>JAUCMT010000047.1:1729470-1741341 GCA_032357475.1 Enteromius thamalakanensis
CCTCCTCTCCCAGAGCTTCATGGGATAGGAAAGTGTCCATGTTATGCTTACTACAGAATTTGGCCGGAAGTAGTAGTTCATTCGGGTACTTCTCGCCTACTGAGTTTAAATACTATGAATTTGGACATACTACTCGCCTCGCATGCTGTTTTTCACGTACTATATAGTAGAGAAGTAAGCGATTTCGGATGCAGCATGTGCTTCCTCTGCTCTGCCTCCATAGTGATTGCTTAGCTCTGCACCTTGTCTCCACCTTAAAAAGCCGTTTGTGTTTGTCTGTCCAACCGCTTAGTATTGTGTTTGTCCCTATGAAGTGTTTCCTTGTGTTCTGCTGTATCTTATTTATTGAGTGGATTTTCTGTGTAACGACCTTTGCCTTGTTTTGGATATCTGCCCTGTCTTGCCCTATTGTTCGCCGTTCGACTGACCCTGCCTGTTTACTAGACTCTTCTTGTACATTGCCTTCACCATACTTGTTTGCTGTTGTTTCGACCCTGCCTGTTTGATCTCGGTTATTTAATAAAGCTTGCAGATGGATCCACACGTCCCAAAAGTGTTTTTTAAATTTGATTACATTTCTCTCTAGATTCCCTAAACTTCCTGTGTCTTTCTGTGGGAATGAGAGATGGAACTACAGTTGCTTCAATGGTGGCAATTGCTCTTCTGTAGAGGATTATTGTGACTGTCTTCCTGGATTCGCCGGACAGTGGTAAGAGTATGAACCTGCAGAGGTTAAATTGAGTAATATCATAGTAAATATGCATTAAAATTCTTCTTAATGTGCTGATTCGTTGCTTTATTATTATTTTTTAAAAGGTTTTCACTTCTTAATATTTTTGTGCAATGCATTAATTTTTTTTCAGTAAGCTCAAACTTTATTTAAAAAATAGAAAGTCTTTATAACATTATGAATTTATTGTCACTTTTGTTCAATGAAACACTTACTGACCCCAACCTTTTGAACAGTAATGTATGGCATTTTTACTTTATGTCATAAAGTTATTTTAGTAGGCAGCTATATTTCCTGTCTGAGGTCCGGAAACAATAGCTATAGTAATATATTATTATTTTAAATACTTAAATTACTTGTATTAAATTCTGCTGCATAACTGGCCCTGCATTATTTGTACAAGTACAGCAAAGACACTTCAAAGTGCAGCTAATCTGAGAGAAGTGTGCTAGTAATCAGATTTAATGGCAGGTGAATAAATAAAGCTACAATCCCATAGATTTGTAAAGGAGGATAAAAACAAGTTTTTCTGCCTGCTTTTTGTAATGTGGCGTAAGACGGCCTTCAAGCGCTGCTCTTCATCGTGTGACTCTCTTCGTCTAAAAGCACTGATTTTCTTCGACAGGTGTGAGCTGGAGCTGGATGAATGTGCATCTGACCCCTGCCTTAATGGAGGCTTCTGCCGTAACCTGATCAACAGGTTTCAGTGTGTGTGCGAGATGAGCTTTGCAGGTGATCACTGTCAGATCGATGTCAGCGACTTCTACGTCTACGTGTTCCTGCTCCTGTGGCAGAACATCTTCCAGCTGCTGTCATACCTCATTTTGCGTTTAGATGATGATCCAGAGGTTGAGTGGAATGCAGCCAATGATGACTAGGACTAAAACCGTTCCTTCTCAGACGCTTCCAAGGAAGATGTGGGCTGATGCTGAATAGACACAGTGCGCAAAAGCCTTTAAATATTATTAAAGGTCATTATGGGAAGTCGCAATCCTTGGTTTTTGGATAAAATGTAGTCCAAGAAACAAGAAAACCAATATGTGATTGTATGTTTGCTTATGGAGCACTGTATAATAATTCATTTTAGAATAATATTGATATAAAAAACCCTCTGATCTGTATGCATAGTAGCAGCTGAGAGTGAAAGGCTGAGAGTGTGCCTTCCTTTTCCTCCTTAATATTTGAAAATGTTCTCAAAATGTTTCTTATAACTTCTCAAAGTTCTACAAAAAAGTGGAAAGTCATAATATGTATGAGACTCAATGTTATAGCAGACTGTCATATTCTAATGGTAAGAAAAGCAGTTAAATATTCATTAAATCTTTCTTATTTTCTGTCAATATTTAATCCTGGACTTTTATACCTCAGTGATCGAGTGACTGCTTCAGCTTTCCACTATTTTCAAACCCATATAGCTGATTTTTTTGCAAATCTTTAAACTATTCACAAAAATTAGAGCATTGAAAAATATATTTTTAAATAAATACTTTTGAAACAAGTGATTTTGTGTCCAGTATCTGTGTATACAGAAGCATCATATTATTAGAATATCTTAAAAAGTGGATTTATTTCACTAATTCCATTCAAGAAGTGAACCTTATATAATGTATACATTCATTCCACACAGACTGATATATTAGTGTTTATTTCTTTTTGATGATTATAACTAATGAAAACCCCAAATTAAGTACCTCAGATAATTAAAATATTACTCAACAAAAAAAAAAAAAAGGATTTTTAGAAACCTTGGCCAACTAAAAAGTATGATCATAAAAGGTATGAGCATGTACAGCTTCAATACTTAGTTGGGGCTTGTTTTGCCTGAATTACTGCAGCAGAGCAGCGTGGCATGGAGTCGATCAGTCTGTGGCACTGCTCAGGTGTTAGGAGAGCCCAGGTTGCTCTGATAGTGGCCTTCAGCTCTTCTGCATTGTTGGGTATGGCATATTGCATCTTCCTCTTCATGATAGATTTTCTATGGGGTTAAGGTCAGGCGAGTTTGCTGGCCAATTAAGAACAGGGATACCATGGTCCTTAAACCAGGGATTGGTAGCTTTGGCACTGTGTGCAGGTGCCAAGTCCTATTGGAAAATTAAATCTGCAGCAGCAAGTTGGTCAGCAGCAGGAAGCATGAAGTGCTCTAAAATGTCTGGGTATACAGCTGCGTTGACCTTGGACCTCAGAAAACACAGTGGACCAACAGCAGCAGATGACATGGCACCTCAAACAATCACTGACTGAGGAAACTTTACACTGGACTTCAAGCAACATGGATTCTGTGCCTCTCCCCTCTTCCTCTAGACTCTGGAACCCTGATTTTCAGAGGAAATGCTAAATTTACCTTCATCAGAGAACATAACTTTGGATCACTCAGCAGCTATCCAGTCTTTTTTGTCTTTATCCCAGGCGGGATGCTGTCTGTTGATGCTGTCTTCAAGAGTGCCTTGACACAAGGAATGTGAAACTGAAACCCCATGTCTTGCAAACATCTGTGTGAAGTGCTTCTTGAAGCACCGACTCCAACTGCAGTCCACTCTTTGTGAATCTCTAAATTGATTTGTTTCACAATTCTCTCCAGGGTGTGGTTATCCCTATTTCTTGTACACTTTTTACACCACATCTTTTCCTTCCCTTCACCTCTCTATTAATGTGCTTGGACACAAATGACCTTTTGTGTCTTGCACTCCTTGTGCAAGGTGTCAATATTCATCTTTTGGACAACTGTCAAATCAGCAGTCTTCCCCATGATTGTGTAGCCTAAGGAACTAGACTGAGAGACACTTTGCAGGTGTTTTGAGTTAATTAGCTGATTAGAGTGTTGCACCAGGTGTCTTCAGTACTGAACCTTTTCACCACATCTATTTTTCTGAGAAACTAAGGCCCCGTTTTTTCAAACGAGTTTTCCCTGCGGTTTGGCCTCTCATTTTATCACAAAAAAACGATTATTTCTAAAAACTCCGGCCAAAGTGAAGATTTCTTATAATGCTGTTTTTGCATTGTAGTGTGGACTGTGAAAACGGAGGCTTTCGATTTTAGTCATTTGATGCAGTCATGTGACGAGTGCAACTGATGGCGGACGGCATTGTACAGCAGTTGTTTTGTTTGCTCTCAATTTTGACAGCCATATTAAAGATTAGCTTTTCTTCAAAGAAGACATAATGTAAGTAAATAAACGTCAGATGGTAATAACGCAGATCGAATCGTCTTACGTTTCACGCATGTGCAGTAAGGAACGTAAGTGTTTTTAGTTGTTTCAGTGTGGATGATCTCCGAGTCTTCCGGAACGTTTGAAAACGATAGTGTAGACGTGGAGCGTTTTTAGACGAAAACGCCATTTTCAAATTTATCCAGTTAGTTTAACAAACAGCCTGAATTTGGGGTTTTCATTAGTTGGCAGTTATAATACTTTAATGAAAAGAAATAAACACTTGAAATATATCAGTCTGTGTGGAATTAATACATTATACAAATTTCACTTCTTGAATGAAATTAGTGAAATAACATTCTGTAGATATTCTAATTATATGACCAGCACCTGTATTATGGTTTGTTTAAAACTGAACAAATGTCTGTTTTTTGAATAAAAATTAAATTAATTTAGTTTTGTTGGTGAATTCAGGATATCACAAATTAAATGTTATTAACGTAAATGTTTGATCTTCTTTTTTTAACTATGTGAAAATATACACCATAAAATAGCATATAAAGCTAAAATCTTAAATCATGTTTTCAGAATCCCTTGTTGACTGTTGTACAGTATTTGAACTGGATTTCCGCAAATAGACTCCCTTCAGAAAAACAAGTTTGCATGTAGTTTTGTTTGCTTTTCATTGTTAGTTCAATACGCCCTAAAAACTGCAAAAACATTTCTAGTAGCATCTTTAGAAGTAAGAGTATGAAACCAAAATTGTGCAAAAAAGTAAAACAAATCAGCTTTTACTTTTCTAATCATATTTGTGTAAATGCCATGCATAGCATGAACACATTCAGAAAACTTTAAATAATGACTGCAAAGGAATCTGGATGTTTGCAATCAGGCTCTATTCATGTTCTTTTTATCACCAAGGACGTGGTCAAAGTTTATAAGCACTACTGCTTCCCCAAACCAAACTCCAATATGAACTCCCACGCAAATTGCACAGTTCCATTTGTTTTGGCACCCAAAGATGGTTCACTGGTGTCATTTACGTAACAGAAGCCAGAATCTCTTTACATTGACCATGTGGCCACGACTAAAGTACAGCGTATATATATATACATGCAGCAAACCAAACCCGGTCACCTTCTGTCTGCACATTGGCTTCGGGAGTTGAGGTTGTTGTACAGCATGCATCTCTGTGCTTTTCTCACTGTTCTCGGGCTCCTGGTAACGGGGTCATGGGCTCAGGGCTTGATGCCCACAATCAGCTTGCCTCCCTGTGATTCCCCTGAGGCGGAAGCAGCGGCTCTGGTGGCACAAGATTTCCTCAACGCTCAGCACACACACGGTTACAAATATGTCCTAAATCAAATCGACGAAATCAAGATCATATCCAGGGTAAGCCATCGCACAATCGTGAACGATGCTTGTGTGAAGGTGGTTGTTTCAGTTGTGTGGTGTGTGAGAGTTTGGTTTATAAAATGTAAGGTCTATTTTATGACTAATCTGCACTTAACTGAACAGTATTGGGTGCATTACTTTTAAAAGTGTTACATTAGTTCTATACCCTGTTTTTGTATCTACACTCCAATTTTTAAATAACTTAGCACTTTTGACTACTGGTTTAAATGGGGCTTTAAGATTCATGTTTTTCTGTAGCCACTTCAAGCAGACACGTATCATTTGGAACTAGATTTTCTTGAAACTACGTGTCATGTCTTGGATCCGACACCTGTGAGCCTTTGTCCAGTCAGACAAAAAATCGATACGGTGAGATATGTTTATTCAGGTGTGCTGTGGTAAATGTTGCATTGCAGTTAATAAAGTGTATTTCTGGTTCTAGGCAGTCGAGGCAGATTGTGATTTTGTACTGGCAAATACAACTCAAGGTCTGTCTGTTTTGGCGTTCAAGTGTAAAACTGAGACAGGTAAGAAGAGAACACAAATCAATGTAACAATGAATGCACTTGCACAATGTCATTGGAGACCCTGTGTTTTTTGTCACGTCTAGAAACCATAGATGATTGTTTGGGCTGCCCTCAACTTGTTCCTTTAAATGATACTGATGGCCTTCAACTCATTCAAAGCTCTTTAGACTTTTTCAATAAAAATAATAATCTAACCACAAAGTTCACACTCCTTGAAATCGGACGCATAGGATCCCAGGTAACACACTTGGAATACTTAAAATGATCCTCAGGCAATAAAGCTTCTTATACACAATGTGTTTCTGTGTTTTTTTTTTTTTGCAGATTGTCAGTGGAGGAGCCAAGTACTTTGCCGAATACGTCATTATTGGGACTAACTGCACAAGTCAAGATGATGATATATGCATCCCTCAGAATCACACTGTTGCTGTAAGAACATTGATGCATCTCTGAATCTGAAAGACTTGGCTGGTGTGCAACTGTGTAAATGTTGGTGTGTCAAAGTCAACATGAAAACCCTCTTAATTTTTAAACCCCACCATGCATTTTGCATGCCCGCTTTCCATGATCCAGTCAAATCACATCTATAAAATGAAGCCCTACATTTTTTTCCCCATTGAATATCCTGTTTATCTTAGAAATCACACCAGATTACGGAAGCAAAATGGGTTGAAATGTCTTTCATGTTGACTTCAAAATGTTTAATCCATATTTGTGACTATTTTTAGGTCCATGGCCTCTGTCTAGCTCGGGGTTCTGCCAGTGGTGTTGACTGCAAAATCTTAAATGCTTCAGTAAATACCACTTTATTATTTCACATTAATACAATACTGTAAATATAGAACATTTGGCTACCTTTGATCTATAGTTGTTAAATCAGACACAACTGCAATGGTAAGTTCATTGTATTTTTTTCTTCATTAGAACTTGAACGCATCAAAAAATTACATTAAATCGCATAAACTTGACAAAAATGATTGGGACCAGTCCAATTAATGAAATTCACATTGATCAGTTATACCACTATTTTTAAAACAACCTTAATGGTGAAGTGTGTAATTTATGTGCCTCTAACACCAGGTCGAATTGTAAAAGAAGATTTGATTTCTAACATTTTGCTTTCTAAGTTCTTTTCCAAAGTCAGTTTTATTGGTTCAGTCAGTGTTGCTGGACTCAAAAAACCTTCCTAAACAATAAGAACAAAAAAAAAGTATAAAAGCCGTCACTGGGGCAGTATCTTTTCAAAAACGTACACCATTGTAAATGATTTACCCCAAAGGGTACATATTAGTACCTAAAGGGTATCATACAAATCAAGTTCGTTTGGGACCATTACTGGCACAGAAATTACACCCTTGATCTTTAAACCCAAACTTAAAAGCAGAAAGTTAATGACACTATACAATTTTATAAATCGTTTTATTCATGACAGGCCCAAGCGAGCAATGCCACAGTGCGAGTGCAGCAGCTTCTGCATGCACACACCTTTGGACCTCAGCACAACCCTGCCATTCATGGCCTCAAACATCACAAGCTGACAGCACTCCATGACCCCTTGACGAGTGGTTTGCTGTCTGAAGAATCCATCGAATTGGGTGTGGTAGCTCCAGCGGCAGCGGCAGCACCAAAGGAGGCTCCTATTGTTAAGAGACAGGTCGATGCACCGGAACAGCCAGCAGTAGATGCAAGTGTGTCAGAAAAAGCACCTCTTCTTTCAGTACCCATTCAACTAGTTCCCATTTGTCCAGGAAAAAAGAAGCATTTCTGACCTAGTTACATTTCATCAACCGACCCAGATAATATCAACTCATCTTGTTGTGTTCTGAGGTTGCCACCAAACTTGTAAGTGCTGTCGTTACAGAGTAAATGTTTTATAACAAAGCAGGTACATGTATAAACAAAACTAGCCTTCTTGTTACAGAAGCAATCAAGGCTGTGCCTGTGTTGTACCGTGGTGCTGAAATAAAATGTTTACCAGTCTAATGTAAGTGTGTATCAGTCCGTGTTCTTCCCATAAACAATCAGTTTTCACCTTATGGAATTGTGAAATAGTTAGAATATCCCATATTACGTGGGACATAACATTATCGTTTATTATAAACGCTGCATTTCCAACAACCTCACAACCAAATTGTACGAGGTGGAAAAGTCGTGCTAATTCGTACAAATAAATACGACCTTACTCGTACAATTTGTCTAAACCACAGTCAAGGGTAGGTTTAGGGGCGGGGTACGGTGTAGGTAATCCGTACCAATTCATTCCCAATTTAACAAAATCCTACGAGTTCATACGAATTTGCACGACTTATCCTAATTGTAAAATATGTATGAATTGCCGTGAGACAGCTGAGAACTCCAATGATATTTTGTGTATCACAGGTAATATAGCCATTCAAATACTGATCTTATCCAAAACGAGCGACTTGAAAACAATTTTACAATGAAAAACGGCTAAAAATTGCCAGATGTGTGGAAAACAAAGGTATGGACATGTACATTATTATTTTTCTGTAACTTGATCATCTTTGAAAATCAAGTTGGGTTTCTGGTAGAGATGGCACTGAATACACAGACATTGCTGTAATGTCTTCTCAGCTAAACGTGGCTAGAAGCTGGATCTCCAATTCAACTTTTGTAATTTCAACAAATTTGTGCATAGACTTTTTTTTTTTTAACTTAAGCTATCTTAAAGACTCAATATAATGAGCTCAACACAAAACTTACAAAAAAGGACAAGAATCTGTTTTTAAAGAAAGGCCAATAGCACTTTTCCACTTAGACACTTTTATTACAAGTTGGCATCGTTTCCAACTCTTCACATTTCTCAGTCTACAGTGGATGGATGCCCCATGTAACCTACAAAAAAAATAAATAAAAAAAACATTAAAAAGGCACTTTAACAGTCGTTATGCGGCACCATTATGGTCAATTTACAGTACACAAAACTGGTTCACCTACCATCTGTTTGAGAGCTGTAGAGCACTGCATCCTTGTTTGGTTGAACAGCAGGTACCCAGTGTGTGTTAAATAAATTTGGGCCACTAAAAACAGGATTCACAGGTTGTAAATTTGGAGGGAAATACAGCTGAGAGTTCATTACTGGCACAGAGTTGCGAATCTGCATCGAGGGATGAAAACTCAGCTGTGGTGGAGGATTCCCGTCAGGAGTTTCCTCGTCAGGAGTTTCCATTGACGGCTCAAATGAATTGTGATTACTGGGTGACTGAAGTATTGACATCTCGGTGAAATAGTCTTTTGTAAGAGAATTAGACCTAGGGGGCATAGCATTCAAATTAGCAGCCTGATACCAGTAATTCATAAACGCATTTTTGCCATGTGTTGGAGGCGGAGTAGGATTTAAAGAAGTGAAAGAGGGAACATTATTTGGAGCAACTAACATTTGCTCTGTCTCATGTCTGACTGGGGAAACTGCTGTATCTCCAAGCTGCATCTCAGCCTGGTTAAATGCAGGGTCTGGGCTGTGGTTTGAATAGGCAAGAGCTTCAGCAACTGATCGGTTTTGTGAAGGCTCTGAATTAACAGGTTTTATTGTTGGCTGTGTAGAGGCAGCAGTTGATTCAAACTTACTAAAATGGTAGGGACACATAAATGGCCATGTAAAATGCCTTGAAGTATCAGTGACACCTGTATTCTTAACAAGTGGGTTCTCCACCATATATTGCATTGCTCTACCATCTGAAGCTGGTTGTTGAGGTGTTTTTGAGTCAAGTGGGAAATAATTATAACCTATGCCCTTCAAAAGGGCAAAGAGATTTGAATCTGGAGGTATAGCAGGAGATGACAGCATCTGGCCTGTAATTTTAGTCGAACTAGAAATGTCAAAATTAGACATTTGAAGAGGATGACTAAAATGGTGATGGTTATGGTGATGGTAGAATATTGAAGGGGGTCCAGGGCATAAAGTTGGACAGTGAAAACAACGTGCATTGGATGAACAAATTGGAGTTGGGGACGCCTTTGTTGGGGCAGGAGTGCAAACAGGACATTTAGGAAGTGAAGGGGTAGGTTCTGTGTCTGAGGTAAAATCAAAATGTAGTTTCTTAGGAGGACCCTTAACAACTGTTCCATGAGAAAGCTCAGAACCTTGTGTCTTTTTATCTTCACACTTTTCTGAATGTGTGGTGGACTTGGAAGCAACAGCCTTAGAGGTGGAATCCAAATTATTTTTGGGGACAGGTGGCATTTCTGAACGACGTGGTGGAAATGGTTTGTACCATGGAAAGGGGAGGATATGTGGTCCTGTCGTTCTTGTAGGAGTAGATTTAGGTGGCTTAGGTTCTGGTTGTGGTGGAGCATGCGGTTCAGGGTGTCTTTGTTGGATTTGGGGGTGATGGGGCCAGTAGGGGTCCGGAGGGAAGACTGCCGAGGAGGGATGGACAAATTCAGGCTTTCCAGGATATATAGGATACACCATATTTCTGGGAGGAAACATAGGTGGCCACGGCATAGGAGGAAGAATGGGCACAGTAAAAGTCAACTTATCTTGAGTACTGCCTGTGGGTTTCAGTACGGGAGCAATAGGGGCTGAAGGAGCCTTGGTAGGAGGCGACAAAGGTTTTCTAGGATAAGGTGGCCCAGCTGCACTTTCATGAGTGGGGTCACGGGGAAGACCCAAGCTAGGGTTAGGGTACCAAGGGTACAAAGTTTGAGGACGTTTTATGTAAATTGGTGCTTGTGGCTTTTGGGTAATAGCAATTGGGGGACCCTCAATTTTGGGACCTTTAGGAGTAATCGTTGGTGGTATATTTAGAGGGAAAAGAGGGAAAGGGTATCTTGGGAAAAGAGGCCTAAAGTCTGGTTGGCCACGGAAGTAATAAGGGAGGGGAGGAGTGGGCAACTTTTTAACTGAACTTTTTGTAGTAGTCGGTCTTGGCTGAGTGGTAGTAATTGTGGTGGGAGGGAGTGTTGAAGGCCAAACCCGAGGTATAGAAATGTGTTCATTTTCCTGTGCAAGATCAGGCATATCTATAGGAAGACTGAGTGACAGGGCTGGGCAGGACAGATTGATCTCGCTCTCCACAACCATGCTGAGAGTAAACATCCCATCCTGTAAAGTAAGGCAAAAGAGACTAGTGTATTCGAGATGAGTGACTGGATTAAATTAAGGTAAACAATACAACACTGCATACCTTTGGCTTTGTGCATGGCATATATGGGGCACGGATGGTCACACCTTCTGGATGTGACACCAAGCTGTATCCACATTTAGCTGAGACTTTCAGAAGAGGCTGCCATTCATTCATTACTAGATTTAAGCAGAATTACTTGAATTTACATCTGCAGGTTGTGGAAAGAAAGTGCATGTCCATAGCATATTTTAAGTGCTCTATTTTCACACACTAATATTGTACTTCAGTGCAAAAAAAATAATTTTCAGTTTATTAAGAACAACTACTGCGGACAGAAAAAGTTGTCTGAGATTCTTCCTATTGTAAAGTCATGCAGTGCTTAACTGAACACTGCATAGTATGTATGTTGGAGCAGGGTTGCTCTACAGTTTTACACTCCTGGGGCCTGTTTCAGTAAGGAGATCCAACTCTGATCAAACCAAACTTGAACTCTGAGTTGACTTAGCAAAAGATTAAAAACTTTCCGTTTCAGAACAGCTGATCTGAGTTAGGTCAATCAACCCGGAGTACACTAATTCAGAGTTAAATGTGTACACCCCGACTATAAAACAATGGAGCATTATCAATGGAGCACAGATATTACGAGTCACCATGGCAACATCTGGAAAAAAAAAAAAATCTGCATTTTTTTTCTCCAGCTGAACTTGATGTGCTTATGCAAAGTTATAGCAAATATGAGCACATTAAAAAAATTAAGTAAAAGCAACACCACTGCATTGGCAAAACACAGACAGCTAGCATCGGAAAACATAGCTTCTAAAATTAATGCATAAATTTACATTTAAAGTATTCAAATATTTAAGTATAATAAAATAACAAGTAATGTAATGTGACATTTATTGACTTTTCAAAAGTTGGAATTGGCCGTATTTTATTTCTGATGAAATTGCATCAAATTACATAAAATAGGCTACTGCATAGTTT
>JAUCMT010000047.1:1741441-1763619 GCA_032357475.1 Enteromius thamalakanensis
ATTAAAAACTTTCCGTTTCAGAACAGCTGATCTGAGTTAGGTCAATCGACCCGGAGTACACTAATTCAGAGTTAAATGTGTACACCGCGACTATAAAACGGCATTATCAACGGAGCACAGATATTACGAGTCACAAAAAAATCTGCATTTTTTTTTTCTCCAGCTGAACTTGATGTGCTCATGCAAAGTTATAGCAAATATGAGCACATATTAAAAAAATAAAGTAAAAGCAACACCACTGCATTGGCAAAACACAGACAGCTAGCATCAGAAAACATAGCTTCTAAAATTAATGCATAAATTTACATTTACAAAATAACAAGTATGTGACAATAATTGACTTTTCACTTAAAAAAAAAAGTTGGAATTGGCCGTATTTTATTTCTGATGAAATTGCATCAAATTACATAAAATAGGCTAATGCATAGTTTCTACAAAAGATTTGACAAAACAAGAATGCATATAACCTTAACTTAATGTTCAGTGGAAATGTTTAATTTAAGGTTCCCTTTGTTGATCAGTAGTTTTTAGAACAAGTAATAATCCCATTAATCTAGTTACAATACATGTCCCTGTTGAATGTCAGTGAATTTAAGCTAATTATTTTTTTTGCAGTAATATCAAAAGGTAGAACTTAAAACTATGTTATTGAATCTAATTGTAATTGTTATGTTGGTGCAATCTTGCAGGTATTAAAAGAATATCCATGTTTAAACATATATTCTGGTCTTCCCCCATCACCACCCTCCAGAGTGTGGAAGAACAGTAAGAGGAGGGGGGTCTATCAACTTCTTCTGCACAAATGAACACAGTTCAGTGATGTACCGTAAATGCCAGTAAATGAGTCAATGGAAGTATGTACAACATGTAACCCTAAACTACTGTATTTTCAGTTATCAGTAAAGGAGTTATATAGACTGCATCTGCTTAAATTTAAAAAAAAAAAAAAGGATCGATAGATCCTAAATTCAGATATGGAGATCGAGATCCTGAAACACAAGCAACAGGTAAGTGGAAATTTAACAGTTGCTTTTTAATTTGTAGGAAATAAGGAAGACCAAATAAATAGCTGTGGCTTGAGAATGAATAGGTGAGGAAAAAAAGTCTTTAAAAAAGGGGAGGAGACCAACAAAGTCAGAGTTTAAAGAAAAAACCTGCTCCCGACCAGGTTAGGTTTACAGAGTAAGTTACAACGGTACCGGACTAAAAGTCCGGTAAGTAAAAGTAAAAAGAGTAAAAGTTACCTCTCTTTCAGAAACAGGTTTAACTTACCCTGCTTTCTCGAGTTTGACAAACCTGCCATTTTGAAACCGAAAACCCAGAGTTTCTCTTATTTCAGGGTTAACATGCTCTGAGTTTTCACTTAACCTCCTTTGAAAACAGGCCCCTAGGGTGTATTCCAGAAAGCTTGGTTAACTTACCATTTGGTAAAACATAACCTCTGTGTTGATTGACCCCAAACCAGCATACCGTATGTCGTTTCCAAAACACCCGATAAGAGTTAGTTTAATCAACCTCCTACTGGTTACCCAGAGTTAATGCGCGTACATAAAGACATTTTAAATGGATCACCGATTTCACGAGTCAAAATGGAAAATGATATTTCACAGAGGCGGAGCTAGAAGTTTTAATGCATGCAAGGCTGCTACCGAGCAGGTTATCTTCAGAGAGTAAGTTCCTATGGTTACATACCCAGAAAGTTACCTCCGTTTTTGGAACCGAAAGTTAAGGTTATCCACTAACTTACTCTTAAACTTACCCGGGTATGTCACATAAACTGCTTTCTGGAATACCCCCCTGGACTAGTGGGTTCATGTGTATGTGAGTTCAAGGCAGTATGTTAAAAGCATTTGAGTACACTTAGATGTTCACTTTAACCAAATACGCAATCATTTTTTGTATATCAAGTACAAACTTAGTGTGTGTAACTGAGCACTTAAGTACAGTATGGAAGTGCACCTTTTTTCCTGCCTAGGTAGACTTGGGTCCACATCAACCCACGTAAACAAGCATGAAGCTTTTTGTTACCTTTGATCTTTAGTTTCTCAGAGACTCCTCCATGCAGCCTCACAATCATGCCATTAGTGTAGCAGGAGATCGTCGGCTCACTTCTTGCAGAGGTCAATGAGGAACAAGACATTTTCACAGGTAAACTCCCCCAAAGTAAGGGAAGAACAAAAGTGTCTCTCTGAAAACATAAGGAGAAGGTCAGAAGGGGTAATGCTCTATATTCTATTTACTTTAAAATATAAGTGCAAACCTCATGAATTACGTAACATCCATCATACGGTATAACGAAAACAAAACCTCTCCAGGTTCTAAACAACCTATGGCCACATTCTGAAGGTAACTGTGACAATGGAAGTGGTGTATTGCTTCCTAGAAAAATACAACAAAAAATTCTTGGGAGGGAAATTACAAAGTTTGAACCATAAAAAAAAGCAATGGAGAACCAAACCTCTGTCTATAAGAAAGTTGGACCCAAAAAGAGACTCTTGTCCATGAATTGTCAACTTCATTAAATCTCCAACACAATCCACCTTGGGTTTCATTCCAAGCAGTCTTTCCACTGTTGGGGCATACTGGGTGTTCACACCATAAACCTGTCCCCAAAGTGGTTGCAGCTTCAGCCAGCCTAACGTTATACAAAAAGAATAAACAAGTTCAACTTGGAATTGTTGCCAAGAACTCTTTCCAAGACTTTTGTGGAATGACTAACAATATGGCCCAACAACAACTACACGTATTCTAGTTAGTGTTTGAAAATTGCCAAAGTAATCCTTTACAAATGCATTCAGCAGATCGCAGGGACGTCATTACCTGAATCATCTGATTGGTATGCATTCTCATCTTGACTTCGAGAACTGAGCTCCGAAGAAACACTGGCACCACCACGTGATTTTGAAGCTTGGTCTTCCCAAATGAGAAGGCGCCCAACCTGTGCTCCAGATTTCGGCTTCTCGTCCCATCGATCAAATAACTCCATAGTCCGTGCATTCTTGTTAAACCAGCCCGCTGAATCAACACCGTTTCCCTCATTAAGTACCACAAAACCACGAACTTTAATAAAGCTAAGCCAAGTGAAAAGAAAACACGTCAGGATTGTTTTTTCTTTTAACGCCATTCGACAAAACCGTTTTGCATACGCACCACACCACTGCAGTGTGTCGCAAAAACTCGACTCGTTTCAAGCAGCTGAAATATATAAGATGCTACGTCTACAATTAACGCGCGTCTAGACAATCACAAGCACCTGGGGATGTGTGCATGGGCATACGGGCATATCAAAAACTTAATACATTCGTGAACACTTATATATGTGCTCATGTCGACAAAAGTATTGGGAGACCCCATACTGAACAGGTTTGAGTAGTTGCAAATCTTAATGTTTAAGCATGTAATGAGTTTTCAGCTTAAGGTCTGCATTTAAAGTAGGGATATGGTCAAGATCTTTCAATCTGATTGAATCAATCATTTCAGTCAATGTGGAAGAATTAACTATCATTTTATGATTTAACGTTACCCCCCGGTTTCACAGACGAGGCGTCAGCCTAATACTACACTAAAATGTAAATCTGAGCTGTTTTAAATGAAAGGAACTCGCACTGACTAATCTTAAAACATGTCAGTGCCTTTTTGTTGTAAGATGCATACAAGTAATGTTTTTCTTTCCAAGGCATGTTTATAAAAAGTACTTAAATGTCCTAATTGAACTATGGCCTAATTTTGGTTTAAGCTAAGCCCTGTCTGTGAAACAGTGCCTAAGATTTGTACCAGTGGAAATTAGTACCATTAGAAAGTAGTCAAACCTGTTCATTGTCCAGATGACACGTATGTGTGAAAGAGCGTGAATGAAATCAGTGCCTTTTCCACTTGGAAAAATGTACACATAAATGTAAATAAAAATCATAATCGTCATTTTAAGTGTCTTTATCGGATGGATTTTCACAGGCAATACCCACCAAACTAAAGGAAAAACAAAAGTGTCTCTTTGAAAATATAAGGGAGGGTTTAATATGTGCTATATTCTGTTTAATTTAAAATATAAACATGCATTACGTAACATCCATCATCAAAGCCTCTACAAGTTCTAAAGAACCTATGGCCATTTTCTGAAGGTAACTGCGACAATGGAAGTGGTGGGTTGCTTCCTAGAAAAAAAAAGTATGTCAGTCACAGGACTGACCAGAGTAACAGGGATGACAGGACACATTCTTCAGCACACTGCACATATTTACATCAGAGATGGGGAACATTGATCTTGTAGGGCCTGTCTGTGCAGTTTCATTCAACCCTGAACCAAACCCCCTAACTAGATCCTGAAGACCTTGATAAGCTGATTCAGGTGTGTGTGATAATTGTGCACGGACACCGGCCCTCCAGGATCAACAATCCCCACGCCTGCTTTACATGATGCTGTAAAGTTTTACAATTATAATTGTACATTCACTTGAACATGACCGGGACGAGAGTCTGCAGTCACCTTACTGCTCTTTTGTAATTAAATTTAAATGAATGCATTATTGACGATTTATTGACAGTTTTATTGAGATTGGTCATCCTATAGATTAACAACACTAAGCCTTGGTTTCACAGACAAGGCTTAAGCCTAGTCTTATACTAAAATGTAAGTCTGAGCTGTTTCAAATGAAAGAAATATTGACTAATATTAAAACATGTCAGAGCCTTTGTTTTGTCTCAAGGTAATGCTTTTTCCTGATCATTTTTATAAAAATGACTTAAATGTCCTAATTGAACAATGGCCTAATCCTGGTTTAGTCTAAGCCTTGTCTGTGAAACCAGGCCGTAGTAACAATACTAACTAAAACAGATGTCACTTTCATGCCACACTGTATGATACAGCCATTAGCTCAATTTGAACTTTACAGACAATCTTTAAAAACAGGGCGACACCCGATCTATGTCATCCCTGCGACCCACTCAAAACCTCTTACTCTGCAAAAGTAACAGGTTTGACAATTTCAAACTAGTTGGTTAATTGCTAAGTGCACGTACAGTTTTCAAGCCTCATAAATCATCAAAATATTATATTACAGAAGAGTAAGGAAGGTTTAAGTGTTGGAATGTTTTTGTGATGAGGGTAACAGGGCTGACATGAAATCAGGACATCAAGTTATTCATATTCATTTATAAATGTATTTTTTTGCCAAAAACATTAACAATGAGACCGTATTTAGAACAACGTGCATGTGATCATTACATGTTGCCTTTATTTTTGTCCTGCTGCAAAAATCATAGTGAGAGCAAAAAACTGCATAAATGCCAATTATATCAAATATTTTACTGTTTTAATGTAATACTGATAAAAAATACACAGCATAACTGTTGTTAAAATTGCAGATTTATTTTAATAGTTTGATTATGTCTTAGGGATGATAAACTCATACCTGATGCCAGGCCATTATAAATGGAAGCCTCTTATTAGAAAAGTTCTATTTACAGCAAATAAAAATAAAAAAACAAGTTTTCTGATTGTTTGACACTGAATGTTTTTGATTACAGCGACCCCTTCAGGACTACCCATGTCAAATACAAATTAATGACTTTTAATAAGAGTTTAAGCAAAGATATTCTTTTAATATCAGTAGGGAAGACCACATGCTAAACACAAATTTTCAGATACCTACCATGCCCTACACTTTCTGTCGAGTTAATGTTCTACAAACTGATACAAAGACGCTTGAAGACAAACAAGTGAACAAAATCATTTTCTGGTTGGAATAGGTTTATTTGATCTGTCTGTAAACAAGGTGGTTAAATCATGGCATCCGTTTTTTTTCCTTCCTTCCACGCAAATTGAGTTGAATATCAGCTGGTCAGGTGTAAGAGGGAGAGAACTGGACATAATTTGATGCTTTTCCTTAAATCTGTACATTTTCCAAACGCCCTGGAGGTTGATTTTATGCCAAATATCCCAAAGGTGCCACTGAAGAATTGACTCCTCACAAGGCAGCAGTTAAAATCCATCTCACAGTAGCAACAGATCAGATCTACATTATGGCACAGGATACACAGCTTTATTTAACAAGTTTCCACAATACAACTGACTTCGACTAGTGGTCTTTTTCCAACTAATACCACCATATCCCAGAAAAAGTTAGTGTACACAGTTTACTTCAGTATCTTTTTTTTTTTTTTTGTCTATTTAATGAAGCATTTGTACCGTGCTATGACAGTTTGATACATCGCAATTAAGTAGTTTACAAGGCAATGACTTCCAAATGTTTTCATTCTTGAAAATAACAGATTAAAAGTCAAAAATGTTTAAGAATTTTGAGGTGACATGTTAACAATAAGACTGCCATTTCATCTATTCAAGACATTCATGAGATGAACTCAGGTAGTTATCATATTTGATTACCCCCCTCCTTTTTTAATTTCAAACTGTTAAGCCAGTAATAGTGTTTAATAGAAATGAGCTTGATGTTACATTGTGCATTTGAAAATGTTGAGAATTTAGTGTTATAAAGTCAGCGACAGATGAAGCTAGCAGTCATCCTTCACAACAATAGTTTGGAGCAATTCTGTTAATCCCATCAGATGCAACAAAAACTTGGTCCTATTAGAGAACCCAAAGTGAAATGGACAGAACCAGAGGAACATTGGGATGGCAGCACTTTTTGTCTTAAAAAAAAAAAAAAGAGAAAGAAACAAAAAAGGACAAACAAAAAGAAAAAACATTGTACAGGAGCTGGCAAACAACAATTATAAGTGCCTGAGCTATTGTAGCGATGGAATGTCCATACAGAGTCCGGGATGCAAAGGCTCTTGGGGAACAACTTAACCCAAACCTTGTAAATGCTGATCTGCCACCACACTCAAAATATTCCAACATTAGACCAATGACTTACAAGACCACATCCAAATACAACAGCAAAAGCATTTGATATAAGGTTCTCAAACTAAAGAAGGTACAGGGCATATAATAGTAGCTGGGGCAAAGGTGGTGCAGTTCACGAGGGCAGGGGCAGAGGTGCTTGCTAAATTAATTCAGGATCAAACCCGAGCCAAGAAAATAAAAACAATAATAATAATAATAATAAGAAAGAAAAAAAGTATTACGTGACTGGTTAACTTCATTCTCAAAGCTGAGACAAGGTGGTGTAGTTAGTGGAAAACGATGATATTGACCTAAAAGATATGCATGCACTTTTTTCATCCTGGACATGCTGTATACAAGGAAGACCATGAGAGCTCAGCAAGGGCTCAAAGCACTTGAGAGGCCATCAATCTAGCTTAAGTTGGTTCTTTAGCAGTGCCTAAGAAAAAAAAATTGGACCATGTAGTGACTTCATATACTTGTGAATTTACACAGATTGTGGGTCGTCCAATTTTTTTTGAAATTCTTCATTTTACATTTATGGTTATGTACAATAGTGTTTGAACCTTAAGAATCCCAACATGCTTGATTTACTGTGGCACAAAAAAAGATAAAGGATGTGGAGCATTAAACAAACGGAAACCTTCATAAAAAAATTATAATTGGACAGATGTAGAGAGAGACAACGATGCATCTACTAACTGTTTCTGGTAGTGTTGTCAAGTTGACAAAAGGGGGGCGAGGAAGAGGGTAGGGGTGGGTGGATGTTTGGGTAGTGTGGTGTATTAAAGTGAGCTGCTGTGTGGATGGATGGGAAGGGGCTGCTTTAGTATCCAACTTTCCTCAAATACTCAGCCATGCCATATGCTTTCTTGTTGAGCAATCCTCCGTGGGTACCTTCCTTTCCCATGACTATAACCAACACTGGAGTACATAAGGAAAGAAAAAAGACGACAAATGAACAAAACTGAAAAGAAAAAAAAACAAAAGAGAAAAAAGAAAAAAAAAAAAAGTCTTTCCCCCCGATGACACGGGGACATTATAGGATATTATCACCATTCTTCCCTTGATTGCTATTAAATTTTTTCAAGACATTAACTGCTTGAAGGAGAAAGCTTAACAGCAAACTTCTTTCTTCTTTCTGTCCCTCAAGTGAAACTAAACAAGCTTAATTACATTAGAACCCTGAATCCCTCAAGTATTTTGCCATTGAGTATGCCTTCTTATTCAATCCGCCTCCATGGACCCCTTCTTTGCCCATTACAAGAACCAAGACTGAAAGAGAAGAAATAGAAAAGGGGAAAGTTGAGAAGTGTGGTGGTTAGGAGGGAAAAAGGGAACAATCATGAAACAGAGGAGAAAGAGAATCACAATTGCAATCAGAAGTGTTTGCATGCACATGCGTTTCACCATTAAAAAGCAACTGAGTAGAGGAAAGTGATTCAGAGTATTTGACAAGGAGGTCTGAAGCTAGCTGCTGGAGTTTTGTAGTGACACATTTTAGTGTACAGGAAAGAGGAAATAGGAAGGGGAATTTGGCGCTGCCACATTCCAAAGGACCTTTGACCCCGCCCCACACACCCTAAATCCCTTTCAAACAGAGCTACCTTGCTACAATATCTCTGAGAGGCTTTTGGTAGACTGCACTGACACCATTTCATCTTTTGGGCGTGTGCTAAAACACACTGGTTTTAATCAAACTTTGGTTACGCGTGTCAGGTCTTTAAATCTTACTGTTGAGAATGATAAATTATCAGTCTGTTTGACTCGAGCACTGATGATTTATCCAACTTAGATAATAGGGTGTGATGGGTTGTTTACCACAAAAGCGAAAGACTGACAGCCCAGACCCCAATTTATTAAACAGTGATAAGGTGCAGGGAAATATAGAAACCGCGGTTTAAGAAAACGATTAGATCAAGAAAAGCTTGTACATGCATAGCGCTGAAATCCAGCTCTTGGGGGTTTTCAGAAAGTAGGAGTGGGGGACAGAAGATTGCACTGGTTTAACTCTATACCTTCCATGGCTGATTATCCTTTTACTCAAAAAGAGGACCACAAAGGCAGACTGTATGAGTGGGCACATCTTAGCATTAAGGGTTATTTTACTATAAAAGGTAACTATAAAAAAAAACAACAACAACACATCACCACTGGTAAAAATTAAAATTTGGGGTCTCCCCAGGCTAATCTATGCTAGAGCAGACTCAGATCCTTAATTAAATGAATCTATACATGAGTAACATGCTTGCTGGGAGTGATCTGTGCTAAATTAAACATTTCACACAAGTAAGTTTACCTTTGCCAGCTCTGCCTATGGAAACATTGTATGTCGGCTCTCCGTTATGACTCTTTGTCCTGATGTCCATTGTCCAGTCTCCTTCCACCTGAAGGCTGTCTCTGATCACAGAGCACTTCTTTTTCCCTAGAGTCAGCCCACTGGTGAAGAAGCCCTCTCGGTCTTTGCCGACAATGACATCAATTTCATCAGGCTGAAAAATGAAGCATAAAAAAGACTTTAACACTCGCATCTTAAGTTAGATTTAGTGTCATGCAGGTTACACGAGCTGTGTATAATTATACTTTTGTTGAAAACCTGAAAGTATTATTTGAATGCATTAGCATTGCATGAGTGCAACCCACTCTGGGAGAATTTAAAATAATTGCAATTAAACCACTTTGTATTTTTTTTCTTTTCTTTTATCAAAAATAGCTGGAAATGGTCTAATACTAACAGTGAGGATGCGGGAAAGAGTGCATTCATAGGCGACAGGACGCCATCTTTGTGTTCCTGTAGGGAAAAACTTGAAGCACAGGCGCCACTGTCTGAACTTCCTCCTCTCATGGCCTAAGACTGCAGCTTATCTCAAGACTGATCAGAGCGAGTCCGATCTCTGAAACAATCCCGGACTTACTAATAACCTAGCGAGGGGATCTGTGCGGCTCAAGCACTAACACAATATAAAAACACAATGCACAACCCGTAGATATGGCAGAAATCGATATTGCTGAATAATGCAAAAGGAAATGTGTGATTTAATCAGAGCCAGACCCGTTTACATCCAATGAAAGTCGTCGAAATCTAAAGAAAACTTGCCATGTGGGTTCGGCTATACAGAGGTTGCACTCTAGCTAGGGTCATTTGATAAGCATAATGTGCTTCATTGTGATATGAGTAATGAAGTCTAGAGGCCGTGGCCACAGCCCTGTGCTTTCAACTGGGCCTCGATCCATTCAGCAGAAACACATTCATTCACTCCGTTCCTTCGCTTTTCTGGGACAAATAGGAGGCTCGGTTGTACAGTCGCAGCTCTGCTAATGATAAACACGCTAACGACTGTTTATTTTTATGCTAGAAATACGCTTGAAATGGTTAGCTCGCGCTATGCACGAGACCGGCTCCCCGTGCACGCGTGCTAAAGCGGACTAGCTTGCTAACACCCGAATCTGTCCGCTCGCCCCAGCACACAAATTACACCCCGAATTCAATGAAAATGAAGCCTTAATCACACAACGGGTTTCAATCTAGCGGAATCTTACCGTTATACCGCTAAAAGTACCACCCTCTGACGATGCCCAAACGTATTTGGCGTCCGTATAGCCAACAATGGCGGCATCCTGGCAGCTGCCATCGGCCATCAGGTTATCCACGTAGCTTTGCCAAGACATTTTTCTGTGATTTGAAAGGATATACAGGACGAACTACACCCACTGGAGTGGATTTAACGCTACAAGTGCTAAAGGTCTAGCGAGGGTTGTGCGGATGGAGGTTTTTTTTGGCGTCTCCTGTGCTGTCTGGCTCGCGTGAAATCTCAGCTCTGGAAGGAAAGAAAGCCGACTGACTGAGACAGCGCCTGGGTGTAGTCCCGTGCTATATCCCTCCGCGCAGACGACTCACCGCCGCCACTGCGTCGCTGGAAAGAAATAGTGCCTCTGATGTCAAAGCGCCAGCTCGATCTCATTATCAGGATGTAATTACTTTAACAACATTTCTTTTTTAAATTGTTAAACCTCTTTATAGCTCATGAATTTGTATCATTTTGTTGTTTTTTCCCCAAATATATATTGTTATTTCAGAAAAGTCTCAATTAAAGGGATAGTTAATAAAAATAAATAAAATAATAATTATTATAATATTTAATCGCCCTTATGTTTTCTAAGCCTCTATGACAAACACAAATTACGATATTTATTGGTCCAGGGTCACACATAAAAATAAAAACTAATGAAAAATAAGAATTAAAATTTTTATGGTATACTATATGAATTACTGATGTCTATTATTATTGGACCCCATCCCCACAAAAAAATACTGAGACATTCCTCAAAATATCTTCATTTATGTTCGACTGAAGAAATAAATCCAAAAGTTTATGACAGCATGTCATATTTGTTTTAGTACCCCAAATATTATCTGAGGAATGCTTAAAATGGTACACACAGAAACCATAGTATAACCCATGAGTAACACTCATGTATAACACACATGAGTAATAGAAAATATGAATATCAGTTTGTTTCATATATTTGTTTTGTTAATAAAGTTATTTTTAAGTCATGTAAAATAAAGTTCCTCCAACTCCAGCTCATTATATCATAGGAAAAAGGTTAAAAAGGAAACTTTTAAAACATACTGAGCAATAAATAAAACATGGACTAACCAAGTTAGTTTATGTGTGTATTAGTCACAACAGTGTCAGATGTCAGCCTTTAATCACTGCCATATTTTTGAAGTCTGTGTTAGTCCGAAGAGAAAGTAGTTAAGCAACCCTGCCCATCAGGCCAGCTATATTTCCTTTTTTTTGTTTGTTTGTTTGTTTTATTTTGTTTTACATCATTTTTGTGAATAAGTAGATGTTACATGTCAAATTAATCAAGAGAATCTGCTGTTTCAGATGAAAGTTTTGTCATTTAACATCTAACAAATGAAAACCTTAAAGTCAAATTTTTCTACCTCAATTTTTTTTGCCATTTCACACAGACATACAACTTCTACATCCACCTCATCAGGGTGGTGATTCACAACTCACATCCATTGTCATTAATGTCAGGACGGATCATGTGGCAAACGATGACACAAGAAAACATGACATATTAATATTTGCAAGCCAATCATTTGGTAGGCACACCCATTGCTTACAGTTTTATTATCTCAACTGACTTTTTCGAGAAAGCCAAAGAACATTATTGTTATCACCTGACCGTGTCACTCCTCTAAATTCAACAGACAACTTAAGATAAAAAGTGGTAAAACAAAAAAGTGTGTTGGATTATTTGGATTAGCTGCTTTTAGGCACAAGATTAAAAAGGTAGTTGAAGAACAAGGATATAGCCCTAATGCACAAAATGACTGATTTTTACTTAACCTTTTGTGAAAAATACGTTTTCTAAAATGTGATTGAAGCGGAGCTACGAACTGGATATGCAATAAATCTTTGAAACATCCACAAGATGGGAGGCTCCTCACTGTTGAACTAAACCACTTCCTGCTTGTCCTCAAAGTAGGTTAATGGTCGTGAATTTACTGCGCGTCTATATTACACGTGGCATTATTATTTTTTAGTATTCCTTGGACCAACATTTTTTTTTTTAAATAAAATTAATAAATACAGATGATTCCAGAATTTTTAAGTGATAAAGTGAAATCAGAAGAGTCAATGTGTGCAGAATGCAATTACTCCCCCTACTGGTCATAGGTGATATTCTGCACAATGCCGCTGCACTATTATAACCAAAAATATAGAATAAAAAAATATATAAATAATAATAATAATAATAATAATATATAATATATATAATATATTATGTATGATAATAATACTGGACGATGGCACCTTGAGAGAAAAAACCTCAGATGAATATATAGTATACATGTGTTTCAATGAAGAACTTAAACTGCAACTGCAGTGACAAAGTTTTAATTTCAATAACTATAGAGATAGTTTCATTTTTAATTAATAAAGTATGCACGGTGGTTTTGTATGTTGATTTTTACAGTTCTCCCTTATATTTGATTTTTTTCATTTATTTATTGTGAATTGTGTCCAAAACATCATTATAGTCCATTTCAAACCAATACATGAACATATTTAGTATTCAGGCTAAAAAAAGGTTTAATAAATAAATAATAACAAAAAAAAGCTAAAAGCTGTTTTTCATAAATATTTTATAAATGTTGCATGTAATAGAAGTTTTACTGATTGTTTCCTATTGTGATTTAACTTATAGTGATGTTTATCATTTTTACGTAGACAATACTTGTGTAAACCTTTGAAAGCTTTTATATTGACAAGACTAAAACAGACTTTTACAGTAGGCTACAAATGATTAAAAATGCGACAAGTAGCCCTCAGTCATTTTGCTTATGCTCACACATTTTGCGTGGCGATAAACGAACACGTTTTATAATAAAATATAACATTACGCCCGTACTATACGCGTTTTATTACGCACATATTGAAAACGAAAGGGTAAAGGAACTTACGCCGCGGCACTAGTTTGAACGTAGCATCCGTATTCACCAACCATTTTACGCGCCATGCCTGTTGCGCTCGTTTCCCAGCATGCATCGCGAATTTACATAGCCATCTTGTCGGGAGGTGAAATTTTTAGATTTTCTGTTTCCGAAGTCTGCTAGTCATAGTTAGCTATAAACTTTCATTTCAACCCGTTTTCGTGTTTGGTTTGTTAGTACGCCGGTGTCTAGTCGCCGAGTGTCGTGACGTATTAGGCGGCGTTTAAACGCGCTCGTTCACGATGTGTTTGATACTTATATGTAGGTAGAGAAGTGAGAGGCAGCAGGGGGAGTGAACGCAGCCGAATCTACGACAGCGGCCTTATACACACCGCCCTTACCGAGCTCTGATCACCAGCATATGAGGAGAAATTAATAACCGACACGTCATCTCGCGCACACCGCTCGCGGAGGTTGTTTTCGTCCGCCGCGCGCGCCTCGAAAATGCAACAGGAGAGAAGAGGAAGACGGATGACGCATGATCGTCGCGGAAAACTGTGAAATTCGGGGCGACTGTTTGCTGTTTCGTCAAGTCAGTGGCGTCTTTAAGGTGTCTCGAAAAGCTGTTAAGCATGTCTAAGATGCCGGCCAAGAAGAAGAGTTGCTTTCAGATCACGAGTGTGACTCAGGCTCAAGTCGCGGCCAACAGCGCGACCGATGACACCGAGAGCCTGGATGACCCGGATGAGTCCCGGACAGAGGACGTGTCTTCCGAGATATTTGACATGTCCAGGACTGAGGTATGTGACAGGAGCTCCTCAGAGGAGACTTTAAATAATGTGGGGGACTCGGAGGGCCACACTCCCCAGAACGGCGGGCTTGGACTGCGCAGCTTGGGTCAACAGGGCACCCAGGCCTCGGGGGCGCAAGTCAGTAGTTCATCAAGCGCGACGACCATAACCGGCTGTAGTTCTCGCTTTAGGGTCATTAAGCTTGATCACGGCACTGGAGAGCCCTTCAGGAGGGGCCGGTGGACCTGTATGGAGTATTATGAGAAAGACCCTGAGGGCTCTGGGTTGAGCAGGACTGTGGATAGTATAAGGCACACCAATGCAATCGAATCCGGAGTGGATAGAGACAGCGGGCTCGGGGCCACCGTCAACTCCTTAATGTCTCCTGATGTAAATTCAGATGGCCCGCCTCACAATCTAGAACCGCACAGCTTCAATGTGGCCCTGGGGTCTGGGTCACCCGAGTCTTTTAGTAATAAGCCAGTGCCTCCGTCTGCTCAGCACGGTATCCATCCGCCCGCTCACGAAGGAGGACACCTGGGTGCCCATCTTCAGAAATCTCCCAGCATCCCTCCTTCTCCTCAAGCGCAGCCGCTGCTTTATCAATCCCAGCCTATTACGCACCAACTTCAAAGCCAGCCGCTTTTGATATCAACGAGTCAACCTGATTACACCCAACGCATCTTGCCCATTACAGTCACCCAGACTCTCCCCGGGGTGAACCTTTCCGTCGGACACGTCGTCAAACAGGGGTCGTCCCCTCTTCCGACCCCGGCCACAGGAGGGGTGCAGGTTCTGGGTACAGTAGAAATGTCTGCACTCCCTGGAGGTGTTCCCTTGGGTAGCACATCGGTGTCGTCTGTCCCAAATCTGGCGCAGCAGTCTGCATTAGGGCTGTTGAGCAGCATCGCCTCGTTGCCCTCCATTCAGCAGCAGCAACCGGTGGCACAATACCAGGCCTCAGGACTAATGCATGGTTTATCAACAACTCAGCAAAGCACTCAGAACTTGCCTGTAGCAGCCTTGACGCTCGCAGTAGCATCTGCTACGGTACCCAATACCTCCCTTCACAGCCAGGTGTCCCAGGTTCCCCGTAATGGGACGGCAGCGGGAATGGGCGCCAGCATCTTCAGCCAGACGGATGAGAGTCGAAGGATGTCTGACGCTTCTGCGCTGGTTCACAGTAAAGACATCGTGAAGCCCTTTATCACAGAAGGCCTGCAGTTGCCCGGTCCGGCTGTCAACAGTCTTTTCGGTATACCCATTCCTATTGATGGGGAGGATGACAGGTGAGGTGCCACTGATGACCTGAACGGTTGAAGGGGTCTGACTGCTTTGAAATTATTATATAGTGGATTATTTTAGGTATACCCAATATTTCATTTACTAGAATTTGGTCTGCTCACTTTAAAAAACAATTTATTGATTCATTCATTAATTAAACTTTAAGCAGAGATGATTGAATTGAAGAGGTGTGGTAACCCTGCTCTTGTTTTCAGATAGTGTTTTTTTTTTCTTTCTTAAGCACACATGCTCAGGTATAATATTGATATTAATTGGAATATTTAATGGGATGTAGTGAAATGTAGAGTGCGTTCTGAATGAGACTCAACAGCTTAATAATCATTGACATTGGTAATTTTCCATGCAGTTGCATTAACGTGCAGATCTCTGCATGCCTGCAGTGGTTGTTTCATGAGGAATGCAGTGACATGTGATGGATGTTTGGTGGTTCTCATTAGTTTCGTGACATTTCACCACCACTGCTTTTTGTATGTTTTTCTTTTTAAAATCACAATTATTATATAACTAAAGTCATTAAAACAACTAAGGTATATGTTAAACTAAGCTCATATAATCTGGTTTTCCAGATAAAATACACACATTTCAATCTAAAACAAATTCAATGACCTTTTTGACTGGACAGGTGCCATATCTTGTGCTGCTCTTATCAAGTTTTTACATTTCCATCCAAATGTAATAGTTTATTTGTTGGTAAAGGAGTCCATTATTCAGTTTACTGTTCAAAAGTTTGGGGTCTGTAAAATGTTCTTGAAAAAAGGCTGCATTTATTTGATCAAAATACAGGAAACCTTAAAATATTGTGAAATGTTATTACAATTTAACATTTCTAGTTGAATATATTTTAATATGATGCTTCAGAAGTCATTCTAAAATGCTTTTTAATCAATGGTGAAAATAGTTATGCTATCAATTATCAACATTTTAACATTATAAATGTCTTTGTCCCTTTTTTGGTCAATTTAATGCATGCTTGATGGAAAAATATTACTTTATGAAATATGCATATAGAAATATTACTGACCCCACACTTTTGAAATATGTAAAAGGCTAGTGGTTATAGTGAGGTAAGGTTGTATTTTGGAAAGATATGGTTAATAAGTGCCCTAAAAGCAATCATTGAAATAAAAAATGCTGCTCGTTTGCTTCCGGATGTCAGAAGCATGCCAGAAATGGCAGTGACTATAAAATGCTTTCTCGACTGAAAAGCGACAGTGCATATCTGGTGACACAGTTTCAGTTGAGAAGTGTTGCTGTTCGGCTTCCTCTTAGATGCTCAGCTTTCGGTTCCAGCGTTGCAAGTTGTACACAATATATCAACTTGTTGGCATACTCAAGAGGAAATGGTGAACTGTTGAGTGCTTTAGATGACTCTGTGGCTTTAACTTGGTGCTAGTCAGAAGTAGTCTGAGCAGGCAGTGGTCGTAAAAAAGCAAGGGCTGGGTCTCAGCCGCCCGGCCCGGGGTAAAGACACTTGTCACTGGTGACACCTTTTGTAGCTGATATGCGTTGGGGGCCTGTGATAGTGAAGGCCTGTCACGTAGCAAACAGTAGACCTTCCCCTATCTTTCACTTCTAGAGATAAGGTTGCTTCACTATGTGGTTTAAACATATTTTTTTACATTTATACATTTTTTATTGCTCGTTAAAAAGACCCAGAGAGCCCTCACGCCCCGTTTATGACTCCAAAGCCATGTTTTTCAGATTCTATATTTGCATAGTGACATGAGCGTGGTCATCTGACAGGAGATGGCATGTTAAGTGATTTCCTCAGGACAGCATTCCTCTTTAGGAATCACTGAAATATGCCATGCATCTGCGTTGGTTCCCCCACAAGCTTCATGAAAGTATTTAAAACATTTTCACCTAGTCACTTGTTTATTTTGTTGCACGGCGCAGATTGATTTGTTTGTATATGTGGTTTGATACATCCACCGATGTTTTGGTATGCACCTGAAATTTTGAATTAGTGCAAACGTACACTAATGTCTGTGATTTATAATTAAAAAAAATAATAGTTTAAATAATGTGAAAACTTGTGTAAAAAAAACTAAATATGTAAATTAAAATAAAACATTTGGGGTCAATAATAATTAATAATAATAAAAACTTTTATTAAACAAAAATGTTAAATTGACCAAAAAAATATTTTTAAATAATTAATTTAATAAATAATTAATTTATTAAAAGGGAATATTTCCACAAAAATATGAACAGTGATAAAAGTAAGAAATGCTTCTTTAGCACTAAATATTAGAATGATTTCTAAAGGATCATGTGACGCTAGACTGGAGTAATGATGCTAAAAATTCAGCTTTGGATCACATTAATTAATTTTTTAAATGTATTAACTTTACTTAAATTTGAATAATATTTAGCTATTTTTAATTAGATAAATGTACTTGTGGTGAACATAAAAGACTTTACTCGTACTAATTAATTTTTTAATATATTTTTCCATTGTGACATGACAGCTTCATGACAGTTAAATGCGGGGATTCATGTATGCATTGACCTTAAGCACTTTTTATAGGCATTGCTGTGATTTGGTAATGAGATTGAAAGGCAGTAAAATGTGCTTAATATCTATTAAAATGTCACAATGAAAGCATCTTAATGTTTTTGTTTATTTTTTGCTTCGTTTTGATTTGGTGTGAAATATGACATAGACCTGTTGAGTGAAATCTACCCAATTAGCATGGATTGCATCACAGTGATTCACAACACAGACCGGGCCCAAGTCCTGCAGGGTAACAGTTAATAATTACTTTGACCAGTTTCTTGACATTGTAAGTCTTAGGATTATGAGTCTAACATCTGAAAGCGTTTTAGGTGAATTAGCTCATTGTGCAACATGAGATCAGATTTTGCCCCATCTGCTGGTTAGAATGCTTAACCGCTTCTGTTTTTGCCTCTTTTTAGAGATACGATGGTGTATGTTGGCATATAACATCCCCTGACAGATCTCCAGTTATGTAAGCCTGACCAATAGAAGACGAAGATTTGCTATTAAAAGGTTAAAGCCTTAAGCTGACATCATCTTCAGTTTAGCTTTGTTTCTTGATTTTAAAACAATTGTTTTACTAGTCTTATAATAAGTGTCTTAGAGGGAAGTGTCATGCATTTGATTCATGCGTCTCAATCTCTTATAATAGCAGCGCAGGTCAGAATGCACCTTCTCACCCAATCTGTCCATCTCTTTCTCTCTCTAATGCCTCTCATACCTGACAGCGTCTTTGTATTTGGCAAGCATTCCCTCTTTCTTTTAAAACGCGCTTCTCTCAACAGCTCTGTCCGGGGGTAATGCTGCTGACGGTAAAGCAGTACACGACTCTTCAGAACACACTTTTCTGGTTCTTCCTGTGGGGGACTTCTCTCTTGTGGAGTCCTGTGTTGTCATGATCCTTCCGATCTCACTTTTGTCTTGAGAATGAAAGCTGCTGCTTTGGTGTTGTGTAAGCGCCAGTCGCACCACATTTTTAGGCACGGAGTTTATTTCACAGTATAAGTGACTGATTTGGAACGCTCTTTGTTGGCAGGAAGCTTGTGTAGCCTATTTTACAGATAGCACTCCTAATGTGAAGTGCACAAGTTGATTCCAATAGAGTTTGTCGCTATGCTGACATCACGATATTTTTTGCATAAAAATACGCATTTGGAGTAAATTTCACACTTTTTGGTGGTATGGATCAATAGCACTAGGCAAGTCAGTTTCGCAGGTTTTCACAAAAATGAGGCCTTTAAGGCCTTGCTACCCCAGTGCTTTAAATAGTAATGAAACATCTGTGTCTATTTTTGTTTTCTGAGAGGTGCACCTATTCTCTGCCTGCTTCTTGATGACCTCTCAGGTCTCGATTGAACTACGTTTGTAGTTTTAATAATCATAATTATTTATTGTTATTTTGTAATGAATGCACTAAAGTCATTTTTATATTTGATTAGTCTGTTTGTTTTTGTTGCTTCTATTTATTTATTCTTTTCTTATATATGCTTTACTGTTTTTTGCGTCTTTATTTTATAAATTAAAACAGAAATAGGTATATTGTGGTTATTACAGTAAAGTAGGCCTTCTTAAGAAAAGCAGTGGAGGAGAAGATGCAATGTTGCTGGGTGATTTTGCTTTGAAACCTTCAGAAAAATGTCATTTTTAGGTTTATTCCCACAAGTCATAGTTTTGTTAAATTGGCTTATTTTGCCAGCACGTCTCACACACATTTAGTGAGGTGACTTTTGTTGGGGAGTTTCTGAAAATCCTGAGTTTCACTGAAAGTTTGTGTTTTGTTTAGGGTTTTAATGATTTTTAAATGAAATGAGTGACTTAATGGCCCGGTTTTACAAGCTTAAGTCAGGACTAGGCATTAGTTAAATTAAGATATTTAAACAATTTTTACAAAAATGCCTTGTAAGAAAATATGCAGGTGTGCATCTTAACACAGAACAGTGACACTGACATGTTTTAAGATATTTTCATCTGAGACGGCTCAAACATGCAAATTAGTCTGGGAGCAGCTTAAACCTTGTCTGTGAAACCGGGGGATAGTGTCATGACTAAAGTTTGAGTCTTAATACTTTTTTACATGTCAAACCTCTTTCAGTAACCATTTCACAAATGTTGCAATTTTTTTGGCCAATTCAGTGGCTTTAAAGTAATTTGAATGTGTTTTTATAAAATGCAAATATTAAACAAAAAATATGTCATAAAATGATACTTTTATTTCTCTGTGAAATTAAAGTAATATTATTTACACCTTAATTTCTTCATTTTTCCAAAGTAAATCATATAGTTTTGGTGGGATGTGATTTTCAGAGTGAACACTGTGTGTTCATTTCGAGGCGTACAGCCCATGATATCAGTGTCTCACAAGGCCTCGATTCACAGTAAATGAAGCAAGCTGTTCTCAGACACTGAAACACTGTGTCATGAAGTGCATGCGTGTTCTGAAACCAGTAAAGCATATATTCATTTCATTAAATCGCCGCCTGTACAGTTTAAGTCATGTTACATATTTCAATAAATATAAGATTTGTTTCAGATTGAGCTTTTTAATGGTATACGAGTGGAATATATAATATATGCACTGTTTGCATAACTCTGCATATGCATGTAAAAACAGTATGTATATATTTGTGCTTCAGATTGCAATATAATTACCAATTTTTAGTCTTTTTGTTGTAATCAAATGACTTGTTTTGGTTGTTTGCATATTAATTCTCACCTTATCTTTATTCTACTTCAAACAATGTATGACAAATTTGCTTCAGAGTTGTAAATACCACCTCAGTGATGTTACGCTAACCTGGTTGCCTTATTTTGATGGTATGTTTTTCGTGGCTCGTGGTTTTGCGGTCCGTTCCAGCGAGCTCGTGTGTAACATTATCCATACGTTTGGAATCTGCAGAAAACGCATATTTGTCTCAACACGTAGCTGTAGTAGCTGTCGAGTGCTTTCTAAAGCAATGACTGTGATGTTTATTGGATCCAGATATAATCTGCGGTCCCCGTGAGGGACATGCGTGGTGAGAAGCTTGGGTGGTTGTGGGGTCTCGGCCCCCGCCGGAGAGCAGCCAGTGTTCCACAGATTCTAGGAAAAGCTGTTTGCTCAGAGTCCAGATATTCACACATGCGGTAAATCTACTCCTGTTCCCTCCTATTCCTATATAGAGAGGAGAGGAGGGTCTCCTCCTGCCTCCCGTCCCGATATAGTACATTCTGTCCTTTTCCTTTAAGGAAAGGTCCTGGAGGTAATGGTAACCTTCGGTGGTCACCTACTTCATTGAGGTCACAAAAACTTGTGACTTTTCAGCTTTTTGCAAATGAGCGATCGTGGAGATGCATGCCTACCTATGTCTGGGAAATATAGATAAAAAATGATCAGCCTTTTAATGTGAAGCATGTTTGTTTATTCTAAAATCGCTTTAGATTTTAAATAGATTTTTTTTTTCTTCTTCAAAACTTAAGTCAAGGATGCAATCAATTTATTAAAGTGTCGGTGAAGACATCATGATAGAAAATAGAAACTTTTTTCCTTTTTATTTTGTTTGACTCATGTGACCCTGGACCACAAATCTGTCGAAAATATGACAGATATATTTGTGGCACTAGCCAAAAATACTTTGAATGGGTCAAAATGATAGTTTTTTTTCTTTTATGATAAAAATCATGAGGATGTTTTTTATAAATGTCCTACCATAAATATATAAAAAAAAATTTTGCACCATCAGATTACAACTTGTCAATAGTTATATCTCGGCTCTATACATCAATGAAACGTTTATTTATTAATCTTTCAGATGATGTATAAATGCCAATATTAGAATGTTTTCTGAAGGATCATGTGACATTGAAGACTCTAGTAATGATAATGAATATTCAGTGTTGCATCACAAGAATAAATAACATTTGAAAACATTTTCAGATAGGAGATGGTTATTTTAAATTGCAAAAAAATATATTTTACTGTATTTGTTGATTTAAAAAAAAAATCAGCTTTTGTGAGGAAAAGAAAAATCTTTCTTTCCAAAAAAATGTCTTTAAAAAAACATTAAAAAACTGTTTTTTAATATATACACTGTATAAATAAAATGTAAGTAGGCATATGCATTTTAATAAATCTAATAATAAACATGCTCATGAGACTTAATGGTCACAAAAGTGGATTAAAATCATTGTAACAATCATGCTGTGACCTAATATAGGGCTGGGCGATTTTTTTGATTTTTTCGATTAATTCGAATTTGCATTTTAAGACGATTTAATTTTTTCTTAAATCGAGGTATCGCGATTTTTAAT
>JAUCMT010000047.1:1780771-1793643 GCA_032357475.1 Enteromius thamalakanensis
GGAGCTCGCTGACAACTTCTGCTTCTACAACCACAACTATGACAGCATCTCAGGTGAGCGCTTTAATCACACACAGGCTTTCTGCACATCTTAAAATAATCCTAAAATGTATTCAATTCTAGAGAAAGTCTGACTGTGGTGGAGGGGTTTGAGTGCATAAATGATCCTAAAAGCTGTGTTGTTGGGGGCTATATGTCCCTAGTAGGTTCTCCCAAGGCCAGACAAAGAGTGGTTTAAAAAAAAAACTTATGGAAAGGATCACAAATAAAATTGTGACGTCACTTGTTACGGCTCAGCCAGGGCCCCACCCTGGAGCCAGGCCTGGGGATGGGGCTCGTATACCATTTCCTGGTGGCCAGGTCTTACCCCAAGGGGCCTGGCTGGGCCAAGCCCAAAGGAGCGATGTGGGGACCTCAGTGACCCAATCCTCTGGCTCTTGGAACATGGAATGTCACCTCACTGGGGGTGGCCTGAGTTAATGCGGGAGGTTGAGAGGTACCGACTAGAGATAGTTGGGTTCGCCTCCATGCGCAGCTCTGCTCTGGAACCCAACTCCTCGATAGGGGGTGGACTCACCACTACTCTTGAGTCGCCCGCGATGGGCTGGTGAGGGTCTGAACCCGAGTGGTGTTCTGTTGTTGGACTTCTGTGGTAGTCACAGTTTCTCCATAACAAACACCATGTTCAAGCATAAGGGTACACTTGGTACCAGGACGCCCTGGGGCGGAGGTCTATGATCGACTTTGCGGTTGACGGATCGGTGTAGCTTCTGCAGTAATGCGGTGAAGGAGCTGAGCTGCCGGTCGATCTACATTCCTACTCTCAGCTATGGTCATGAGCTTTGGGTCATGGCCGAAAGAATGAGATCCCAGATATAGGCGGCCGAAATGAGTTCCTCCGTAGGGTAGCTGGGCGCTCTCTAATGCTACGCTCACACCAGACATGACTTGCGTGAAGTTGGACACTTTGAACATTTTGAGTTTACTCGCTTCATTCGTGCGTGAAATTCGCTTCACAGCAAACGTGAAGTCGCGTAATGGGAGGGGCTTCTGCCAGGCGCTTCCAGTCTCTGTAGTGGTTAGACATGAGGTAAAATTAGTTTTAAGTATATCTAACAGGCAAACTTTTGTTTAATGAATCTAGTATTTATTTCCTGTTTATAACAGTTTCTATTATAGTACGAAGATGTGTCGTACAGCTCCTTCACATACAGCGACGATGATTCTGTCCGCCATATTTTTTGAATTCTGCCTCCATTTGCTAGTAATCACGTCACTACTAGAGCAAGCTCCTGATTGGTTTACGCGGTGAAAATTATCAAAATTCAGATTTTTCAGCTTGAGCGTTTTGCGCGAATCGCGTCATTCGCGTCGAACCTCGCTGCATGATGTCTAATCGCGTTTGCATTGATTTGCATTGACTTAACTTAAACGTAAATCGCTCGTGCTTAATGCTTAATTCGCTTCTGGTGTGAACGCAGCATTAGAGATAGGGAATACGTCTCTTACCTGGGAACGCCTCGGTGTTCTCCCGGAAGAGCTGGAGGAAGTGTCTGGGGAGAGGGAAGTCTGGGTGTTCCTGCTTAGACTGCTGAAAAGTGGAGGAAGATGGAGTTCATGTTGATAAAATTGTCTGAATATAAGACAAGTATTCAGTCATTTTGCATCTGCGCTTACATCCAATGACCTCTTTAACTGGTCTTAAAAGGATTTATAATTACATTCATAAAGAAACCCTGCATACAGTAAATTTACAAACATAGATAAACGCCAAACTCATTCCAGGCCTTTTAAACTATATATCTCTGTGCTCAGGTGCGTATGAGTGGGCAAAGAAGACTTTGCAGGATCACGCTAAGGACCCCAGACAGTACCTTTACACAAAAGAACAGCTGGAGAACGCCAAGACCCATGACCAGCTGTGGAATGCTGCACAGGTAGATCAAATTTAATTAAAGTGTCATTTTTGGTGGTACATACACTAGTAAAAAAAATAATATACTTTTACAATTACATTTTATTTCATGCTCAATATACTACAAAATGCTATGCAATTGTACTTAGTATACAAAGCTGGTATACTTTCAATCTGCTAAACTGGAACAACTCATTTCATACTTAATGCACTAAAATTGTTCAGAAGTAGTACTGAAGTCCAATTAAAAACATACTTAGTATATATGATTTTGCTGAAGTGAAACTACTTCAGGTACACTTTTATATGCATTTAAAGAGCAATGTTACACAATCTTCATTAAAAGTGACATAAAAACACTTTTTAGGCTTAGTAATAAGAAATATGCATTGTGCACAGGTAATCCTCCAAATAAAGTTTCATTAACTTTAACAATAGGTCTCGAGTTATCTGTCAGTAAATATGTTGATAGATTTAAACTATGCTTAGTATTAGATAAATCTATTACTAGGGATAGTACAGTTTTTGTGATTTTTTTTTTTATTTTTTTTTTATTTTATTTTTTTTATATGTTAAACCCAGTGAATTGAGTAAATGTACTGAATGGAAGTCTCTGGGTGTGTTGTAGCTTCAGCTGGTGGCAGAAGGGAAGATGCATGGGTTTCTGCGGATGTACTGGGCAAAGAAGATCCTGGAATGGACTGCGTCTCCTGAAGAAGCCCTCTCTATTGCTATATATCTGAATGACCGTTTGTCTTTAGACGGCTGTGATCCCAACGGATACGTGGGTAAGAAACATGATGCTTTAATTGCTTGAGACTAGCACATCAAATACTTTCCTACAATAAATGATTATCGTAGTAGTAGTATTTTTAAAGGCTTATATCTGTCTATCTAGAGATGGAGAGAGGGATAAAGTAACACTTTATTTTAAGGTGTCATAACTCAGAGTTAGTTACTTCGTAGTAGCCGTTGTACTAACATAAAATAAAATGTAATACTAAGTTGTGGAACAGTTTGTAATTAAGTAGATGTAACAAGCAGCTATTGCTACACGTATGTTACAGATCGAGTCTGTTAATCAGATACTTACACTTAAAGACAATCTTAATACCCTTTAATAATTGCTTATAAGTAGCTTATGTCTGTGTCCGTGAAATCTATATAATTATGTTGTATAAAGTCTGCAACACAAATGTAGCTGTGTAACAGACTCGGTCTGTAACAGATGCAGCCTGTTACATTTACATAAGTACAAACTGTTCCATAACTTAATTACATAAGTCCATTTTGTACCAAGAAATTCATACTTTCTTTCCAGCAAGAATGCATTAAATTAATCAAACTGGTTAAAATAAAAGCAAAAACGATAAAACATGTAATAATATATAATAATATAATATAATAAAATATAATATTATGTAACAAAGATTTTCTAGTACAAAGAAATGCATCACAATTTCTACAAAAATATGAAGCAGCCCAACATTAATTATTTAAAAAAATAATAAAATAAAATCCAGTGTATTAGACTGATTTCTGAAGGATTATGTGACGCTGAAGACTGGAGTAATGAGGCTGAAAATTCAACTTTAAATCAAAGGAATGAATTACATTTTGAAAATATATATTTAAAAAAAAAAGTAGAATTATTTTGTTTAATATCGTTACAGGTTGCATGTGGTCCATCTGTGGCATCCATGACCAGGGCTGGGCAGAGAGGCCCATCTTTGGTAAAATTCGTTATATGAATTATGCTGGCTGCAAGAGGAAGTTTGATGTGGCAGAGTTTGAGAAGAAGTACGCTGCTGTAAAGGACACCTCCAAAAAAAATACCAAGAAGTTTTAGTTTCATTGGTCGAATTCTGAAAATCTACTGACATACATTTTCAGTTCTCGTTGTTTGTACTTGTTTTAGAGAGACTGTATGTAAGAGGGCTTTTTCTGTAGTAAGGGATGTTTATTAATAAGGTTCTATATTTGTTATGTTGTTTGTTGGTGTAAACGCTATTGTTTGTCTTAGTTGTGCTACTTCTGATATTCATTTTTTATTTTTTTGAAATTCGGTCTGGTTTTACAAAAAGCTCTGTGGTCATGCGTGGTAGACCTCAGAAATGGAGCGCATAGTAATGTTTAATTTATAAATGAAATGTGTGTTTTTTTGTACTGGTGGATGAATCAATCACATAAAAATAAAACTTTTTTTAATACACTTTTCAGTTTATATTAATTTAATACACAACACACTGCCTTCAATGTATAAACTCACTCACTAGGGGTCCTCAGTGGACTTCTGACAGGATGACTTGAAATCACTGACATTTATTTATACTAAAATACATAAAACTTAAATGCTTTAAAATATATAATATATTAAATTCCTTAAATTGAAAGTTCTTGAATCAAAATCCTCGTGGTTAATTCATTCAATATTTAGACAATTTGTTTAGCATGTAAGACAGCCTCTAAAAACCAATGATCTAAAATATTAAGATAAAGAAAATTAACAAGCATTAATAAAAATGTTTATAAACATTTATAAACTTTTAAATAGGTCGGTAACTGATAATATGGGCTTTTAAGTAGCAATGATCTATAAAAACGAGATGTGGAGTTTATCAACAAACCTTCACATTCATAAAGCATGATTATCAAGCGTAAATATTTTTAGCACCACCTCTGGGAAATAAATATTTTCAATGCTTTTCTAAATCTGTATTAGCTGCATGTTTATCTTCAGAAGTTGTAAAATAACCTGAATGTAAATTATGCCTTATTTTGTGTCTTACATCGTTCTTTCCCATGTTAGGCTGAAATGAAGGGTTTTGAATATGAATATAGATATATTAAATAGATAAATTCCTTTATTATACCCATTCATATTTGAACAGTTTATTCAAATTACAAGCTTGGTTTAATTATCCTGGTGAAATTAAACAGTCATTTTTCATAATTCATAGCAGGAAACAAATAGTTTTGATAAAAGTTTTTAATCAATCAAGTCTTTTCATACATATTAGCTTTAATACAATCTTTGCAATAACAGATAAAAGCGTGACAATGACCATTCAACACATTTTCTGTTCATTTTAATGGATAATGCATGAAAAGCATTCGTTTTGACGTAAGGATGCATATTTGATTGCAAGTGTTCAACATTTCGTTAAACTAAAATGCATGAATAAATAAAAAGCATTGAAATAAAGGTGATATGATGTAGGAATACAAATGAATTCATATTAATTGAAAAAAAAAAAGAAAAAAAAATATATATATATATTAACTGCAATGACAAATTATCCAAAGTATATTGCATTTGTCCTCCATATCTGGATAGGAATATTTACATAGCTCAGAATAATATGTAAATATATACATTGTTCAGCATATGCCATTGACAACCAGTGACATGCAAGCACTTTTTATGATCTTGAATCTGACAGATGATATATTGCTCTGCGTCATGCAGGAAAGAAGCAGATAGATAAAGATGGGAAAGTAAACAGGTGGAGGAGAGTTTGAGAGATCTGTTATCAGCATTTCAGCCACGAGAAACACAAACATCTGCAGAATCAACATGACAAGACTATCTCTCTCATTTTTAGACAATCATTCATTTATAAAAACCTGTATTTGACATTCACTGGAATTGCTACACTCCTACAGAACAGAAGTCTTTAATGCTGTGGAGCGTTGCGTGTCACTGAACTGAAGAAACTGTACTTTTTTACAAATACAATACATGTTTAATGCATGTATATAACTTATAGAAACTCATCACACAAGTGATATGAAATTTGGCATCACTACAGTAGATTTTACAGTCAGTGAGAATGATGGGAAACGTGGTTGGTTACAGGAAACACTTATTACCGTTAATACTCTGCGTCATACACAAGCACTTTTTTTTTGCAAGACGTAGTTAAACATTTTTTTCCCCGCAATTCTTTTATTCTATAAAGGTACATTTAATTGTAAATGTTATTTCAATTCACATTAATTTTAAATATATATATATATAATATTTAATCATGTAATAATATTTCACAGTATTAATTTTTACAGTATTTTTGACCAAATAAATGCTTTCTTGGTGAGGACAAGAGATCTCCGTTTTTTTTTTTAAATATTAATTTTCCAAAATACTTATTATACAAAATATTTTTTTTTAAATACTTTTTGCATCTATCTTGTTGCATGGCTTCATCTACACATTTGAATACAGTATATATATATATATATATATATATATATATATATTCTGTCATTCATTACAGTTCCAGTCCTGTAATGTTTGCTGTGTTTCAGACTCGTGGAAGCCAGGAGCATCAGTGTTTTTCAGTGGAAATCTCAGTTGCTCTGCTCCACTCCAGGCCGGCTTTCAGTCCATGTGTGGCTTGGTGACATGTAAAACTTGATGCTTTGGCTTCTTATGGAACTATTTACAATTGCGGAGAAGAAATATACGAACTAACTGACCGTTTTCTTTCAAAGACATATGTTTGGGCTTGTACTAGACAGGACAGTATAGGAGGAGAGTCAGGACAGACTAAAAGGAGAAAAGTCCTGGAGCCAGGACTCACCCGAGACACCGCTGCACCGTCTCTCACAACATCATGACACATATACTAACTTATTTCCAATATATGGAAAGTACATGATATAAATTACTTTTTACATGATATAAAAGGCTTTTGAGGAGATTCTCTGTATTTCTGATGACATCACTAAGTGTGTTTACATGTAAAGTAAAACATTGATATGTACATTGAGCAAAAGTGTTTGGTATAAGATTTGATACTGTTGTGTACTGTTCTGATATCAAAGTTCAAAGATACTACTGTTGAGGGCCGTTTTTTTTATAGAAAATTATGCTTTTATTCAGTAAGGATGCATTAAACGGATCAAAAAAGACAGCAAAAACATTTGCAATACTATTTCTGTTTAAAAATGTTGTTATACCATAACTGAAAAAGCTTAAAAGTTTCCACGAAATATGAAGCCGCTCATTGTTTTTCATCATTCATAAGCAGAAATGTTTCTTAAGCATCTAATCAGCATATTAGAATGATTTCTAATGGATCATGTGACTGTATTCTGGAGTAATCATGCTGGAATATATTATGTACTTTAATATATATTCACATAGAAAGCAGTTTTTTTTCGGTAACACCTTATTTTACGGTGTCCTTGATACACATGACCTTACTATTATAATAACAATAAATTATATACAAGTAACCCAAAGCTAAACCCTAATCCTTACCCTAACCATAAAGTCAGTACATGTAGTTAATTAATATTACACAGTACCTTAATGTGTAATTACAGTGTAATAACAACACCTTAAAATAAAATTTAACCAATTTTTTATTTATTGTTATATTTTCACAATATTAATGTAATTGTGTAGCATTGACTACTTTGACAGCCCAGCTATGAATGATAGTATTTGAATAAAATATTCTCTAGAGAGTGTGTGGCAGCCCACGAGGGTTGAATTTCACAGAAAATGAGACAGAATTAGAGGCAGAAAAAGAGGCAGAGACAACACTACGTAATGTGACCTTACTTATTGAGAGCTGACGATGGTCTTTTTGACACACCACCTCACGGAACATTTCTCTGAAGCGTGAAGACATGAGGTTATACAGGATGGGATTGACCACTGAGCTCAAGTAGAAGAAGACGCCAGAAAGTAGATGCACATACTCAAAGACGAGGTGGTACTCTGCAGTCCAGTCATCGATGTAGCTCCACATGACACGATCGATGTGAAACGGAGCCCAGCAGATTCCAAACACAATCACCAATGCACCTGTCAAATACAGAGCACGGGTATTAGAAATAATAATGTATTATATGATGCGATTTCAAGTTTCCCTTTCTCTTTGGAGTTGTTAGTGCATAGAAAAAATCCCTAAAGTTGCAAAGACAAAAATTTAGAAACTAAAGAGACGTTGTCCACACCCTCGTTTAAACACATCTCCACGTCACAGAATGAATTTATTTTCAAACACCGCCCAAATGTTTCCACAAAGAAGGCGGAGCTATGATTCTGCCTGTAGTGTTGCTGCGGGCGCCATGTTCCGGAGATGCTGTGTGTCGTTGTGAAAGTGGAACTACTTTGTTTGTGCTTCCAAAAGAGACAGAACTAGAACACAACAACACTGTTCCAGAACAGCCGAACACAAATATTAGAGTGTGTTCAGCGCATTTACGAAGGACTGATTCCTAAAATCTGGAGAGCAGTCTATGAGACGTGTGAGGCAATTCTACCTCTGCAAGAACAGTCTGGCGCTTCTGACTCACAACCTGTGAGCAAGTTACGTTTTCTTATTAAAAGAAGCTCCTACTTACTATTCAAACACAACACTCTACAGCACAAGTCATGATAATCAGTAATTGTGTTCCCAATGGATGCACTGGAAAGATTACTGGATCATGTTTCATCATTTTTTCATCATTCACATCATGTGAAATTAAAATGTTTATTTGTAAGAAATAAATAAACTTTTACATAAACCACTGCGTCTGGCCATAATCCTTAATGACGCATAATGATCTCCTGCTGTCTTTCAGATAAAAATCCACCATATTTGGCTTTAGATTTGCTTTTGCATATTCCTCTCCTGAATTAGATGAGATTCTACTTTTGGAGAAACGGAGAAAGCCCCATGCAGACTAGGCATGAAGACTTCCGGCTAGAAGCAATCATTTGAAGTAAAACCATTTTAAGAAGGTTTTTGTTTCCTACAAACACACAGATGTTTACTTCATAAGACATTAATTGTTGGACGAGTGGGGTGGATTTCCTCTGGATTCATGTGTTTTTACTCTTATTCTGACGGCACCCATTCACTGCAGATGATCCACTGCTGAGCAAGTGATGCGACACTGATTTCTCCAAATTCATCTGGATGAGAAACAAACTCATCCACATCCGATGGCTTGAGGGTGAGTAAATGTTAAGCAAAAAGTAATTTTTTCTGAACAATTCCTTTATTGGTCATTGAAAAAATGGGCTATGAAAAGTGACGTCAGTTCGGAGAAAAGCTCTAACATCATTTGTTTGCAGACTACACTACTGTGTTATCTAATGCAATGACATTCACAGATTTTAAGTGTCCAGATACACTTCTAATGTGATTAAATCTATTAAACAAACTGTTACTCCTGGCACACGTCTGCACTACTGACACCGTTTATGAACTTGAGAATACATGAGTAGATCTTGTTTGTATCCCAGTATCAAAGTACATGTTGAAATCAGTTGAGGAAGGCCACACAGAGTAGTGCTGACCTGCTATTACAATAAGCCAGATGCAGAGTGACGCTTCACTAAATCAGATCCCCTTTGTATTTATAATAACATGACACGCGACTGATAAAGCACAGATGAGTGTTTTCTGTTTATCAGGACAGAGTATAAAAGCTCACACACAGGACAAGAATGTGTCATAATTAAAAATGCTTTGGGATTTGATTTCTAGCAAAATATTTAGAAAAGAATACTTGGGTTTTTGAGCTTTGAATAATGAACATAGGAAGTTTGTTAATAATGTTCTTCCGCGCTGCTCGTACTGAATCCAGGTTGCTAGGTTTTATGATTTCACAGCGTACTTTTCTAAACCTTGGGTTGACATTCTTTTTTAATATTTACAAGATTAATATCAACGACTAGATAAGTATGCCAAGCATGCAATGTGTTGCTTATTCATCTGTGGAAATATTGCAACATAAGTCTACTCCAGGAGTTTTAAAGGAATGGTGATAAAAATGGGTCACAACATTTAAGAAGCGGATGGTTTGTGTTATTATGTTATTACACGCCACACTGATGAAGCCTGATCCTCAACCTAGTGTTAAAAGTGGCATTCAAGTCAACATTGACCCATGTTACTTTCCAAAAACATATTTGTGATCTTTTTATTGCTCCAAAGTAAAACATTTTTGCCTGATAACCCATAATCCTTTGGATTAGGGAACACTATTCACTCAAACTATTCAATAATAGTTGCTTATAATTACAGGCTGTTTATTAATACTAAAAAGCACATTTATGCATTTTGAATTTCCCTCATACATCAACAATAGACATTAACTTTACAACATCTACCATACGTATCAATAAGCAGAAAATTAGGAGTTTGCTCCTGGTGAAATATGCATTCCCTAATCGATATTTTTGGTTTCTGGCCCCACTGAACAGCATTTTGACTTTGGGATCAAGTCACTGAGGACACTTTAATATTAATCTAAATGTGCTTCCTATGGTAATATCTAAATGAACTGAATTAGTTATACAAGTTGTTCCCAATCTAATTGGATCACTATTAGCTTTGATTGTGGCACTTATTTGCCATGGCATCATTTTAATAAACGTCTGCAATGCCACTACATTTAGTATTCCCAATTGCATTAATTTTTCGTCAAGGTCTTGTATTGATGATGGGAGAAAGTCTCATCTCACATCCCAGAGATTCTCAATGGGGTTAACTTCTGGACTCTGTGGTGGCCAGTTCATGTGCAAAAATTATGTCTCATTCTCCCTAAACCACTCTTGTCCAATTTGAGCCCGATAAATCCTGGCATTCATCTTGGAATATGCCCGTGCCATTGGGGAAGAAAAAATCCATTGGAATAACCTGGTCATTCAGTATATTCAGATAGTCAGCTGATTTCATTTGGGTACATAACATTGCTGAACCAACTGCAGCAAACCCAGATACATTGTAGCACTTCGTTAAATCCTGGTAGTGACTTTTGTATTTTAAAACATGGCATATCTAGAAAATTTCATTTTGATAAAATGCATAAAAAATACCCATGGGTTTTATTATTTTACATGACTTCTCTGAGATAGAGAAATCATGTTATTCTACTCCATACATCCAGGCTTTCCATATAAATTTGTTCACACTAAATGTGCGTGTACACTTGGAAATATGAATTTGTTATTTAATGTTGCCTCTCAATAAGGAATAGGTCACCAAATAATGAAAGTATGCTGAAAATGTATTAGGCCATTCAAGAGAAGTTTTGTTTCTTCATGGGATCAGGTTTGGAGAAATGTAGCATTACATTACTTGCTCACCAGTGGATCATCTGTAGTGAATGGGTGCCGTCAGAATGAGATTCCAAACAGCTGGTAAAACACCACAATAACCCACAAGAAATCCACAGCATGCCAATCTATATATCATTAAGATGTTTTTGACTTTAAACTGTAGCTTCTGGCATAAATATGAGTCATAATGGTACTATCTCGTCTCAATCAGAAGAGAAATCTGCACAGATCAAGCACCATTTACAGGCTAAAACAGTCCAGCTCTAAAGAAATATGTAGGTGCCCATTTACTGCAGATGTCAGAGTCAACTCTTATGTATTATGAGCTCATATTTACACTGACATTTAGGGATGGACCGGAGTGTTGTGATGTCTTTATCAGCTGTTTGGACTGTCGTTCTGACGGCACCCATTCACTGCAGTGCATCCACTGCTGAGCACAGTCATGTAACGCTACATGTCTTCACATCTTTTTGGAAGAAGAACCATTACTAGCAACCAACAGAAGGTGTAGCAAGGGAAGCAGCACTCACACAGCATTTTTGTGACTTGCCGATGACGTGCCCTCTGATTTACCCCGTCCTGATGGAGTCCGATCTTTGAATCGAAGCAGTCCCGTTCTTGATGCAGCTGCAGGCCAATCAATACATACAGCACAGTGATGGTCAGCATCGGCAGGATGAAGAAGAACAGCGCCGTCACCTGCACCAGCAAGTTGTAGATCCACCTATCGTGCACCACCATACAAACCACCGAATCGGGGAAAGCGAGACCAAAAAGGGGCTTCAGCGTCTCCACGCCATGCAGACTGGTATTAGGCAAGGCACACAACAGCGAGACGGCCCAGAGCACGAGGATAACGCGCTTGGCGTGAGCCTGCGTGGCCATGTGTTTGGCCTGCAGAGGATGCACCACCGCTCTGTAGCGCTCCACGCTCAAAGCGGTCACGTTGAGCACAGATGCAAAGCAGACCGTCTCGAACAGGCAGGTTTTGAAGTAGCAGCCAGCGGCGCCAAACAGAAAGGGATAGTTGCTCCAGAGTTCGTACAGCTCCAGCGGCAGGCCCAGCAGCAGCACGAGGAGGTCAGAAATGGCCAGGCTGAACAGGTAGTAGTTTGTGGTTGTACGCATCACGCGGTGACGAGCGATGACAATACAAGTCAGGCTGTTGCCTAGCACGCCGACTACAAAGATGAGCAGGTAGATGACGCACATGGGCAGGAAGAAGGGTGAGCGGCAAGGGCCCAGGTGCTTCTCCAGGTAAGCGCTGCGGCTCAGACAGAGGTCCGACTGGCTCGCTGTTCTGTTGAGACACTCGTCCTCCCTGCTGGAGCACCATGACGCATTCACAGCGGCGTAGAGCGAGTCTGGAGACGAGCAGTTGTACTGGATCATTGATTCTCACCAGAAAATGACCTGCAAAGGTTACAGCAGAAACAGGTGGAGTCACTAAAAAGCCTGCATTTATTTAATCAAAGATACAGTGACCCTGTAAAATCCAGCATGTACTGGTTAGGTATGTTTTGAAGCGTGGCAGCTAGTTTGAGCTGGTTATCTGCTGGTCTTGAGCTGTTTGGAGATGGTCATTCAGTGTCATGTGATCCTTCAGAAAGTTTGGGGTAAGAGTAAAAAGAATAAGAAAGAAAGAAAGTAGACTAAATAAATTTATGATCCTCCTTTTCTTTGAAATTCCTTAGAAAGAACCATTATTAATTATTGACACCAATGAAAATTATGAATAATCGAGCAGCAAATTAGCATATAATTATTTCTGAAGAATGATGTTACACTGAACCCTAGAGTAATGATCTGCTATGATGTAAATAAATGTAAATAAAATTATTTAAAATATATATATAATATTTTAATTTGAATGTTTGGTAACAAC
>JAUCMT010000047.1:1798817-1816826 GCA_032357475.1 Enteromius thamalakanensis
GCTTGCTACAGAATTCGGCCGGAAGTAGTAGGTCATCCGGGTACTTCTCGCCTACTGAATTTCGACTGCTACGAATTTGGACATACTACTCGCCTCGCATGCTGTTTTTCACCTACTATATAGTAGGGTAGTAGGCGATTTCGGACGCAGCATGGCCCTCCAGGACTGAGTTTGAACAGCCCTGTGTTAGATGGATGCTCTTTTTTGGGGCTTGAAAATCTCAACACCAATTCACTGCCATAACAAACTTGGAAGAGCCAGGACATTTTTTATATAAATCTGTGTTTTGTCTGAAATAAATCACTGGGTAATTACATTTTTTCGGGGTGAATTTTCCCAAATTTTATTTTGGTGATCTGATGTAGTCTTGCACCAAATTTAGCTTCTAATGCAAAATGTTAACCTATTATTGGGCTACAAATTAAAATCAAATTGTGCACAGAATTTCGAATGCAGCGCTGCACCTGCACTGTACATTGTATAAGCTGAAGCATTTCCCAATACTAGATCACAATCTGGCAAGAATCACAGTACATGATCAGGTGTGTGTACCAGTTCATCAACAAAATAAAGACTGTCTGGACCTTTCCGTGAAAACAGACCTGTCATCCTAAGGGTCATGTGGGTTGAAAGTAAGTTACAAACCAACAACAGCTGAAATGGCTTTTAGGAAAAGCTTAAAGTAGATATCCTGGGAAATCAAGAGTTCAGCTCAGTTCATGTGCGCTTAGGACAGTATTCTCTGAAGGATTGAGCTCTCCTCTGAATTAATCATGCTTCAAGTGAGTTCACTCATTCTCAGAGGACTGCAGCGATGAGACGCAAACCGTTTCCTCTTATTTGACCAGAGGGAGAAAGTAACTCTCTTGCATTTTAATCACAGCTTTACAAAGTGCTTTCCATCCCGGGGATGAAATGCTTTCAGATGTTCCATACACTATGTTCCACATGTTCAGAGAAAGAGACTCAAATAGATATGCCTCGCAAAGGCGCAACAATTCAAGCGTACCGTCATCTGGTACACCCACATCCACTGCAAGACAAGGGGGACTGCCAATGAAAACGTAACAAGGATATACGATTAAAAGAGAGAATTATTGCATATCCAAGGACTCTTTAAAGCCTGTGGCCATGCCAACACTCTCGGCTTTGTTTCTGTGAATCCTCTGCGATGAATTATACCTACAAAGGCCTTCATAAGAACTGCTTTGTACTGAGTATTTCCAGTGTTTTCATCACTTATGCCTCACCATGTCACTCTAAACAAAAGTGACCTTCTTTATTCCAAGGAACATAAAAGGTTAAATGATAAAAATGTTCTGCTCTTTTACATATAATGAAAGTGAAAGGGGATCCAGAATGTCAAAATTGTCAATATGGCTTGTGCAGTTATATTCCAAGCTTCATGAATCCACAACCCAGGTCACATTTATGTTCTGATGTTACAAACCCAAGATCTAATAGCAACATGTTTAAATGGATGTAGCACACAAAGCACATCAGAGAACGTGATCTAGATTTATTTTAATGAAATACTTATTTTTAAAATATTAATTACATTAATAATAATATTAATTAATTACAAAGTAGTAGGGGTGTTCGGTTCCGTTTTTTTTGGAGTCGACTCCGACTCCAGACTAATTTTGGAGTCGGTGGAATCGACTCCTCGACTCCATTTACTTTGAATTAAATAGAAATACATTTGCGCCTAGAAAATCATCAACCACCTGCTGTAAGTACAAACTTAATATTTTCATGCGAAGTGTGTTCTGAGAACGAGTGTGTAGTGGCTGTAAATAGGCTGAGTCACTTAAAACGTGTCCTGCGTCAGTGAAAACACGTTCATATAGAGACATAACGTCACGTTTATGTAAACATGCATCCTTTTAGCGGGTACTCTATTAAGATTTTTAACGTTTTAACACGGAAATTAAGTTCACATGGGATGAATTTAGCAAGGAATTTGAATAAATGTTAGAGTAAATAAACAAAGTGTTGAACTTGGAAAAAAAACACTCGACACTGGGAGTCGATTCCTGACCTGGAGTCGATTCCGACACTAGGGCTAGTGAAAGTCGAGGAATCGACTCTATTGGAGTCGACTCCCTATCTCTACTAAAAAGATCCTTTAATTTGGATATTCAGTGTGAATTATGCATTTTAATGCTGGGGGCAATTAAGCGCAATTAAACCTCTCTGGATATGTTGACCCAATAGCAGGACGTGTGGTCACACTTCACTTTGTAATTTATTCATTGATTCTTATCTAAATGTATATCCCAATGTGTGTTCATTTTGTTCAAAAAAAAAAAAAAAAAAAATGATGGTACTGAATTTGAAAAAATCTGTCATCGTTTGCACAGTTAAGTTGTTCCAGACCTGAGCTTCTTTCTTTTGTTGAACATAAAGGCGTGAAAAACTTTGGCAAATAAACTTGTAGCCACTTACTTGAAAAAAACACTATGGAAGTCGATACCAGTAACTGTTTGCTTGTTACATTCTCTAAAAATATCTTATAATAGTCAGCCCTTAAACGAGTTTCTGTAAATGAAACAGCATGTGTACTACAGCACACTCAAAACACCAGCAGACGTGCACGGGCTTCCCGTTCTTCATTCACTGGATAGTGTATACTCAAACTGCACTTTAAACAGCACACACACACTGCATGATGCATGCATAAGAAAACACAATAAAGACTTTTTTAAGATGAAGAGAATGCCTGTTCTCTCTGGATTTCCACTACATTTCCTCTTTAATCTCAGCAGATTTTCAATCGCCAGCGGCTAGCCGGTACTCTGAGGGCATAAAGCAGAAAATTGTCCTGATCAGAATCCGTCAACAGCAGCTACCTCATCCAGATGACATTACTGGAACATGGTCTATCTCAAGTTCTGATGTGTGGAGATTGAATTAACCCACTCATTTCCCTTACTGCAGTGAAGGTGCCTTCCTGCTCATCAATCAATCAATAATCACGCAACGGCACATGATAGTGGACAAAGTTGGTAGGTTACAAAGTGGGTTACATAAACATATAGCATGGCCAGATTACTAAACAAGTAGCAAGTACTGTATCAAGTGGATAAAAACAATTTAACATGATAAATTTAGTTTACATCATGTAATAATTTTTTATTAATATGAACTCCTGAATGTCCACCCATATATATTTAGCTGATCTCTGTATCTTATCTATATCTTTTAATGGTTTATAGAAACCCCACCCGTCCCTGCCCCTCACAACTAATAGTTGTTAACAGCTGCTATAAACCATACTAATAACTCACATGCAAAATAACAAAGAGCATAAATTGATAAAATAATATCAATAAAGGCAGTTAGTTATGTAAAAGCTATTAAAACTACGATCCTCTGCTCTTGCCCCGGGGGAGATCTGCACACTCCCTGGACATCAAACAGCTGGACAGGCTCGGTCTGGAGGATAAACCTTGTGACAGGGACCCCGCAGGTCTAATGCCAAATCATGCAGATGAGCTGATGCTTCCTGACCTCAAACACAACCTAACCCTGGACGGTGAGCGTTTAGAACTGCAGAGGCTTCACCGTCTCCTCAAGCTATGCTCTTATTATCATTCAGGTGATGCTGCTGGCAATGTTTCACATTGAACTGTGGTTGAGGTCAAGCAATACAATGTAAATATTTATGGGAGGATCAAATAGTGGGAACTCACTACTGAAAGAATGCATCCTATAATACTAGATTAATATTTTGCATGAAAAATAAACCAAATGTTAGCAGTTAAATAAATAGTTATTTACACGCTTAAAGAGTTTGTTCACCTAGAAATCAAACTTACATCTTTACATATAATTATACTCACCCTCATGTCATTCCAAACCTAAAACCTTCTTTCATCTCCAGAACACAAATTAAGATATTTTGGATGAGATCAGAGAGCCATCTGACCCTCTATAGACACCCACACAACTGAAATGATCCCAGATTCAGAAACGTGCTGTAGTACACATTCATTATATCGGTGGCTCAATTTCAGTTTTGCAATGCTATAAGATTTATAAGACAACAAAAATAACATTGAAATAACATTCTTCTTCCATGATTTACATCTTCCACCATTTAAGAGAGTATCACAATGTAACACGTACACGTTCCACTAGGGCTAAACAATCACAGATTACATACATGCACATGTAAACAAGGCTGATTACGTCAAATACGTTAAAGCGTGCGTAAGCGTTGCGATACTCTTTAAATTGGTGGAAGAGGCAAGTCAGGTCTTATGGGTTTGAAATGACATGAGTGTGAGTAATGACCGAATTTTTTGAACTCTTTTAATTTAAAGGTCCCTTTTTTTTGCAGTAATGTCACAGAGGAACCATTTTCCATCTAACCATTTTATTATTATATTATTAGTCGGAAGAACATTTTAATAACCTAAGCAACTTTGTAAAAAACATTTTGTGGAATGGAAAGTTTCTATAGAGATGAAAGGTAGCGTAGATGGAAGCGTAGATGCCAATAAAGACACATGTCATCTCTCTCTGTACAGTCTCAGGTTCACGGCCAGATGCCTCAGTGTGTATAATGTTTTGTTTCCATTGTGTCTGTTCACATATATCTGGTATATGTTCTGTGTTAAATACTCTGCGTGGTTTTTCAGGTCATCTTGGCCAAGATCCACTGCAGTGCTGTGCTGTGTCCACTCTCATGTGTCAGGCTTGATATTAAATCTTTTACAGTTTTACTGCTGAAATGTCTTATCACAGTTTGTTTTTGTCTTCCTGTGAGAATGGATTGAAATTAATGCGTTTTTTTTCTTCATTGTGAAATTTGTGAGTTGTCTTATCCTGCCGTTTTGACACGAGACCACCCTAACGGCCATAAACAAACTTCAAGAAGCAAAACAAGGATTTGGTCCTTGATGAATTAAGCCCTCCCTGAATAAGAGTAAACAAGGACAAAATATATTACGAGGAGCTTGAGATTTTGGGTTATATAAGGTTAATTTGCAGTTCACTTTGTGTTTTGGGAAGATTTATTTTATGTTTCAAAAGCTGATCAACAGTAGCACCTACTGACCAGACTCAGACAGTACATCTATCCCTTATGATTTCATTTTCAACAATTAAATGTTTTTTTAAAACCTTTACCAAATGGTTGAAGTGTCACTTTAAGTATGGCTACTGGAATTCATACACATATGAAGATCTGGAATTATAAACTATAACACTAATTTATTTAAAAACATTACAAATAATATATATTTATATACTTCCTTCTGCCAAATATTCCAGGTTTTCATTTTAATGCATGAAATTACAGGTTTTATTGTTTTTTAACAATAAACAAAAAATAAATAAATAACTAAAAGTAACAACCAAAGACAGCATTATTTCTGCATTCAAAAACAACAAAAGACAAATATAGGAATATAATGGTATTTCAGACTTTTATGTTTCAAGAAACACACATGTCAAGTCAATATATATGTCTTTTTAGATAAATGAATATTTGTTTGTATACATATGCAATATACAATATACAAATATACATTTACTCAAGATTGAAGACTGAAAATATTCAAGAATTTCCCTTTTCTTGCCCTTTAAAATACACTTTGTAATGTTTTTTGGAATTTAAACCAAATATAGCTTAAAAAAATAATAATATTTATATATATATATATAATTGTTTTTAAGCCATGCTGTTTATAGCAAATATTTGAAATTTGAAAAAACTTTTCAAAAATATTATGGATGCAGAAATTGTGCATGTATTTACAACTTCAGCCTGAAAACGAAATATTAAGCGAGACAAAGGAACTTTCTGTTGACTTCAACTTGCAGACCACGCGACAGCTCATAATAACTGCAACGGTCAGCAACCCCTAGATTCTTGGCCCACCAATCTGTGATGACCTCACCTGAACAATAAACCCTGTTCAGTTGCACTGTTTATAACATAACACTGTTTGCAATGCCTGAGAGAATGTGACATCTACACCAAAAACATTACACTGACATTATACTGTCTGCTATGACACCAACAGAACAGCTAATCTTATAAAACCTGTCTGGATCATATATCAAGCCAAAAAAGAAAGAAATTAGAAATTCTACAGAAGATTCAATCATTCATATAAGCTGATTTGCTGGTCTTACCTGGTTTTAGTTGGAACTAGCTGGTTGTCAGTTGCTCTCCCACAGAACCTCATTTTATTTAACATCTTTCTAAAGTTTAGGCTCAGTGTTTGGTGCTTGTACCTTTCCTCTGGATTACTTATGGGTAAGGTTAGGTTTAGGTATTAAAGAAACAGTATATAGGTATGTTTTGAAGCTGCGATGTTGGTCCTTTGCTGGTCTTCAGCTGGTCAGACCAGTTTAGGACCAGTACATGACCATCAAAGGACCAGCATCCCAGCTTTAGAACATACCTAACCAACAATATGCTTTTTTTTTTAACAAGAGGGATATGGTCAAGACTACATTTTTAGATTAAAATGTTGTTCCAGGATATCTAACTCTGTAAAATCAGGATGTGCCTGGTCTCTCAGCATCATTAGCTAAAGACGTGGTTAAAACCCCTTTAAAACCTGCATGCTATCCTGATATGACTGGCATTGAGTTAGTATTTATTTAGTTGTTTTCAAATAAAAATAACATAAATACGTTGTATTCAGTAATATCTGCATCATATACAAATGAAACATAGAAATAAGACTTTAAATTATTTATTAAGTAAAATATTTTTGAGTAAATCAATTTACTCATCATCATCATCATACAAAAACATACAAAGAAAACATAATTCAGTAATGCATCCAAAACAGAAAACAGTAATTACAAAAAATATAAAACAACAACAAAAAAAAGAAAAATATAACCTTCTTATTTTGTGATCTCAAATTAGAAAGGGTTTCAATATATAGTTTAAAGTCAGTGTTAAAAATGTAATAAATTATTACCTTTGACTTATGAATATAACAGGATAATTAACAGATTGATAAATCACATTTTTTAGGCATTCCAGCTGTGATATTTCTCCTCAGTGTGAGGTGTAGAGGTCGCTGTTTGTCGTAGTTCCTCATCATTATCATGCCTGATCTATGAGTCGAGTGGGTGTTCACAGACTCTGAAACTCAACAATACCGAAACTCAACAGAGAGCGACTTCACAACAAATCAGCGTCACATGGAGCCCAGCAATTTACAGGTAAATAAACCCATACAGAAATCAGGATTCATTGACAAGACAGTGTGAATTCACAAGAGTGTTGTTGAAACGTTAGTTCATAATATTTAATAGCAGTTCCGTGTTCATTTTCTTTGAAGAAGTAGTTTAGAAACCATTTGACACTCTCCGAAGCGTTGTCCTTCTGTATGAATGAATACACTTGTGGTAATATAAGTTGTCTTTAAGTAAAAAGTGAATCGTAATGATGACAAGGCTGTGTTTTAAGACGTATTAGTGATTCCTGTTGTCTATAAATGCTGTCTAGGTAGGCAGAGCTTTAGTTTTTATAACCCCGGACATTAAAGATGTCTCTAGGATGTTTAGTTCATCTGAAACAGCTGTGTACAAAGCTTTCACACATCACAGATACCACCAGTATATAACATTCGTACAATGTTACATCTGATATTTTTAAATCATTAATAATCTCAATTTGCTTCATTATCATTCCATTATGTGCATATTCAATTATAATTTTTATTAGTCATTATGATTTACTGTATATGTGCACTGGCCTGTATAATTAAACATTTTAATATGAAATGTTTTTACATGTTGTGTAATGGTGCTTTGGGTATATTTACACTTCATACACCTACACTTAAATCTCTGCAGAGTGGCTTATGTATTTACACAACCAATACGCATCACAAACATTACAAGAGAAATTGCGCATGCTTTATTTTACAGAAAGCTATAGCTATAGCCAGCAGAGCTTCACAAGAAGACCAGGAGGGAAATTATGAGGAAGCTGTTAAATCTTATCAACATGCAGTGAAATATTTTCTGCATATAATAAAACGTAAGTGCTTAAATATGGGACTAACTTATAATGTGCAGTGGTCTGATCACATTTCCTGGCATTTTAACCCTTTGTTTCCATGCATTTAGGTGAACCACAGGGTAAGGAAGGCAATCAGAAGATCAGAGATAAGTGTAAGCAGTATCTAGACAGAGCAGAAGAGCTCCAAGAATATCTTGAAAAGAAAGAGGTTACTATAAAAACTTATCACTTATCTCTTGTGTATTTATGAATATGTCCATGCAGTTTGGACCAAAACAAATACTTAAGATACTTAAGATGGATCATGCCGTCTTTTCATAAAATCACCTGTCTACAGCTGTTTATTATAGATTACTAACAAATGCTGGACATTAATATAAGTATATGTGTTGCATTGAATAGTAAAAACCAACAATTTAACCCACTGCGAGAACACTAACAGTGCTTATAAGCATAGAGGCAGCATCATTCTGTGGCATGAACTAAACACATGCAGAGGGAAAATTGAGCAAGTAAAAATCCTGAAGGAAAACATGCTGTGGTCAGCAAAGCCACTGGAACATTAGAAAGATGGCCAATGGTAGCACAAGTTCTTTAACACATTGCGCTGTTGCACTTATACGGCTGGTGTAAATCTGAATCTGAAACTTCTCTGATGTAATTTCCTCTCATTTACCAAAATATTATATTATATTATTATCACCCTTATTTACAGTGCCTTGCGAAAGTATTCATACACCTTTATTTTTTCACAATTAGTTATGTTGCTGCCTTATGTTAAACTGCTTTAAATTACCTTTTTTCCATATCAATGTACACTCCATACACCAGAACTATAGCAAAAAAACAGGTTTGTAACATCTTTGCAAATTTATTAAAATGATTCCATTGCATAAGTATTCATACCCTTAACTAAATACTTAACTGAAGCAAACTTACATCCACAAATCTTTTTTGTTGCGACAAGCTATGCTTATCAGCAATTTGGCAATTATCTGCCACTCTTCTCCTCACCTCTTAAGCTCTGTCAGGTTGGATGGGGCAGATGCACATGTTCAGGTTTTTCCAGAAATATTCGACTGAGTGCGATCCCAGACTGTGGCTGGGCCACTCAAGGACATTCGCAGAGTTGCCTATAAGCCACTCTTGCTGTGTGTTTTGGGTCATTGTCCTGCTGGAAGGTGAACCTTCTGCCCATTCTGAGTTTCTGAATGCTCTGGACTGGGTTGTCTTCAAGGCTATCTCTATATTTTTCGGCACTGAGTGTTGCTTCTACTCTGATGATGAGCAGAGCTAGTTTCCACCAAATCCGATGCTTAGAATTGAGGTTAATCAGACCAGAAAATCTTGTTTTTTAGAGTCTGAGGGTCCTTTAGGTGATTTTTTAAAAATTCCAAGTGTGTTTTCAGGAGAGGACTGAGTCTTGCTACACTGCCATAAAGCCTAAATTGATGAAGTGTTGCAGTGATGTTTGTCCTTCTGTAGATCTTAAAGTATGATCATGGATCTCAGCTAGAGTGACCATCAGCTTCTTGGTTACCATAGTAATCAAAGCCCTTCTCCATCAGTTGCTTAGTTTGGCCAGGAGGCTAGATTTAGGAAGAGTCCTGGTTGTTTTAAACTTCTTTCATTAAGGTTAATGAAGACTACATGCTTCTGTGACCTTGAAGCAGAATTTTTTTCTGAACTTCCACAATGTGGCTTGGTGCAAACCTGTTTCTCGTCTCTTCAGGTAGTTTCTTTTGACCTTAATGCAGGTTTTTGCTCTAATATGCATTATCAGCTGCTACTGTAGACTTTTTGTTAAGATGTGTGTGCCTTTCCAAATCATACCCATTCAGTTGAATTGAGGGCCACCTCAAGTGTAGTAACATCTACAAGCAATATAAATGCTCCTGAGCTAAATTTAAACTGTCACAGATACAGGTATGAATAATTATACAATGGAAAAATTTTAATTTGTTATTTTTAGTAAATTTGCAAAGATGTTACAAACCTGTTTTTGTTTACAGTTATAGTATATGGAGTGCAGACTGATGTGTCATTTAAAGCAGTTTACCAAAAGGTAGCAAAATGTGAAAAAATGAAGGGGTGTGAATACTTTCGCAAGGCATTGTATGTGGCACTTTATGAAATGTAGATTGTTTCAAAGCAACTTTACAGTGATCAATAAGGTTTCAGTAATGCAAACAGTATTCAGCTCTGCTGCAAAGCAGCTCTAAAAATACAATAGAAAACAGTCATTATTCAGTTTAAGTCAGTTCATTGTTTCAGTTTGGTTTAATAATTGTGAAAAATTCATCAGTTGTATCTTTTTTACTAACAGTAGGAAAGGGGAAAATACCAATGAGCTTTGCAAACTGATATGGTCGGAAAATGTAAATATGTGATTTTGTTTTTGTGATGGTTATGTGTCCGAAAAATAAACAGCACTAGACTCAGTACATAGCCCTGGGGGTCTCCAGAAGCACTAAGAATGTAGGAGTGCTGTTTTGTGTCCTGACAATGATCTGTTACATATTACAGGATTCATCTGCAGACAGATGTGCTTTTGCATAAAAAAAAAAAAAAAAAAGATCAGGTATGCAATGGTGTCCTGTGGTTTTGCTTACAAGCGTCTCTTAAAAGACTGTAAGTAAGTGCAGTGTGTGGTTGTTCATTTGTAAAGCTTTTTTTGCATAATATACATATATTTTCAATGACTGTAAACCGAAAAAGACGTTTTTGCAGTTAGAGGCCTCTTGACCTCTTGATTTTAAGTTCTGATAAGGTCTAATAATAACTTAGTGTCTGCGAGGAAGGTGAGGTGGTTGTTCTGTGATTAGACAGTGACGCATCTTTCACTGTAAAGTATTGTTAACTAAGTTTATTTTAAGGGTGTTGGCTTTTCCTTTTTTTAGATTTGGTTCTTATTACAAGTAATAGTTTTGTCCTGGCAGTATCATCAGATTATAACAGATACTGAAACTCAGTGTTTAGCCATAGCCTTTGGTTGTGAGATTGGGGGGGGGGCTATATGCCCCTGTAAGATCTTGATGTGTATCTCAGAGGTGTGGCAATAGAAGTGACAAGCAACTTTAAATTCTTTGGTGTGTCGCTTTGATGACTTTACATTTACACTGGACACCATCCTTGTTGAAGCAGACACAGCAAACTCATAGCAATTTCTTAACATTTGTAGAATTGAGAGCTAAAGACGCAGTCAGACGTTCCGTGACATTCGTGGCAAAAAAGGTCCATTGCATATTGTAAGTCACAAATCTGCATGCATTTTTAATTCTAATGTGAAATTCAAGCTTGGAATAGATTTCCATTAAGATGACTGTACATCCATGAAATGTTAAAGAGCAGTCAGTGTGACATAATTTGTATGAATTTGTCATGCATTTTTGTGCAATCACATTAATGGTAAGGTTAATGATTGATGATGGGGTTAGTGGTGGACTTTCATGCTTGCTTTTAAAAAAGAATCACACATTTCCAGATTAATCACATTATACAAATTCCTACAAAATCACCACTGTAAAATAGTTTTCTTGTGAGATCACGTTGCATTCATTTCCTACAGAGATGCAGCTAAACTGAAGAAACCTTAAATCTACCAAATGGACCCTTGTCATCTAAATCCACTGATTCTGTTTAATATTTCTCATCTACCTATATTTATAGCCCCTTTTAAACTGTTTGCATTTGTACTGGTGGTTTTAGGGGATGAGATGAAGCATATCTTTTTCTTTTAAATAACAGTAAGGCCAGGAACTTGTATTAAAAAGTTACAAAAAGTTAATTTCAGGTTGATTATAAAGGTACTGGACCATGTATTCTTTTTTTTTCATTTCATATCATATATATCCATTGTCTATTTGGCTACACTACATTCCTTTTTGTATTCCTTTCATAAAAATGTCTTTATTTTTTGATTACTTTGGTATCTGGTGTTCACTGCATGGTTCTAAATCAACAATAGCAACAGATTTTGTTTATCATAGCCTGCCATATTGCAAAAGGCTATAATGTCTGATAAGGTATAAGCAATGATTTGGCTCATGCCTGTTGGTGACCTTTCAGTTTGACTACGGAAACACTTTTATAGCTCAGTTATCTCACTGATTACTTCAGCCTTTTGTTAGCTATATCACTAGTAACACACTGGCCTCTTTATAGTGAAGGTGCACATTTCTAGTAGCCTTTAACTAATATAATAATACAGAATAGATTGGAGTTAGTTAGTCACATTTTTAATTACAGTTAATAATTTTCATGGTGGGCTGGGAAGTTTACTGAAGGGGTAATTGTCATGTTTGGAACCTGTCATTAATATTAAGATCTAATATTAATTTAGAGAAATGTCTAGATGATGAGAATAATTCATTCTGCTTGCCAGAAGCATAATTTATTAAAATAAATGTATGTCAAATTAAAAATCCATTGATTTGGCTAACAGAAATGTTCATTATTAAACTGCATACAATTAAAACGTATGTGACAACAGAGAAATATAACATTAAAAATGGCCAGTGAGTTTTATTATAGGAATTAGATATTATAGGAATATTTTGATGATATGAAAAACACAAAACCATACATGCAATTATTCAGATTTCTGTGATAACTTTTATTTGTGTCAACTTTACTGAATCTCCCAGATAGTCATGACATGTCTTTAAGTAACTAGTATGTTAACTTGGATACATTCAAAATATTACAACCAAATGGTTGCATATGATTTGTACAACATCTGATTATAACGGTCATTCAGGTTTAGGTATAGTTTTTAATTTTTAGTGGCATTAAAAATATGGAATATATCAAGTATAACTTTCATTACGTAGGAATGGCTTTTTTGTTTTTCTGTTACTGAAACCGGAGGCGCTTGTAAGGGCGTGCCTCACACGTATGACGCATGACATTTTTGCAACACGTGAGCGTGAAGGCGGAAGTGACATTCGACATTTTAATGCGGAAGTTATTTTTTTCCCTCTGTTATTCTCCGATCTCAAAAATAAGTAGCGAAAATCATAAATTTACAACCCTCGTTGTTTGTTTGTAAAAACGTGACAGTTTGCTAATATATCACTGTCTTTATTTTTCCGAAACACGCCGTGCGTTCTTGTTTTTTTCAGCCCCTATGGCTGCCAACAACAACTTACAGGTAAGTTAGCAAACAAATGATCTCAGAGTTTATCAAGCCAACAGCAAGAGCTTTCATTAACGAATTTACTTACGATAAATACTACGTTTAATCGTATTTGTAAATTCATATATTTGAAGGCAGTGGTTTTGTAGTAAGTAAACGTTAGTAAATTGTCGCCCGTGTCTTGCTAGCATCCTCGTGTTTTCCTAAACTTTTGTCATATCCAAACAAACCATTATGGTCGTAATCGCTTTTGATTGTATGTGATTATAAATGTTATTTGACTGTTAATCAGACAGTGACGTTAGCAGGTAAACATCAGATGAGCTAACAATAACCAGTCAGGTGTTGTTGCTAATCATTTAACAGTTTAAAGTTTAGTTTTTGCGCTCATAAATACAATTGTAATTCGGTTACATCTATTTGACTCATTGTTCTGATTTCTTAAGGGTTGTAATAAGATGTGACATTCATCATTTTTTTGTTTTGTTAGGGAATTAAGGTCATTTATATGCTTTCTTATATGCTGCTTCCCTCATAATGACAGCAAAACTGCTTTAATTATTTACACTACACTGAAATAATGCTATAATGTGTACCACACAGAAAGCTATAGATCTGGCCAGTAAGGCAGCTCAGGAGGATAAGGCTGAAAACTATGAAGAGGCCCTGCGTCTATATCAACATGCAGTTCAATATTTCTTGCATGTTGTCAAATGTAAGTATGCAGCAGAAATATGTTTATATCTGTCCTTAAAAAAGAGTGATTTTATCCAGACAGTCTATAATGCTTCATATGTATTGCTTTAGTGTTACATATGTTCTGATTAGATTAATTAATCAGTATGTTATTGAGAAGACGTTACAGCACGAGAGAGGCAGCTTTCAGTCGCCTCTATATCTTTAACTATGTGTTTTTTATTGTTTAGATGAAGCACAGGGCGATAAGGCCAAACAAAGCATTCGGGCCAAATGTGCTGAATATTTAGACCGTGCTGAAAAGTTGAAAGAGTACTTGAAAAAGAAAGAGAAACCCCCAGCGAAACCAGTGAAGGAGTCTCAGTCCAGTGACAAAGGGTGGGTGTTAGTAGTTAGATAAATACATGCACATACATTTATTTAAAAGGTGTGCTTGATTTCTGTCAATCTAAACATTTTTTTAAACACATTAAGATACAGAGTGAGTGCCCCGGTTTAAAAAAAAAGAAATAAATCTAATCTGGCTCTCGTGGACACCAATTACACAGAACCTCGTCACTCAGTCCATATTTTGAAAGTATGTGGCTTTGCATATTCCTGTCTGCTAGCGTGTGCTCTCATGTCTATGCAAAAAGGTGTTAACAGCTGAGACCTTAAACTTCCCCCTTAGCTGTTGTACTATTTATATAACCATACATCAGTTTAGAGTTGGTTAGATTGTTAGAGCACAAACAGAAATATTCCGAAATAATTTTACAATTTAAAATAATTTGCAATATTCAGCATCATTAATAGTCTTTACTGCGCCACATGACCCTTCAGAAGTCATTCTGATAAGCTCTCAAAACAGTTTTGATTTTTATCAATATTAAAGTCGTCATGAAATCAAAACTGACATGTCTAATTTTTTAATGGAATATTGTAGTGATTATTATAAATAACTTATCTCTGCACTTCATTATTATTATTTTTCATCTTAAATCAAAAACGTAAACCTCCCCTCTCCCTCAAAACAATCATCTTCTCTTCCTGTTCTCTTCCCATTGGATCTTCCAACGATCCAATCAATTACCGATAGACGAAATCAAGCCCCGCCCTATGTTTTTCAGAAGCTGTTTTACTCAGATATATGGCACACTAAGAAAAAAAGGCAATCTCAACTTCTGTTTCATGCTGACTTTAATACGTTTCAATACATATAATGCATATAATTTCAGGAGTCTTAGATGTATAGTAATATTTGTGACATAAAAATGTCATTACGGTCACATTTGAGCAGTTGAAGACATGAATTGTTGAATATATTTTTAACCACAGGAATGAAAGTGATGGAGAAGGAGAAGATCCAGAGAAAAAGAAATTTCAGAATCAGCTCTCAGGTAAGTGATTCCCCATCCATTTAGTCTAAAGTAAATCTCAGACAAACAGTACTTTTTTTTTAATAACACATTTGCTGTTTGTTAGTTTTAATCACTGATTGACTGATCTATTATCACAGGAGCCATTGTGATGGAGAAGCCAAACATTAAATGGAGCGATGTTGCTGGGTTGGAGGGGGCCAAAGAGGCTTTAAAAGAAGCTGTCATTCTGCCAATCAAATTCCCACATCTCTTCACAGGCAAGTGGCTATATCAGCTCCAAGTATAAAGGGATAATCAGTGCGGTATATCACAACTGCAACTGAACCATTACCCTCGCTGTAAAAAGAAAGAAGACCTCTAATGCATATTGTTTGTGTCTCAGGTAAAAGAACTCCTTGGAGGGGCATCCTTCTCTTCGGGCCTCCTGGAACGGGCAAATCTTACCTGGCTAAAGCGGTGGCGACAGAAGCCAACAATTCCACCTTCTTTTCCATCTCCTCCTCAGACCTGGTATCCAAGTGGCTGGGAGAGAGTGAAAAGTGAGTCTTGGGGGTTATGCTGCCGGTTACCTTTACCTGCTTTAATTTCAGCAGAAAAGCACAATTTTTGGCATCAGTGCAGCACATTTTTGCATATTTCTGGGTTTCTCAGTCAGCAGTGGAAATGAACTTAAAGAGGAGTGAATGGGAGAGTACCTCAAAAATATTTGCATTCACATTTTTTAAAAAATATAAGAAGAAAAACTAAATGATAGTGTTTTCATGACTTTCAATGAAAGGAAAAAAATTGAGAGCGAGTGATAACGGCGAGACTGAGACTGATCCCTCCCACTGCTGCAGTAGAAACACCCTTGCATTAGTGTTTACTGTTTTTTTGTTTTGATGCAAAGTTAATATAATACAAAGAATAGTGTTATAAATATACATACATTTAAAAAATAAATAATACTACTAAGAAAAAGTTTTGAGGATTCACGATGCTGATGACCATCACAGTCTTGTGTAATGGATCAAGATAAGCATTGGCCAGAAAGTCAACACGAGTTGTTTGACTCAATGTTTAAAGTAATGCCTTTTGTTCAAATTTGCTATAGAAGGTGAATAGTACAAAATCATCAGGCCACAATCAGTAAACAGTACTGTAGCTTAGGCATCGGGTTAAATGTTCATTCAGAAATTCATAATCATTCATTTTAAATTGGCTGTTATTATTTCCAAAGCATATTGTGCAACAGTGCAGACGCTGCTTTGTAGCTGTGGTTTTTGTGCAAATCCTTATATACAGCAGCTTTCAGATTTGTTTTGCTGGTTGCGTCCTGCTGTGGTTGACCGAGACCATTTAAAGGGGTAGTTCATGAAGGTTTTGCATGAATACGGACCCCCAGCTATTTGGTTACACGTGTTCTTTAAAATAACATCTTGTGTGGTCAACCGAAGAAAGAAATTAATTCAGGTTTGGAGCAAGGAATGAGAGAATTTTCATTTTTGCATGAACTACTCATTAAAAGTGAATGTGATTTGTCGATTCATTTGAATGCTTAATGTTTTTATATTTTCAGACCTGTTAAAGTGCAGCTTTTTAATGGGATTGTTGAGCAGTATTTGGAAACTGACTTTCCCACTGACCTATAAACGGATGCCAAAAAGCTTATTAAAACATTGAATTTATTTTGGATTTGCAATGATTATACTTCCAGATTCTCTTGCATGAGGTCTATAGTTTTGGTCTGAACGGTTTCTTTCGTCCCCTCAGGCTGGTGAAGAACTTGTTCACTTTGGCTCGAGAGCACAAGCCCTCTATTATCTTCATTGATGAGATCGATTCACTCTGCGGCTCCAGGAGCGAGAATGAAAGCGAAGCAGCTCGCAGAATCAAGACTGAGTTTCTGGTTCAGATGCAGGGTAAGCCTTTTATGCCTGTTATGACTGTCTGTAGCAGGGATGCCAAACCCACCTCCTGGATGGACTTTAGCTCTAAACCTAATTAAACGCACCTTAAAGAAACTGAAATGATGAGTTATGAACAACACTATTTCCTTAATGCGTTCAGAATCAGATGATGTGAAGTCATATTACCTAAAAAAATTATGAATGAAAAGCATTTCGTTTTTTGCATGGTGAGATTATTTTCTTGAAGGTTAAGCACATTTCCACCCCCAAATTGTCATTCCTCAAATGCAAAAATCCTATTACTGTGATACTGTAAAATTATTGACATGTTTTAATGAGCCATTAATATCTAATTACATGATCTAATACAAAATCATTATAGGTGTAGGTAATGACAATGAAGGGATCCTGGTGCTGGGAGCCACAAACATCCCCTGGACGTTGGATTCTGCCATCAGAAGACGGTAATCATTTGTTATCAGTATCTGTCAGTTTATGAGATTATCTCATTAAACTGCATTGTGACTGAATGACCTCACTCAGTGACGTCAGCTTGAACAGGTTATTCAAGTCTTCATTATGAGCTGTGAATCACGTGAATTGTTATTATGAGAGACCTACAGGTCTGTACAGTTTATATAATCTATATGTGTATATGTTTTAGTTCTTTGATTGTTTTTTTCATGTGGCCTTGTTGAGTCTAAGGTATTGCTTTGAAAAACTACTTCTCAACCCCACACTTTTGACCACATATGTGTCCCTGGACAACAAAGTGTTAATTTTTCCGAAATTGAGATTTATACATGATCTGAAAGCTGAATAAATAAGCTTTCCATTGATGTGGTGGTGTCACGGTACCAAAATTTCAGTATTCTGTACCAATACCAGTGAAAATCCACGGTTCTCGGTACCAATTTCGGTACC
>JAUCMT010000047.1:1865379-1881697 GCA_032357475.1 Enteromius thamalakanensis
CAGCTCATCCAGGATGGCACATCAATGCGAGCTGTGGCAAGAAGGTTTGCTGTGTCTGTCAGCGTAGTGTCCAGAGGTGTTACCAGGAGACAGGCCAGTACATCAGGAACCCAGCAGCAGGACCGCTACCTCTGCCTTTGTGCAAGGAGGAACAGGAGAAGCACTGCCAGAGCCCTGCAAAATGACCTCCAGCAGGCCACAGATGTGCATGTGTCTGCTCACACGGTCAGAAACAGAATTGTGATATATAGTGTCGCAATTATGAGAAAAAAGTCAGAATTGCTTGATATAAACTCAAAATTGTGAGTTATAAAATCAGACTTCATATCTATGAAATTCTGACATTATAAGTTGCAATTCTGCCTTTTTTTAGAATTGTGAAATATAAATGATGATTAAGAAATTAATCGAATTCATTATTCAATAATCATTATTAGTTACCCCGCTGCTTTAAATGCCGCTCACTGCCTCTACTCGGCTTCTGTGTTTTTCTCCTCCACCCGCCGTCCTCTTCCACCACCTAAGCTGCAGCCCAATTAGGGGAACGGTCTAACATTGCCCGCGTTCTCCACTTCCTGTGGGGGGCTCGCGGGGTCCAGGCGGTCTGAGCATCTGTTAACGCTAGCCTCCTAGGGGTAAATCTCCTAGGGCTCGGGGCCGCCAGACAGACCGCCAAACAAGCTATTTTATCGCAGAGGAAGTTGGAACTAGTGAAACTTGCAATTGCAAGTTATGAAGTCAAATTTTGAGCAGAAAAAGACTGATATCTTTTTAGATTTGCGAGTTTATATCTCTTGATTCTGACTTTTTATTTCACAGTTTTGACTTTATATCTCGCAATTGTGTCTTTTTATCTCGCAATTTTGACTAAAACTTGCAATTGTTTACTTCATGGCCCAGTTTCACAGAAAGGGTTTGGATATTTAAGTAATTTTTATAAATATACCTTAGAAAAAACGTTACTTGTGTGAGTCTTAAGGCTTAACAAAGGCACTGATATATTTTAAGATCAGCCAGTGCAAGTTTTGTTTAGTTAAAACAGTTTAGACTTACAGTGAAGTCTAGGACTAGGCTTACATTACTTTATAACTTGCAATTGCAATTTTTATTTGCAATTGTGACTTTATATCTCATACATTTTGACGTTATAATTTTATTTTTGATTTGAGTTTTTTTTTTTATTTAAGGTTTTCATCTAATGTTTACTTTTTATTTTAGCTTAGTTTAATTGAATTTTTTTTTTACAATGTAAATTCCATTTGCTTCAGGTTAGCTTTAAGTCTAGTTAAAGAAAAACTTCCCAGAAATCCTGTCTTTCAAAAGCTTTTTCTTTAGATTTCTCCAGATCAATGAAGTGTGGCCTTTCATAGCTCCTGCTTGTATTTTCGCTCATGTGACTCTGAGTACTTGCCTAAGCACTTCTAGAGCTCTTAAACTCTGCTGTCACATGAAAACAAGCCTTCAGGATTTTGTGGCCTTTTAACATTGAACTGTCTGCTCCATTTCGGCAAACTGTGACAAATATTCTTTTTCCTCTCTCTCGTTTAAGTTTTAGTTCTCCAAACGTTTCCTCCTATTCTCTCAAAGGGACTTTCCATCGTTTGTGGGTATATGGTATAATAGGAGGTTTTACACTGGAATGTATGCGTGGGCGAACATATAAAAGGGCAAACTCCTCAAACTTTGTCTGCCATGACTTGCTTGGCATTGTTTTCAGTGTGAAGTTTAACGAGTTGTCAAACCCTCTCTGCTCGTAAGGCACTTTTCACACGGTGGGTGGCTTGCAGTGTTTACTAATTAATACCTGAAATGTGCGGTGCTTTCATCAGGGGAGTGCACAATGGGAGTACAACACAAAAACGGCCAGGCTTGCATGACTGTTAAATAAGAACTTGATGAGTTGATGATTTTCCCTTGTGGTTTAAGAAAAAAGCCCAGAGGTTAATAGAGATACACAAATGTTATCCACCCGGGAGGCTTGCCTGAGCACTTTAAATGAGTGTTATTCTCAGCTGTACTGTGTCTCTCACAGTCTGCATGAAGGGAGGATGAGAGGAAATCGTGTTTTGGACTGCATCCTGCGAGGCTTCAAAATAAAAGGAAATACTTCCTGTATATCAGTTTAAAGGGACAGTTCACCCCAAAATGAACCCCTGTTCCAAATGGAGCAGTTTCTGCTTTTCTTTCTCCCTTGGAATCCAAAAAGAGAAGTTCAGCAGAATGAGAACAGAATAAAAAGGTTACGAAGCAGGGACTCTCTAGCTCCAAAAATAATGTGAAACCACCGCAAATACAGTATCATAAAAACATTTCATCAAGTCTTTAAAAACTAAACTTGCCCTGTTGTGTTTTTGGAATGTTTACCTGGTTTTGTTGATTGTTTGCGCCCTGCCTAGTTTCCTGCTTGACTTCTCGACCTCGATTCTGGCTTGTCTGACCTCAATTAAAGCTTGCATATGGATCCACACGCCTCCGTCCCCAATCTTACACATGTATTGAGTAGCATTAGGAATGTAGAATAAGGCATTAGGCATGCTTTATTAGCACTAATAAAATGGCAAATCTTCTAGTAATATGCATGCTGATAAACTACTAATAGGTGTAACTGTAAAATAAAGTGTTACCAATTTTTTTTTTTTACTAAAATTTCAATCTCAATCTTATTCTGGAGAGTAACTACAGGAGGAACTCTCCCCAGGTCGGCTCGGACACAAAGATCCTGGTTTGGGATGCCACTTTCTCTGTTCGTCTGGTTGCCCACAGTAGTTATATTAGCAGACATCCTCTCTGTATGTGAGGGAATCTGTTCCCAAAATGTTGGTTATTTATTTCTGCCTTGAAGTTTCAGTATTTGCTCATATTTGGCATGTATTGTTGGTATATGGCAGTGTAGACTTTGGAAGGCTCTGCTCATTCACCCAGAGCTCTTGAATTGAGCGTGTTTTTCTGTTCATCTCTATGGAGCACATTCTTACCACTAGGTGGAGGCAGGTGTAATACACACTTGAAATATGCTTTCTTATAGCTTTACATACAACATAAAGTCTGTATCAAGTCAGAGAATGTTGCAAATATTCAAAACATTTAAGTCGAATATACATTTCACTAGTAATTGTGACACTTTGACGAGATGAGATTTGGACTGAACTTTGGTTTTAGTTTCATATTTAAATTATTTTATTTTTAAATATGATTTGGTGGTTTAATATTCAAAATGTTATTTTCAAAACAATAATCTCATAATCTCTTTATTTTCAACATGTAATTTCATGTAGTTATTTGTAATTATTAATACAAGTTGAATTTACTTAAATTTAAGAATTTGACAAAATATGCTGCGTGCATTAAAAAGCATGCTGCATGTTCAACATTTGAGATGAAAGAAAATCTGAATAAATTTAAATAAATGAATTTAATTATTTTTAATAAATTCTGTAGTTTTATTATATTAAATCAAAATAAATTCAAAATTGAGTATTAAATTATGACTCCTAGAGTAACAAGTAAGAATGTAAATGATCCCAATCCTCATTGGAATCGTTTTCACAGTTTTCAATAAACGAAAAACTTATCTAATAAATGAATTAATGATCTATTCATGATGAACTGTTTATGGTCTTTTTGCAAAGTGTTACATTTTTTGCGTTTTTTTGCATCAGTAACAAGCAGTTAGATAGAAAAGGATAACAAATATGAAAAAAAAAGCATCAGAAAATGTGGGACTCAGTGTGCCATGACCTTTATTCTGCATGACCATATTCTAGCTCCCTAATCTTACCTATTTGCCAAACATAACTGCTACCTTATATACCAACACCGGCAAATCAGAGTTTACTGAGGTAATAATAGTTAATAGCAAGACTTGGTGTGACTGTTATGTTTTCTGAAGACACGTTTCATCAACAGTAATAGTGATGCATTAATAAGCATATTTTCAGTAAAATACCATGTCTTGTTGACATTTCTCTCTCTCTCTCTCTTCAGGAGGCGTTTGTGGAGCTCTACGGCAGGCAGAGGGACTCTGTGTTTCGCAGCTCGTGGTCATCAATAGTAACAGTCTTCGGTCTAGCCGCTCTCGGGGCCGTTGGCTTGACCATAGGAGCCTACCTTGCTCAGAAATAAGGAACCTTCCTCTTCTTCAGTTGCTTGCTCTCTCTCTCTCTTTCTCCGTCTGAACCCCCTCCTCTGCTTTCCCCAGAAGACATCCACGTCCCAGGACTGCTCCTCTTCAAAGCCTCTCTCCCACTCTCTACAAGGCTTTCTTCTCTGCCCTCAAACACAAAGACAGAAAAGACAGGAAATGAACGCGCTGCAGACAGATCACGAGAGGATGGAGAAGAATAATGAGGTGAAAGAGACACGGGCGGCAGTGTCACCGGCAGAATTAGTTCAGATCTCAAAGTGAAACACTTTTGACAGTTTTGGTGTTCTTCTATGTAAAAATGATGGGAAGATATAAAGAACAACCACATCCGAAGGTCTGTACCTTCTGACGACACAAGCCCTCTCCAAACGTCCTTTAAGAGTCAGGTTGATCTTAAGAGACAATCTGCACTAAACTACCATGGTTGGTCTTAGTTGATTTTGTAGGATTAATTATAGCCCGTCTTCTACCCGTGGCTATGTTTCTCGTTCTGCTGTCCTTGTATCGTACAGAAACCGTGAGGAGGAAAACAGAGAAATGCAAAGACAACGTCCCTCAAGCCCCTGGATTATGATGAAATTTCGACAGAGAGGTGATAGATACAGTACGCAGAGGGAACAGTGGGAAAATGAATAGCCAGTCTCTCTTTGTAGCAACTTAAAGAGCTTGACTGAGGACTGAAGAAGTGCTTTGGGCCAGAAACAGAAAGGATAGTAGCTTTCAGACTTTTAAAGAGCCTTGGTTAGACACTTTATTGAGATTTTCAACAAATATGATGATCTCAAAATGTACAGTATGTAAAGAGGTGGCGCTTTATTCTTCTTTAATACCACAACTACATTTCTAGTGTTCATACTTACTCCAGAGGAAGCAGCTGGGTGGATCTCAAATCTGTCGAGAGCAAGTCAAGGTTATATTTCACCTCAAAATCAAACAAAAGATATATTAATATATTATGTATACACACTACCGTTTGAGGCCAGTCAGTTTTTGGAAAGAAATTTATACTTTTATTCAGCAAGGATGCATTCAATTGCTAATGTATGCTGTATTTTTAAGCTCTATTTATCAAAGAATCATGGGAAAAAAATTGCATATATTAAGAAGCACAGCTGATTTCAGCATTGACCAAATCAGAAATGTTTTTTTGAGCAGGAAGTCAGTATATTAGACTGATTTCTGAAGGATCATGTGACACTGAAGATGACTGGAGGAATAATGCTGCTGAATAAGTTAAAAGAATATTAAAACAGAAAGCAGCCGTTTTGTAATATTACTGCATTTCTGATCAGATGCATCCTTTGGTGAACAAAATTGACTCCTTTCAAAAAATTTTTTTTGAAACATACCAATAGAAATAAAGCACATTTCTCCCCTAATGCAACTTTTTAACTATTTAAATAAAGTACACAATGCACATACACAAGCACACATATTGGGGTGAGATGTGACTGGGACATTATTTCATTATTATTATTATTACGGTAACACTTTACATTAAACATGCTATTTGTTAACAATGCATTAACTAAAATGGACTAACAATGCACAATACTAATACAGCATTTATTAATGTTAGTTCATGTTTATTTTAGCATTCACTAATACCTTATTAAAATCAAACGTTGTCACTTTAGTTAATACATCATGAACTAACAGGAACAAGAATTAATAAATGCTGAAAAACGAAACTGTTCAATGTTAGCTAATGCATTTAATAATGTTAATAAATAGCACCTTATTGTAAAGTGTTACCATTATTATTTAATTTGCAAAGCATCATTTTCAGGGTTCCATTTGGTCCAGTATAAACAAGTGGAAATCTGCAATGGAAATCCATTATGTGTTCCTTGGATTTGGTGTTTACAGTTATACGTGCAATCTTCCTGTTTCCAAAACAGCATGCTTAAACATAATCCTGCCACATGCTTCAAGGACTGCCGCGCAGGAAATGAAAGGTTTAAGCGCAAAACCTATAGACAAGAGCAACTGTGTGAAGTGTGTGACGTTGGAGTCAGCTTTGGTGCTTTTGCATCGGTTCACATGGAACCACGATTCAACTTCGGAACGACCGAGGGATGTACAGCGTTCCCTGAAAATGGTTTGCTCACACTGATGTAGGCCCAGAGCTCATACGGTGCATCGTTGCCTATAGACAGTGGTATGGGGTGCTAAAAAAAAAACATCAGAGATATGGGTGCCCACTTACATCCTGAACCAGTCAATGTTACTTGTTACCTGACTTTATGGATGTATGTTCATCTTATAATGTGATAACGTCTAAAATACACATACAGTATTCTAACAGGTGGTCGATGGATTTGCAAATCAACCATAACCAGGAAAACATGTCTGTATGTGGTCAACAACAACAAAATCTGTTTGAAGCTTTATGTAAGTTAGCTTTCAAAACTAACTGTTTGTTTTGGTTACTATATAGTGTCATAAATGGATGCTGTTTGTCTCTCGTTTCTCTTTGACACTAACGTTTGTTCACCAGATTTCATATTTTACCTTTATTTATTTTTAGGTACCTTAAACAATTGTCCAGCTGAAGATCATTAGGGGTTAAGTTTTAGATTTGGAGCATACAGTACATATGATCCTAATTTGCTGAATCAGTGCTGCTTGATGTAAAGATTAGAAATTCTATAAATCATAATGTAATTGCCTGTTCTGTGTGGCGATGTCATGAATATTAATACTTCATTTGATGTAGTCACTTCCACTGTTTCTGTAGCTGAATTGGAAACTTTATTTTTTGTGTAACAGCTTAACTGGAGCCCGATGAAATTCATTCTGCTATTTTATTTTCACTAATGATGAGTCAATTTTAACATGTCAAAATAATGATACAAATTACATTAAGATTATGAATAATTATTAGGGTGAGTGCATGTGTGTGCGTTTTTAGATTTTAAAACACTTCACTGCAAAACATTTTCTTAATTAGTATTTTTTCTCCATCTCCCAAGCAAAAATTTAATGGAAATGTATGTAAGCTATCAATGAGATATTCCTACTGTTGCTTTTTTTGTAACCGAATTTAATAAAGGATATTGTTTAAAACAAGAAACTTAATTTAAGATGCATTTCTAGCTTACTTTGCTTTCCAATTAAATGTATGCAATTTTGAGCATTTTTTTACTAGGAAATAAAAAACACTAATTAAGAAGATTGTTTTTGCATTGTCTAACAAAAATGTCAACACTGTAAGGATTATGCAAACAGATTTCTCCTAAATTCTCATTTTAGTTTATGGTTAAATTGAATTCTAATCTGTTAATGAAAAGTAAATTCAGCTGTTTAATGTTTTACATGTTAAAATGAAGCTTTTGTTTGAGAAAATACTGTATGCCTTTTAGTTTGATGTTTGGAAAGCTATGTAATTAATATAAATTTATATGAGACATAATACGCTGTATAAATTGACTTTTCTTTGCACTAATATATCTGAGTGCGTTGAAGCAGAAAAAAAAAATATATAAATATGTCTTTTAACAAATGCATCGTACACTAGACTGTATTGAACTTCTTTCATGAGCACACACACACTTACACAAACACGTTGAAAAAAGGTCAGACTTCACGATGTACAAATACATGTCTGTATCTGAACGATCCTGTATTGTGTTGTTGTTACACCTGGAGCGATTTCACTGAAGAGAAGCTGCTATACTGTTGTGATAGCGATGCACAGGACACACAGAGTCACCGTGCTGTTGTGTTTAAACGTGTGCCACTGCTTGAATAAGCTACTAGAGTCTACAATCCCTCTGTTCCTGCCAAACAAATTAAGATTCAATAAAATGAATTTAAGTTGCCTTTGCCTCCGTGAAATGACTGATTTACTGCGAGATCTCTGTGAGACACATCAGAAGGCGGCGTGTCGCAGTCACGCTCGTTTAAGGGAAGATACAGAAGGCACGCGGCGCTGGGGGTGCTATTTGTTCACCGTGTCCCCTTGACTTCAAAGAAGTCCAAGAGCACGTCACGTCTCCAATCCGTCGTCCCACTAAATGCCATGCGTGTAAAAATGACTCCCGCAGGTCAGCTTTCACTTCGCACTCAATCTCTCACTCCTCACACTCTCTTTCTTTCTCCTCAGCTCGCGGCACTGAATCTGTGAAAAGCATGATGCGGTAAAACGAGCGCGAGAGACAGACAGAGAGAGTGAGACGATTCCCCGAGGAGCGATGCGAGTTCATCCCGCTTGAGCCGGCCTCCGTCCCCTGAGCGCTGGCTCTCTCTGTCTTCATGCATATGGAAGACCCGACAAGCTTTGACTGGAAAAAGAAATGAAAAATCACAGCCAGATGCTGTGTGAGCGACATGCCAATATGCTGTGTGCTAGCTTTTTGCTAGAACGATCAATATTGGGACTAACTTCAACGCAATGTTTTGCTATGAGAATATTTTACCTGCTTGGCAGGTCTGAGAAGGTCAGCCCAGCCTCATGAAAATGCATTTAAATAGTACGGCAAATAAAAACTAAACCTCGTGGAATTTATAAGACAAAAATGGATTTTGGCGTATATATAACACGCACTTGCATAGGCCTATAATACGCAGTGCATACCTAAGTTGTTGGCGTATATATGATACGCATCCCACAACAAAAATCCAACTGATCGCGTAGCATAAATACGCCAAAGTCCATTTCTGCGTATCAAAAACACGAGTTTTCGTTTTTAATTCAGCGTGCTATTTATACGCACATCCGCTTGAAAAGGTCAAATACATGCATCAGAGGTTATAGCAATATTAAACGCAAATAAGAGAGGCTCTATTCACAGTATAGATAGAATATGAGTATTAAATTAATATTATAAAATATAAATAGGCCTAATATATAAATATATATATAAAATATACGCTCTTTTTTGTGTGTTGCTGAAGTGTTTTGAACTTTTTCTGAAACAGTATTTTGTCACTAACCGAATTAGGTAGATTCCAACATGGACACGTTGCATGATATGAAACAATGAAAACCTAAACCATTCAAGGTAAAAATAAAATAAAAATACAACCCAGACGACATTAAATACAGGTTCACTTGCAGCCGGGATAAACATGGTTTGTGCTGACAGCACGGTGTTTTGCAAAGTGAATTACAGACTGCTGAGAGAACAGACCCATTGAGATTCAAGAGACGGTCTGTGTCATATTAATAATTCTGTTGGGCCTGAACAAACTGAAATATGCATTAATATATGTACATGTTTTGCTTTTTGTAAGCTAACTCTGGCACTGCATTTGGTAAAGGTTACTACTCAATGTCCAACAAACAGCTGAGAGAATAAAAGAGTTGGGAACCGCTTTAGGCTTACATTATTAAAAAAACAGATTTTGTTTTTCTTAAAGTGCTTTATATTATTGAAATTACATTAATCTAACCAACTAGAACATCAAATATTCATCATTCTCTACTATGACTTTCCACAGCAGTGCTGGAGAAGAAAGTCAAACAGCTGAGGACAGTGTCCTCTAGTGGACATCCCAAATAACACCCGTCTACTACTGTGCAAAAGAGAAACACTATTCCAAGAAGACTCCTAACAATGAAATAAACAGCACCAGTGAGTTTAAATTCACTGGATCCCTGGCAGTTATGACTGTAATGCACATAATTTCCCCTAACGTCCTTCACTGTCTTGTTTTTTCCTGCATTTTAATAAGTGCATCTTTCTAATGCATATGTATTAGTATTGGTGGCTGCTTAAGCATAGGAGATGCTGGAGGACGAAGAAGATGAGCTTAGCAGATGCTGTCCATCATTTTATAATTGCCATGGCACATATACAATTCCTATAGAAAACACAATTTAAAATGGCATTCAATTACACAGTAAGTAATCAGGGCATTAAACAAAAACAGAAAATAAACAAATAATAATTAGCCTCCAATTAACTAACTCACATAACTGCAATCACTCATGTGCTGTAACTGTTACCTACTACATTTACACCACATCTGCCCGTATTTTCATACTACAGATATATAGAATTGATGAGTTCAGTACTTTTTGATAATTCTTCAAATGACATCAGCAAATTGTAGGCGACCCCCTTCACTAAATTAGAGAGGATCATCTGTCTAAAGCTTTTTCCGTCTTCACAGGTTCACTCAACCATCATTTCTGCTGCCAAGTATGCATGTTGAATAAGTACAGATCCATTGCCAGTGCCATGCTGCTAATTGTCAGTTTTTTCCTCGGCTTTCAACCCATTGCCTGCTGCTGGCATCAAAAAATAAATGGAAAACGCAGTCTTGGATATCTCATGGATTCTTACACAGCCTTCACTGATGGCTGGTTGTTTCTGCCAGGTGAGGAAAATTGATATTCAGCATACGTGAATGAAGGACCAAGACAAAATAAGGGAGCAAATTATCACAAAGACTTGAGGGTGAGCTCTTGGTTGCTCTTAAGCAAATACCAGCACCAGAATGATTTTATTTTTTCAGATCCTTAAAGGGTTAGTTCACCCAAAAATGAAAATTCTGCCATGAACTACTCAGCCTCGTGTCGTTCCAAACTCATAAGACCATCGTTCATCTTTGGAACACAAATTAAGATATTTTTGACGATATCAAAGAGCCACCTGACCCTCCATAGACAGCAACACAACTGAAATGATTCTAGATCCTGAAACGTGGTAAAAACACAGGTATGTCCATGTGACATCAGTGGATCATTAGTTTTGCGTCGATAGGCTAATACTTTTTTTTGCACAAAAAACCCCCAACATAATTTACGTAACCATTCTTTATGTCTTCCGCCTTTTCCATGCTTTCATCTAGCCGCAAACAGCCCCAGGTTACACACATGTACGTGTTTCACCCGGATATAAACAAGGCCTATTTACTCAAATACGGTAAAGCTTGCATATAGAGGTGCGCTAAAAACGTGGAAGATGTAAGTCACAGGAAAAGAGTAAATTATGTTATGTTTGTTTTATTTGCGCAAACAAGTATTCTCATAGCATCTCATAGCAAAGTGATGATCAAAAATATCTTAATTTGTGTTCTGAAGATAAATGAAAGTCTTATCGTTTTCAAACCACATGAGGCGAATTACAAAAGTTTCATTGGGTGAACTACCCCTTTAAGCGTCCAGTGTTTTTGGCAAGGTAGCCCAGTATGCTTGACACTTTTTGGGTGAACTAACCCTTTAAAAAATTAAGAAAACAGGTTGAATAACACTAAAAATTTCCTTTTCTGACAGTAGGAGGCACTAATAGAAAAGCAGAAATGGTAAATGAAAAAGAACGATATATTTATCAGTGAAGTCGGTTCTTTGATTAGCGGTAAATCTCCAGCAGCTGTATTTAAATGCAGCGCCAGTTCATGAACAAAGCAGTTTCTGCGAACCTCAACGTAGCTACTCGTCGAGTTTCGCGGGTGATTTAGTGGTGCAGTTTGTCAGTGATTTACGGCTCTGTTTATAAGCTGTCGTTCCTTTTGAAAACAGCTGATTTACCGCTAATCAAAGAACTGGCTTTACTGAGGAGATGCGCATAATATATCGTTCTATATATATCGCCCAGCCCTAAAACGAAATGAAAAGTTTTCCAAAACAGGCATAACGACCCCTTTTAAAAACCAACTGCAAAAAAATGCAGTCAAAATGAAAACGCAATCTATGAAATGTGTTTTGCTAGTAATGAAATTGCATTAAATATTAATCAGAATTATTCTGTCCAAGCAATGCACAGTACGCTTTGTCATTGTTTTTAAAGGAATCGGTTCAGTAAATGATTCATTGACAGACGTACACTTGTCGCCACCTACTGACGTAATGATGTAACGACATCGTCGTAAAAAATATCGTCTGTAATATTTTACTACAATAAAATGTAGTAGTAACTATAATTCAATGTATGCATCTTAGGAAGTTGTATGTAACCTGATTGAAAGTCTGTGTTATGCATGTAAACTATATGGTAGCTAGCGTCCCAACATTAGGGACAGAAAGTGTACACAACAAAATAAATCTCAGACAAATATTAATGCATTATCAATATATTTTAGCTCAACCACATAAAAATAAAATATAGTGTAATTTCTGTGTACAAAAACGTACATTTCTTTCTCTCTGTCCTTAACAATCTTTCACTGACAGCAGTTACAATAATGAAAAAATGCAATCAAACAATACATGATTGATCAGTTCTGAACCCATTACATGGCACTTTTTCTATTTACAGTAGCTCAGCATATCACTGGGGTGCAAAGATGCGTGGCCATTTTTGCAACTGCAAGCAAGCTTTGACATTCATGCTCTTTTTAGTGCATAAGACAGGTAGTGCACACGGTTTTCCACACCAGCCAAACACAACAGACAGTCATGATAGAAAAATAAGGCTCTGTATATAGTCATTTTTCATAACACAGTCTTTGTTTCAGTAAAAATACAGTCCATGACAGTCAGTGCAGTGTGCAGTGTGCGAGTACATTGAAAACTAATAGGATGAGAACACAATTTATATTCAGTAGGCATTTTGGACTAATAGGCCAGCGTTGACAGGCAAAATCAGGGATATTCGGATGAATCTCATTAAATTTTAAAGAATTTGTCTGGGGCATAGAATTTTTAGGACCAACCGTTACATTATTTTCATGATAAACAAGCACATTTCCCAGCAATTTTAATTATGGTAATACAAAACATCTAATTCTCTTTCTTTAACATGCATATATTTTAGTATATATTCTATTAATTTGAATTACTACTAACTAGAACACCTTCTGAAAACAATCACATTATTTTCATGCAAACTTATCTAATATTCAACTATTAATGTAACAAATATTTTCAGAAGTGATTCTTATTAGTTACTCATTATTTAAAAAAGTAAATATTGGTTTTCTTTAAATTCTGCATAAATTATAGGTGATGGAATAAATACTACAATATGTACACATTTTAATATGTACATAATATATAAGTAATATGACAATAATAAAGCCTGCAGGGATGTATGATTATCTGTCAAGAAAATAATGTCACATTAATTTGCTTAATTTTCTATTTCTATTTTGGGATGAAACGCAACCTGGAAGTATTTTCAAGAGAGTGGGAGAGAGCTTTTTGCACTACATGCACATCTATGGGTCTCCGCTAACCTTTACATTCAGCTCAAGAGTTTACTCCAGTGCCTGATGATATAACACAGACCCAGCTAGAAGACAGAAGGAGACTTCCTCCGCCATTATTCGGGCTGTAAGTGAGCAGCACCAGGCAAACATGCCCAGCATCTAAAGCAGAGTACAGTATAGCGGCAGATTCTCACGACCAGCCCACCATAAAAAGAGTCCAACAATGTGTGCGTTATCATCGCATGTCTGTTCCTTCCGCTGCAGACTCAAACAGTTCCCTTCAGCCCGGCACAATTTTCCCACCCTTAAACGAGGATCTGAAAAGCTTCCAGCTGACCTCTTCTCTGTGTCCCGTCAGGAATGCCGGCTGGACTTTTTTGGTTTGAATGTTTTGTATTTCTCTTTCACCTCCAAAATGCTGTCTTGTCATTCAGTCACACTGTCCCTTCTGCATCCTCCTGTGGGGCAGATAGGAAATTCAGTTCATGAAACTAATCTATCACTCAGTGCTCTTTTAATATAACACACACTTCAGCATCACAGAGAAAAAGTTATTAAAATCATAAATCTGTTAAGAGCACACAAATCACTAAGCATGAGCTCAAAGCTAATTAGTTACACAACAGATGATCAGTATAAATCATAATGGGGAAAAAAAATCTATTATTGATCAATTATTGTTTTACCAATTTTACATTCACTGAAAAAATACTAATTTTAAAATGTAGTAATTAATTACAATTCTAAAGAATTATATATTTTAGAGCTAAAAGAAACTAGATTAGATAAATATATATTAAATGATACATTTCTCTGACTGATCCATGACTTTCATCTATTTTCATGCTTTTTAGTGAAGATTTCAATAACTTTTATGTATCTTTAAAGATTAACTTTTTTGTGACTTTCCTTCTAGTCTACAACTTCTACAACTTTTTATAATAGCATTGATTTATTTGACTTTCTTGTGATTTTTATTATTGTTTTTTACATTTGTAATAACTTCCCCAATTTGTTTTGTAACTTTTCCCTTTAGTATTGATTTCCGACCATTTTATTAATATTCATTAATTTTCCATTACTTTTCATGATTAGTATTTATTACCAAAACTTTAATGACTTTTACAATTTTATTAATTTGCATAATTTTCCTCCTGTGACTTTTTACATTAGAACAGATTTGTGTTGTTTTTTCAGTTTTAATAGTTTCCATGAACTTTTTTAGGGTGGCATTAATTTCCATGATTTTCAACTACTTTGTTATTTCTATGATTTTCTGTGGCTTTTAAATATTTTAAGATTTTTACTTGCATGACATATGATTTCCATAACCTTTTATATATTAAAAAAAATCCCTTTCTAGGTTTTTTTTGCCGAAATATTTCCAGGTTATCCTCAACAGTGGAACGCCTGTTACAAAAACATCAAGCGACATTTTTTATTTTTGCCTTCACAGGAGCTCATAGCAGCTCAACACATTAAAGACAGCATGCTGAGCAGCACGTGAGAGATGTGGCGTGTTTCATGCGGTTTTTCCCAGCAGGCTTCATAAAGGGCTCTGAGAGCACATGCTGTATTTCAATCACTATTCAACCAGACAGCTATTTCTGTCTCATATTGATTCTTTTGCCATTGACAGTTTGTCAGGTCAACTTGCAGTAATCTATGAGCTGTCTGTGTTAGAAAAAAATCTGAATGCTTGCAATGATGCCTTCACGATGTGTATTGCTGGAATACACACCTACATCCAGCTTCATTCAGCACAACCAGAACAAGCCAATCAGAATGCAGCGTACCTGTGCTCAGAGAGGGACACTCGAGTGATAGATGTCCAGGGAGAGGAGATTGGGTCCAGGGAAGAGTGGAGAGGAGAGAAGGAAAGTGAAATGGAGGGTTGATTTAGGAATTCTGTGCATCTATACCTGCGGGGGTGAGAACCAGCGCCTGCAGGATGTCCGAGAGAGAGATGATGCCCTCGATGCTGGAGTTATCATCCACCACTACCAGCCTGTGCACCTGCAGGACGCACACACACACACACACACACAAACAAACAGTTAGATATCCATCTGGTGCAAGTTCACATGAAAACACACAAAAAGCCAAAATAACCAAAATGAAAACCAATCCATAGTAAACTGATGTCACATGGACTGTTTTATGTTTCTACTACGTTTCTGGAGCTGGGATCATTTCAGTTGTGTTGCTGTCTATGAAGGCACAGATGTCTCTCTGTTGTCATCAAAAATATCTTAATTTGTGTTCTGAAGATGAACAAAGCTCTTACGGCTTTGGAACGACACAAGGCTGAATAATTAATGGCAGAATTTTCATTTTTGGGTGAACTATCCCATTAAATAATTTTTTGGTAAAACTATTTCAGGGAACCAATTCTCTTTATTAACTAGTTGCTTATTAGCATGCATATTATTATCATACTGGCTGTTTATTAATACTTATTTACAGCACATATTAAATGCTAGGGTTTGGGAATCCGAGAGCACTATTAAGGGCTTAGATGCTTTAATCTGACTCAACACATAAACTTAGGCAACTACCTCATTAGTTGAATAATAATGAGAATTGGACCTTAAAGGGGTCATACAGTGCCATATGCACTTTTACAAGCTGTTTGGACTGAAATGTGTGTTGGGAGAGTGTGTACACAACCACCCTACGATGATAAAGATCCACCAGTATTTTTATTAAATTAAAAAAAGAATAAGTTGCCCCTTTTGAAAACAAGCCATTCTCAAATGCATGTTGGTGTCGCGTCACACAGACAGAGGCCACTCCCACAATAGTTGATTGACAGCCGTGTGTCACACAGACTGAACTGGTGTCTTACTTCAGACCCGCCCTGAGTGAGCCGTCATCAGACCGAGACGCAGAGACAAGCAAGACTCCTAAGAGATTGAGGTGACGGAAGACGTGGAAGATTAACGTTAGGTTTGGTTCTGAAGGAAAACGCGCCCTTGATCGACTGAAATGCGTTTACGTTTGCGCGAATCATTCATGATCCAGCCTCACCTACAGAAGCAGTGAGTATAATGTCTTTTAATGAATCTTTGCAAA
>JAUCMT010000047.1:1906426-1916505 GCA_032357475.1 Enteromius thamalakanensis
TGTATTAAAATAAGTCAGACTATCTGCCATAAGCCTGGCTTATTTGGTAAACTTGTTTTATGGAACAGGCCCCTGATGTACTGGACTAGCTAGGGCCAGACCAAAACTATTAAACACATAGTTTGCGCCAAATGCATATCTGTTCATTTTTTAACCTTTTTTTGAAAAGGTTCTAATTGGAACCTTCAGTTAAAGGTGCATTAATAACCCTCTTGGGTTCCTTTTAGAAACTTTTTCTAGATAGCAATAACATTGTGATTATTATTATTATTATTTATGTTACTTGTATTATTGTTACATATTACCAATTAAATTTCTCTATATAGACAAAACACCATGATTATCCATAATCGGTTTAATTCATAAATATTTATTACAAACAAACCAACAAACATAAATAAATCAACACGATGCATTTCTGTACATATATAGACACATTCATTGAATGCCAAGTTGTCTATCAAATTTAAAGCATACAGTGTTGAAGTGTAGAGATGCGTTCACATCGTCTATTTCACAGTCCTCCGTCACTTCCTTCATTATTTCTAGAAGAGACTCTGCATCCAAGATATGTCCCTTTGCAAACAGCACAGGTTTGGGTGTGTATAATTCCTAAACAGGGAGAAAATACTGTTAGACTATAACAATATTTAGTAGTTAAAGTTTATTGTTTGTTTGTTTTGTTTAAGATAAAAAAATAAATATTGGACTTTTTTGAACCTGTTGCAATGTAATACAGGCTTTGAAAAGAAATATAAGAAAGTATAAACTATCATGTCATTATAATAAAGAACCCTAATAGAGAGGGTCATGACAAACTAAAATAAGCAAATCAGTGATTTATTACCTTTGTGTGACAAATCATCACAGATTTGTTTTTCTTCATGCAACTCAGTAACCATCTCTATCCCCACTGCTCTTCTTTGGCACTCGTTGATCACTGCTTGTGCCGCCAGACTCTGTGACCTTTAACCCAAATGACCTTGACCTCTTTTGATGTAAATCTCGGACAGATAAATCCTCCATCTACAAAATAAATAAATATAAATAAAACATAAACATAAATCATGCTTACTTCAATACTAATGTTTTTATCATCATGTATCACTGCAGCAAACCTGCCTCTACAATGGTTGCTTGATGGACTCCTCCTCTGTTTTCTTACTTTGCTGAACCTGCAACAAGAACTGGTTCTCTCAAGAACTGGTATTTGGTAACAAGTGCTGAAGACGCCTTGGTGTGTTTGTCTGTTGTATACCTGAAAACAGAGAAAATCATTATTCTCTAAACTTACTGCACTGTGGAAATGATCAAATGCAGGTGCACATCTAATCAAACAGACTTTGTCCTATCAAAAAAAAAAAAAATATATATATATATATATTTTTTTTTTGTGCTAATATGTTGCTATTATGTTGTCTGAGATTGGTCCAGGTGAAATATCATTAGGAAGTCCTACAAAAGTTTGCATAAAGGTGCATCTTGGTAAAAACTGCTGAATGATTTGCAAAGATAACAATATAGTTTAGCTAAACATATGTGGACCTGACCTGAGTTATATGACACACAATTATGACATTAGGTAGGTGTTATTTTTGTAGCTTGGCAAAAAAGATCTTAGTTTATTTGAAAGGTTTTGTTGTCTTACCTCAGATATTTGTGCTGCTTGACTTCGCTGCTTGCGCATGAATGTTTGTAATGGTTTTTCCGTGATTCTGTGCTTTGTGTTGCGTTACGCAACTTGCGTAGTACATCCCAAATATTCGGCCTGAGGGGCCTGTTGCAAAAAAGGTTAAGACTAGTCTTAAATGCAACTGGGCCTGGTTTAAATGTTTTTGATGGTTTGATTTTATTCTCAAAATCGAAACAATATAATAATAATAGTAGTAGCCTAATAATAATAATAATAATAAAAAAACAACTAGGCCTTCTAATAAAGAAAGACAGAAAGAAATACAAGTTGACCAAAAAAAAAAAAAAGACTAAATAAATAAATAAATAAATAAATGTTCACCAACCTGATCATGTGTAAAAGGTGTTTTGCCAACCATATTCAATTAAAATAATGTTCTTTTGTCAGTTGTCATGATCTGAACTGAATAATAAGCAAATTGAGATTCAAAGGTTGAATGTGATATGGAGAAAATTTTAGGGATGTACAGCTGTAAAATATGATTATGTTTATTAAACAAAGTCGCAGGAAATTCACTTATTTGAAGAAATCAAACTATCAATTAAATACAGGATAGCTTATTGTTATTTATGAACATAAAACTGAATTTTGATTTTTTTATATATTTTTAGTATAAGGTTATTGGTCATGAAACACACTGTACCAACTCAAGACCTAAACATTTTAGTTAAACCGACTGAGACCATCTGACATCACAAATAGTAACAGAATAAAACGTGAATTAAGATTTAATTCATTAATACCGAGTGTGAATTAGTAAATTACTAATGCAACAAGCAACTGTTCTCAGTCTAGTCCTCACAGTACATATTAGAAAAGGTTCCTGAAAGAATTCTGCTGGGTTCTAATACGAACCTTTTACCACAAGAAAGGAATAACTGCCAAATAATCAGTGGATCATTATAAAACCTTTACGTTTAACTTTGAACCTTTTTGATTGCCAGAAGTTCATATTAAAGATCTTTTTTGAACTCCAAAGGTTCAACCTCTTCTAAGAGTGTAATTTACAGTACTCACCTCAGGTCATTCATGTATTGATTTTTTTTCTTAAGCAAGTAAAACACGTAAAGACAGTTGTTAGCTGAAAGCATGGTCCTTAAATGCTATACCGGCACTTTAAGAGCCAAAGAAGCATATCAGGCTAGACAAAATGTATATATTGGCAATATAATAATACATCCTGACAACATATTGAGGTCTTATGAAGCAAAACAATCATTATTAGCTGTAAGCCTGAGGTAAACAGGGAGGTCCAGTTCTTTTCTATGAACTGGTTCTACTTGATAAATAACTGCTTCACCAGTTAATTTATGTAATGATGCAACAACATAACATTTAGCAATTATTATAAAAATAATAAAAAATAATTCTAGCAATTATAAAATTTTAAAGTAGGCAATAGAGGTCACCAACGTCTTTTTTCTCCAACATCATATTAAAGTTAACTATCACGTTAATTAGGGCTGAACGATATTCTGTTTTGACATCCTGAGGTGCGCGTGAGCGATAGTCACATCGCCGGGACATACGATGTAAAGGTATGGTTTATTAAGAGAACGGTGGCACACAGTAAACACAAGTTTTAGCGCGGGTGTATATCCAAATTACATTGTAGCCTTATTCGGACGGGACTAGTTTTCTAAACTACTGTACGTGTAAGCTTCGACCCTTATCACCAGTCGTCCGTGATCTTCCATACCGTTTGGAATGCATTGGTATTAGTTGCACAAAACCTGCGCGCTCACAGACTTGCGCGTCACGCGCGTTACTGAAGCGTCTGATCGCGGCTGCGGATAAATTCGCTCGCATTTTCTAATGCTTTATACAAAACTGATGAACACACTGTCAGTTATGGTTTCAGAGCAAAACATCTGATATATGGAAAGAGATCCATGCATTAGTCTGAAGGCAGCCTGTTAAAGCTGCCGCTGTATATGGTCTCATCAGTAATAATCAGGCGGCAATAATGCAGAGGAAAAAAAGAAAAATCCAACTTTTAAAAGACAAGACTATTTTTGTAAACTTTTGTATACTCAAAGCACTTTTTAAAATACGAAATAGTTTTAAAAGAGTTGCCTGTTTATATAATGATTAAAAAAATTTTTTTTGCACAAAATAAACGTGATTTAAAATGTAGCCATGTGCAGTAATATTGAAGGAGAATGTGATATTCTCCTGGTTTCTCAGATAAGGCTTAAGATAGTCCCAGACTAAAATGCATGTTTGAACTGCTTCTAACAGTTAACAGCAAAATATCTTGCTCTGACATATCTTAAAATTTAGTAAAAGATGCATTAATATCTTAATTTAACTAATGCCTAGTACTGGTTTAAGCTAAGCCATGTTCGTGAAACTGGGCCATTGTGTAGATAATAATAATCTTATTGCATTAAATTGGGAAACCAAGATTCAAAACCCTACTTTTGAGATTGCAGTACTGACACACAGATATCTCAAATACAAGAGGTAGCACACAAATTCTGAATGCCTTCGGCGGATCTCAAATGAGCCATTTTAATCTAGATTAATTTCAAAATTAATCTAGATTAAATAAAAATTAACTATGCCCACCCCTAATTTGTACACATCGCAATATATATATAGCAGGAAAAAATATATTGCACATTGACAAAGGCTGTAAATAGTAGGGCTGCAACAATTTGATTATTACATTAATCGAATAAAAAAAAATTGTTGTCTATAGAAATGCGTTATTCAATGCTCTAATTTGATGCGACCGGCTGAAATTGGATGTGCACTGTGGGCAGACCTGACTAATCAATAATGAAAACAGTTGTTGATTACTTTCATTAATAACTGATTTTATCGATTAGTCGTTGCAGCTCTCGTAAATAGCCTATTCTGCCACAGTGTCTAAATTAAATTTTCTTAAAATTAAGCCTCATAGGAAAGATGAAATTATAAACTACTTTCTATACTGAACCCTCACCATGTCATCCATCAAAAGATGTGTACTGTACAGTACATAATAAACCACTGCTATAGCAAAACACGATCACAGCAAATAATGAACTGCTCTACGGATCTGTCTTCTGCCATGATGTAGAGGTGGTGTTATGCCTGCTGCTAGCTACTCCTCTCCCCAACAAGCTGTTTTAACAACGATCACAAATGAACATCGCAGTCACTGACAGGCAGAAGATGAGCAGAACCAGGGTACTTTACACTACACAGTCATCCTAGTCAAAATACCCCACTGACAACAGCAAAATATTACATTCTAGAATATGCCCGACAAGTCCCACTTACAAAAATCCATTAATGAGCAGAGTTACAAAAATGTTTACTGCGGTGCCAGGGATTTTATGGTTTTGTATTGAGGCCAAGATTTTAGATTTATTCGCTTACAACTCCCTCCCAAACCGTGGCGTATGAACAGAGAGTCCTTTATGAGCGGAGCCAGGACACACCTCTCATACTGTACGGACGGAGATGTTATGAATACTGAGGCAGACAAATAACCAGAAATAAGTCATGCCCATTAAATGACGAATAAGGCTAAATGTCAGGAGATTAAAATATCAGAATCTAAGAGTCAATTACTTTTCTGTATGATTTGTTTTCTTTCTTCTGTAAGCCACAAGATTCAAGAGATTGCAACCCAGTCAAACAGCTACAGTACAACAGCTACAACAAACAAACATTTAAGGCCTACATTGTGTGTTATTTACAGGATAGGGGCTGTAGTCAATCATAATGGGTGTTTTGCTAATGAGAAACAGAGAACTTTAGTCATTCTGCAGCACTGGAAGAAGAAAAGAAATTATTTTTCAGTGTTTTTATGACACACATGAAGTTTATGGCTACAGGCAAGGAGAAACGGTTCAGGATCTTTCAGACAAACTTACTTTTAATCTCGCAAAGTTGTCGGGAGGAGGTAAATTAAATAACTAAAGGAATGTGTTCAGATGTATCCTAAAACTTACAGGTTCTTAAAGGCATCCGAGTAAGCCTGGACAGCTGTGAATTGATTCCTCTGCGATTCATTTGAATAGGATGTACTTTATTCATGAACGTCATGTATATTGGCCAAGACAAGAAATGTTGGACAAAATGCTTTCCATACCAAGCTGAAAATGGGTGGTGTTAATCAGAATTGATCCTGAATTAGTTGATGTAGGGTTGGAGCTAAACTGTATACTCATACCAAACCTTTGTGCTGTTATTTATTCGGTGAAACGCAAAAGGATACGCATTAAAGTCAGCGTGAAACAGAAATTTTCCCTGCGTACTTCCCTAGTTTTTTTTCTAAGGATCTGATGTCACTTTTAATCAAAATGCAATGGCTGGACTTTCCAGTGAAAACAACAAACCTCCCTCTGGTGACGTTTTAATGATTTAGTCTGTCCACTTTTAAGAGCAAAGCCAGCATCCCTACATCCACAAAATCAATGCAAAGACACATACGTCCCACATTTCTTCATGACTTTAAAAGGAGAACATTATATGCAGCTATTTTCATAAATGACGCTTCGCTGCGATTTTCTTTATCAAATGGCTAAACAGAAAAATACGCTCTCCATCGAATCTCTGCATTTTTAATCATAAATGATAGAACCAACGGGCTATGTTTAACATCGCTAGATGACGGCTCACTCAATGGTTTCTGTTTTCCACTGAAAATAATCGTGTTTGGATCACAAGGAGTAATTATGACATAATATAAATTTTTTATGATCTCATTCTTAAGCAGCAGGGTGTCTGAAAAGATTACTGCCAGCCATCCCTTTTGAAAACCTTAGAAGAGTCTACCCTGATAGCACATCTATCGTCTATTTGACGTCTGCATTTACATCTGCCAGACGTATTAATTAGGTTGTTAGCTCACTTGCAATTGGACGTCTCCTTTTAGATGTCAAATAGATGTCTATTAGATGTCTTTAAGATGTTTAGGATTTAGCATATATGTAAAACTGACATCTGTAAGACGTCTGCCAGACATTTGTAGACAACAGAGGCTTTCCAGATTAAGAGATCTTTAACACATCTCGCAGAGGTATCTGTGCTATGTGGGTAGTGCAATAAAACTGCAGGATAGCTTAAGAAAGACAGAACATCTGTGTCACAACTTTAACTTATCTTTGTTTTGGGCAGATGCCCTTGAATGGCATTCCATAAAGCAATAACATACAGACCTGGCCTTGATGTTAATTATACAGGCAGAATCAGAGAGAGCTTGCATTTCGGCATGTAACGCTATGATGAGTCACGGCTGAGCGCACTCTTACAGCTGTTTCCCTCACTTCCTCTTTCAGTTTTCTACAGCCAGGCTCAAGCAATAGCACTGCGTACCAAACCACTTTTAATTAAAGCCTACGAGCGTACTTTTGGTGCAGTTCTCTCGAAAACGTTCAGGTTTGTTGTCGTACGCAAGCAAACGCAGGCCTGCTCGACCACAGCTTACACACGCGTTCACGTTTGCGACACGCGTTCGCGCGGGGGGGAGGGTTTGCAACTCATGTTTTGACAGCTCAAGCAGAACTGATTTCATACTAAAACTTTTACACTTCCCGCGACTGTAGCAAGAAAAAAACACGCGCAGGTGTAACAAAGCAACGTTTGAAATTGTAGCTCGATAAGTTGCAATAACTTCTAAAGCGACAGTGTAACAAAGACGTTCCAAAAATGTAACACCTAACTTCCAAAAATGCAATGGAACGCTTGAAATGTAACTTAACGGAGACGTTAATGTGTAGAGACGCTGTACTTTAAAGCAGTAAATGTATCAAACGCGTTCCACACACCCACGCAACGCAACACTCACGCCAACACTTGAGCCTTAAAGTTGTTAAATATAAACTCACGGGCATGTTTAGGCGCAGAGTTCGCTTTTTCTTTGAGGATTTCTTAGTAGAATCCTTTTTCTTGGAGTCCATCACTGTACTTCCCATTTCCCCCGCAGTCAGAAATCTTCTCTTAATATTTCTGGGAGGAAGGCGTTCTCCGCTCGCGAAAATATTCACGCCAGTTTAGCGCTGAAATCGTCGTCCGTAGCCTGAATTTTGCAGAAGCTCGTCTGATTAAAACGAGCACATCCCAACACTCCAGTTCCTTATCAGTGTCACTGCGCCGTGGAGGAGGACATCCGCATTCATCTCCGCTGCTGTCATGGGTTCGAGTCCCGCGCTGGAGACTGCTGCTGAGAAGTGAAGCTTATTGATCTCAGACTTGCTTATCTCGGAAGTGTGCCGGAGTATGAAGCTTGGTGTCAGGTGTCGGACCTCCACCGACAGTGTCACTTTCTCTCCGTGATAGCTACGAGTTAAGTCATGACAAAATGACTGCATTTTTTTTTTATTTAACAAAGACGTATTGATTTGATCTCATCTGTTAGTGTTTTTATGATATAAGCTATTACATTAAAATATTTGTAAATAAACAGCAATTGTTAGTAAAGCTAGTTCAGCCAAAAATATATTTTGAGAAATGCCTCAGTGTTTTGTTTTGTTTTTCATTTCAAAGTGTTTTTTCTCCACTCAAGAACACTCAAGTCAATATAACCCAAAACGGTTTGGCTCTTAAAGGGATAGTTCACCTCAAAAGAAAGTCTGCTGTTAAAGTGCCCCTGTTATGGATCTTTGACCTTTCATACACAGCTCTATGTAAATAAAAACATCCTGCAAAGAAAGAGTAAACTCTAAATCATTAAAAATGTCGTCCCAAGCGCTGATCTATTATAGGATATTCATTATATATAGATAAGTGGTACAAAGCAGTTTCATGTAGATGTCAAAGTGAAATATTAGCATATAGCTTGTCCACTTGTTGCACGCGCAGACCTGGGATAACTTGATTTCGCGTTGTTCTGAATTAAAATGCTATTTAATTTCACTAGGTGCCGCTTTGAACTAGGTTTCAGCAGAACTAAAATCAAATGAACCTCATGCAAGACCCACATCCAAAAACCCGTCTCACTCATCATATAAAGGCAAAGATATAAAAAGTGCCTGTAGTTCAATGATGTTTTATTTTAACAAAAGTCATTAGTGAAGTGCATACTGCAGTCTGTAGGGGGCGCTACTGCACTTCATCCGGAATACCTTTATTCCAGTGTATCATGTGTGCAAACTACTCACCCACATACCACTTCCTTGCTTACTGAGACAAAATGTTACTGATATTAGTATAAGTAAAGCATATCTGAAAAAGCTGGCTGATACTTATTCTTTCAGAGACTCACATAATAGCCTGACTGGACGTGTGGCACACTTTCAAATAAAGTATCAAACTAAGTGGCATTTGCAAACCAATGATACTATATCTATCAGTATATCTACTGCTTCATCATCTTCTACAATCTAGCAGCTGGTTATCTGCTCAGCACTTTCAGATTGAGTCGATGTGGTTAGTCTGGAGGCCCTTGACTGACGCCTGCTGTTTAAGAAGCCTCTTTTGTGTTTGTGTGTGAAGACATCATTATCCTGGAATATGGGTTTGAATAATCGGGAGCAGCTGGTCCTGTAAAATAGCCTCATATTGCTGGGCTGTAATACGACCCTGTAGAGCAATCATCACTGCTGTGTCATTATGGATTCTCTGCCATGCTTAATACCTGGAAGCAGATGCTGTATTGTGAGTTATATGTTATATTAAAATAACTATGTGCAGTCAATATGTGACACATTTAGGAAATAATACGCTTACACAAACCATTTAACAATTCTGCATTGTGACCGATGGATGACACACTATATTTATCAAATCATCAATACTGATCCAAATATAGTGCAAACTGAATTTAGTGCACTCACTGATGATTTCTTCTAGTTCATTAGTGTGTAATATTGCTCTTCAGAGCATCGTGGCTGTGTTGATGTGTAGTTTATTTGATTTTCTGGCCCAGTCATGTAAAATTGACTCTCTGTCCACAGGTTCCAGTCTTTCTCTCTCAATACCAGAAACACAAGCTGCATTCTGATTCTCAGGGTCCCTACATAGTGATCACTGCTCCTTACTCACTCTTCAGGGGATATCTACAGATGTTCACTTCACTTGACCAAGTTGATTGATTGATTGATAATCAAAGAATCTTGAAAACAGGATCTGTAGGATATGAAACATTAAAACCAGTTTTCGATATATTGGATCCAATGAAGATATACTTGCATAATAAATGTAAACTACAGATATGTGTGTGTGTGTGTGTATATATATATATATGTGTGTGTGTGTGTGTGTGTATTCTTGTGCTGTCAAGCGATTAATCATGATTAATCACATCCAAAAAAAGTTTACATAATGTTGGATTTGTATTTTTATAATGTACATATAAAAGTGTTCACATACAGCATATATTTTGACAATTTACATGCATTTACACACACACACACACACACACACACACACACACACACACACACACACA
>JAUCMT010000047.1:1920360-1930607 GCA_032357475.1 Enteromius thamalakanensis
CTTGGCCATAGTTTTTCAGGTAGCTTTCTAGGTAGGTTGTTTCTTTATCTTGGAGACGTTGCCATATATGCCATGTGTATACACACACTCTCTCTATATAAGCATTATTCAGTTGATGGTTGAAGGTAAATACGTGGTTGTAGATTCACAATACAATTAGTGGATGAGTGTAAAATTTTTAGGCCTACATACTTTTAAGTGGCCATTACATGTTATTTTAGACTGTTTCGGTCTAAATTTTGAGCTGTAACCCTTGGCATAACACCATGATAGCGGAAATATAATAATGAAAAACACGGTGCTAAATGAACTTTATAAGCTGCAAAGAAGTGTCTGCAAAGCTACTGTATACCTATTTTGCATGTGCTAAAACCACATTTGATTATGAACGTATTCTGTGTGCCATACATTGCCAATAGAGTCAATGGGAGCATCTAGTGGTGGCTTCAATAACTCTCTCTCACACACGCAGACACACACAGATACAGTGGGGCAAAAAAGTATTTAGTCAGCCACCAATTGTGCAAGTTCTCCCACTTAAAAAGAAAGAGGTCTGTAATCAGTATACCACAACTATGAGAGACAAAATGAGAAAAAAAATTCAGAAAATCACATTGTATTTTTAAAGAATTTATTTGCATATAATGGTGGAAAATAAGTATTTGGTCAATAACAAAATTTCCTCTCAATACTTCGTTATAAACCCTTTGTTGGCAATGCCAGAGGTCAAAGGATTTCTGTAAGTCTTCACAAGGTGTTCACACTGTTGCTGGTATTTTGGCCCGTTCCTCCAGCAGATCTCCTCTAGAACAGTAATGTTTCGCTGGGCAACACAGACTTTCAACTCCCTCCAAAGATCTTCTATGGGGTTGAGATCTGGAGACTCTCTAGGCCTCTCCAGGATCTTGAAATGCTTCTTCTTGCAAAGCCACTGCTTCGTTGCCCAGGCGGTGTGTTTGGGATCATGGTCATGCTGAAAGACCCAGCCACCTTGCTGATGGAAGGAGGTTTTCACTCAAATCTCACGATACATGGCCCCATTCATTCTTTTGTTTACACGGATCAGTCGTCCTGGTCTCTTTGCAGAACCACAGGGTGAGATCTTGCCCCAGATCAAGCGAGATTATCAGTGGTCTTTCTTGTACGTCTTCCATTTTCTAATAATCTATTGCAGATTCAGTCATCCCAGCCTGCTGCAGGTCTACAATTTTGTTTTTGGTATCCCTTGACAGCTCTGGTCTTGGCCATAGTGGAGTTTGGAGCGTCACTATAACACCGATAATGAAGTGCCATCAATACAGGTAACGAGTGGAGGACAGAGGAGCTGACTAAAGAAGTTCTCATTTCGTCTCTCATAGTTGTGGTATACCTATGACGGAAATTACAGACCTCTCTCATCTTTTTAAGTGGGAGAACTTGCACAATTGGTGTCTGACTAAATACTTTTTTGCCCCACTGTGTATTAGAGATCCAGCGTTTTTTGATTGGATAGTTTTTGTACTCTATACTCAAGTAACTATTAGGATTATTAATTTTACTTTTACTTGAGGAATTACTTCTATAAGTACTTTTACTTCAGTTTTTGGATACTTTACCCACCTCTGAAAGTGTCTTGTCTGTGATTGTGTTGTTAGATGTATTCTTCACTCCATGAAAACGTGTGGTGAGCAAAACTTTGATATGTTACAAAAATGTATTTCAAATGTAACAAAGTATTGTTTCCAAATGAGAACAGAATAAAACTGAAATTACATTTCAAGCATTTTTCATATTTAACATTTTGACATATTATTTATCTTTTTAAACAGTTTCTTCAAAAATAGCAAGCAACACATTACCAGAAGAAAAATAAGCTGCGCATCAATTAATGATGTAAAATATTTTATTATTTTTTTGTAAATGTAAATTCAATTCCTCAAATACCAAACCCTATGTTGCTCTGTGTACTTCAAAAAAGCTTCAGTTTCCAAAACAATTTAGACTACTATACAGAGCAAAAGAAAAGAAAGAAAAAAAAACACTAGGAAATTGATGTATTTTACAAGACAAGGAAAATATCCATGAAACAATTTTGTTACAGCTGTTCATTGAGAAAAAAATATATACAACTGACTCTTTTGAAAAAATTCATGCCCAGTACAATACAAAGTCTAAACTGTCCATTTTTCAACGTGAAATTGTGCACACAGAAACTCCCAAATTGAATAACAAGGCATGTGAAATGTGAAAAAACAGTTTTTGGCTACAAAATGAATAGCACTCTCTTAACAGATGCTTCACTTCAATCAATAAAACTAATACAAGCATATGTTTTTCATATGTACATCATTTTCAGAGAGTTACGCTGACCCTTCTTCCGCGCTCATACCATCTCCAACGATCAAACTCCTCAATCTTCTCGTTCTTGCACAACGACTCTTCAGGTTTATAAAAGCCATACAACAGCCTTTCTTAAAAAAAAACAAAAAACGAGCTTGATCTACTTGTGCCTGTTCTCAGGTTACGCTTGTGATCTCGTAATCGGTGTGTGAGGTTTAAAGTTCGTTTCACAGTTATCCCTACATCTACAATCCCACCTGATTTACTAGATTTTGTATTCCGTGTCGCTGCTATCCGTAACATAAAATGGAATAAAATGAAATGAAAACCAACAAAATGGTCAGCGATAATGTATAAACCACAAAGTCACTACAAATACCACATCCTAAACACGGAGAAAATACTTTTCTTGTAATTCTGTACAGTTTCGTAATTACACGTGTACACGTGGTATCGTGATGTGTCTTTGTTAAATAATTCCGAAGAGGAAAAGAAAGGAGAAGAAAAAAAAGCAAAACAAAACGGCACATCTAAAATATCTGAACATCAATATGAATAAGGTAGTGAATAAGGTAGTATTTGGTCAATCATTCCGATATTTCTCTATATTTACACGGTATTTACAGATGTAACAGAATCTCAAACTGCGTGCAAGAATCGCAGTCGGGCTTCCTTTTGATCGGCATTAAAACCGCTTTTAAAAATAGGCCCATTCATTCACTCACACAGTAATAAATACAAAACACCTTTATTTTCTTACACTAAACAATGAGAGATATCTAGGATAAAACTGACTCATGGAATCAAGTATTTTGAGTTTTTTTTTGTGAGTTCATTTTCTTTTCTGTTTCTTTTTTTCTTTTCTTTTTTCTTTTTTTTTAGTGCAACATGTTTTTTTTTCCCTTTGCGGAAGTCAATTCCGTACATTCTCCATTCAGTGATGTTCTACATTGATTTCTACGTTTCAGTCGCTACAGATCTCGTCATACAGATGGGCCTGCCCCTCCATCAACCTGTAAGGCAATACCCGGCACAGTGCTCGCGCTCATTCTCCATTCTCATTCGCTGGTGAAATCTGCCCCGTGTGACGCACACGCACTCGAGCTGACAAACACACACGCACACACACACACACACACACAGACTCATGGCACATGCACATAACGGAACCTTTTCCTTTCAAGTCAAGAAATGATACGAATGGCTCTCACACAATGCTGTATTCTCGCGTTGTGTTTTCCTCTTAGTTTTGCACATTAAAAAAAAAAAAAAAATCAACGATCGCCCGTTAACGACAACTACCCGGATTGGCTGTTTCCTCTTTGCACGTCTCCTCTGATAAATTGGCACCTCAGAGCTTGTCCTGTTTAGTTCATCCACTTGCGACAGTTGGCGGCTCCACAGTGACATGGGATCTTGCTCTGATCTGCAACCGGGGTGAGCTTGTAATCGTAGCAGAGCTGCAACAAAAAAATTCAGATGTGGTTTTAATCTCAAACCAGAAGCTAGTTCTAGACACTTCCGAAATCTGCCTATATTCATCATATGATCAAGAAGAGCTTTATGCGATGTAGCTGAGGGCTGCTTCAGCTGTCTGGATCAGAATGATGTTGAACAGTCACAGTACAGTATCAAGGAAGCCCGGTACTGTCATTTAACATTAGTATTGTTTTACAAATCAAGTTTTATTGTCCACCAAGAACCATGCTTTCAGCTAAAAACATAAAAAAAGAGAAATAATAGAAAATAGCAAGTAAATGAATAGCAAATGTAAATTTTTGGGTGAATACACCTTTAAATGAGTGGAAGTGACTATGAACAATTAAATATCCAGTATTGACCCAAATATAAGACAACCCCTCCTTTTCCACATTGAAAACCAAAAAATTAATTCTTTAATCTTACTATTACTTCTTTCTTACTTCAAATGTTTTTATAATGCAAGTCTTCAAATCTGGATACTGTCTTGCATTTAAAAATCACTTACAGATGAAATCTGATCCCATCAGTCTAACATTCACGACTCCAAAGCTTTTCCTTTTCTTGTGTTTTCCCTTGTGATCTTTACAACACACTTTACATTACGTAGCCTGTCACGATGCACTCGTTTTAGGAATATTTGGTGCCACCTATGGTTATGGGTATATTATTGACAGGTAGCCCCCGAATATAATTTGACCATGTTCTTCCAGATGTATTTCCAATATATAAAATCTCTAATATCAGCTGATAAATCCAAAGTTCCGACTGAATCTGACATAATGACATCATCACATGGTGCAGCTGATTAGTTCTTTTTTGTATCAGCAACCAATCAGCTCGCTGCTCAACATTCAAACACTTGCTGTAACAGTTGCAGTGCACTTCATTGCTCCACCTGTATAGATCTGCATGGAGTGATTCATATATGGTTATTTCATATATGTTATGTGCAGCAGCGGTATTTCTTACATGCTCATAATCTCCACCCTGCGAGAATGTGCTGTTTTTTTACCTGATGTGCTTATTTTGATGAGAGTGCATGAAAACGAGTATCACTTTCAGCTGCGCAGCTCACTCTTAATGAATTGGCTCTTTCCTTACCTCTTCTCCCCTCTCAATCCTGCGGGCAGCACTGATGATGATCTTGTGGCCCCGCTCGAACGTCACAACTTCAGCCACACAGTTTGGTGAGCAAGAATGATTGATGTACCTACGGGGTAAATTGAATTCAAATTCATTACTACTTATTCCCTAGAGCTCACTTTAAACCTTCAAGCTGCCATTTTTTTTTCATAGTTTCATAAACTATAAAATTGTAATTCAAATTTCATTCTTTCAAAAACTCCTAAACAGAAGAGTATCTCAAATAGTAATCCCAAAGCACTTCACAGATCTGTGCTCAGACTTGTGTAAAATATAGAAAAGATGTCAGGATCGACATTGCCCATAATGCATTATTAAGCGATGTAGAGATTTGAAAGCTGATATGAGTAGCTAAGTTAATTTCTTACCTCGCAGGGCTTCCAGACTGGGTTGCATCGATAACTTGCTCGCCGTCGATGCGGAACATGTATGCTGGGCGGTTCTGTGGGAGAAATCCACACAGATTTAGACAAACGCATTTCGACAGCAAGTCAAGGTAACATTATTCCCTCAGTGGCTGAGCGGGCTTTACCTTAGCCTTGTACAGCAGCTCTTTCCTCATGGCCACCTCAGTGCGCAGAATATCCCCCATGTATTCAATCACCATGGTCTGCTTCTCAATGTCACGCGCTGCAAACAGCCCAAGACCCTGCAGACACAAGACACATTAGACACGCACCACACCCAAGGCTAGAGCTCACTCACAAACACAGGACATACCATGTTTAGTTCACTTCTGGGTACGAATTTGACATATGAATAAGTAGGCATACACACATTTACTTAGCTATTTTACATGTTTCATAGACTTCTGTTGTTTTTGTATATAGCGAGTTCGACAGGGAACACTTATTGACTAATACTTAAAACTTTTCCCTCAATAAATTCCTAATTTGCTGCTTATTAATAGTTAGTAAGGAAGTTCAGTTCAGGATTAGGGATGTGCAATGAAGTCATGTAGAATAATGCATTAATACTGTATGTGCTTAATTACTACTAATAAATGACTAATATTCTAGTAATATGCATGCTAATAAGCAACTAGATAAACAACCTTAAAGTAAAGGGTAACACTTTATAATAACTACACACTATCATTAGTTAAGCATTAGTAAGCAATTTTTTCATTGTTTATAAACCATTGTTCCAACATTATTATGCATTAGTAAACGGTTTACAAGTGCATCTTTAAATGCCTTGTCCTTGAGCATATATAATGTTTAATAATTGTAATTTCATACTTTATTAATGATTAATTATGAGTTTATTATTTTTAATTTATTATGTTACTTACAAACCAGTTATTTAGTAGTTTTCCATAATAAGACCATTTAGAAAGTCTAAGTAAATGATTAATACATTATTTAAATTTACATGAATAAATCTTATTATTTAGACACATGATAATAGTTGTTCTGTGTGTTAATGAGTGCTTTATTAACATATATTCCTGCTGTAATTCATGGATAAGTCAGGTCGTTTAGTAGTTGCCAGACGTCTGTTTTTGTGAGCTCATCTAAAGGGAGGACTATTAATACCTTGTAAAGCATTTATAAAGCAGATGGGAAGGCTCATTTATATTCTAAACAACAAAGTTAAATACAATACAGAGGAATACTGAACACAGTAATATTTTTGCAAGATTTAGAAAATGTGATTGTACAAATGGACACTTGATAAATGAAAAACAAACCTTCAGTTTCATAGAAAAAATATTTAAAATATTAAAGTGTACAGTTTTATTTTTTTTTGCATCTTGAAATTAATAGTTCTGTGTTGTTTATTTATTTTTTTCTGTTAAGATAACTGACCATTTAAATCTCCTTTGTACATTTAGATATGCTTAGAAATCAAGAGCAAGGCATTTATAGCTGTATTTATAAACTGCTTACTAATGACTTTTAATGTTGGAACAATGCTTTATTGTTACCAAAACATATGACTGTCCACAAAGACTTGCAATTCTACCTGAGCATAAAGAAACATGAATGAACCATGAACATATGTTAAGAACATCTCTGTTAAGGAAAACTAAATTGTATAATACCAGCCACAACTGATGTTCATTTCAAACCCCATTTAATTTACTTTACAATACTTTACTTTACTATACAATACTTTGTTTTATTTTATTTTATTTTACTTTAGTTTACTTAACTTTAGTTTACTTTAGTTTACTTTACTTTACTTTACTTTATTTTACTTTACTTTACAATACTTTACAATATTTTACAATACTTTACTTTACTTTACTTTACAATACTTTGTGTACAGTTTTATATTTTTTTGCATCTTGAAATTAATAGTACTGTGTTGTTTGTTTATTTTTTTCTGTTAAGATAACTGAACATTTAAATCTCCTTTGTACATTTAGATATGCTTAGAAAGGCATTTATAGCTGTATTTATAAACTGTACTGTACAATACTTTACAATATTTTACTTTACAATAATTTACTTTACTTAATAATACTTTACTTTACTTTACTTTACTTTACTTTACTTTACTTTACTTTACTTTACTTTACTTTACTTTACTTTACTATACTATACTATACTATACTATACTATACTATACTACACTTTGCTACACTATACTTTGCTATACTATACTATACTATACTATACTTTACTTTACTTTACTTTACTTTACTTTACTTTACTTTACTTTACTTTACTTTACTTTACTTTACTTTACTTTACAATACTTCCCAATACTTTACTTTATTTTAAAAAATGTGACCTGGCCCAGATATACTTTGCATTCTAATTATTAGACACAGGTTTGAACATCTGACAGAATGAGATATCAGATATGTCTCAGTTATTTTGCTGTTTTTATGCCTGTGTGGTTTTAAAAAGCTTGGCAGGGAACTGGAAGTGACACAGGATCAGCTGTGGCTCTGTTAGATGAGCACACAACCATGCCAGAGGGAGGAATGCCAATAACACAGGCTTTAAAGAGACATTTTTCATTAAGATGCTCTTAGAGGAACGACTGTAGTCACTGTAGTCACTCGGGGGACATCGGAATCCCTCAAATCTTGTCTTTTTCAGTCAGTCTGACTATTTCAGTCAGCTTTTGCCAATTTGCATTAGATGGGTGAAAAGATAAAACATTGTTCAGGAAGCGTCTCATGTGCACAGACTCACCTGGATGCGAGAGTGTGCCAGATACACGTTTGTCTTCCAGTCGCTGGTCAGCCGGCGGTACTGAGATGACTTCGAGTGCACAAAGTGCTTACTGTGAGATGATCCCCTCTCCGCCACCGTTGAGTTCTGGATGCAATGAGATGTTCTGGACCACACCGAGAGGATCTTCAGCCTGCGAGGAGACGATGACAGTAACAGAGAAAATAAAACATTACTTCAGTAGGAATAAGCAGCAAATTTGCATGTTTATCCCTAAAATATGACTGAATTTTTTACCTATGCCCTTTTTGCCCTCAAGTTCCTCACACAGATCATGCTCATATTCACACAAATTTGTCTACACTATTAACAATGACAATGGACCCGTTCCAAAAAATATTAATAAAGAAAGACCAATTTAAGTAATAAATCATCCATTAATATTTTAATCAATTATACAAAGAAAAATATCTTAACGGGAATATGAAAAAAACTTTTACTGTATTGTCTGGTCATACTGCAAAAACATTCTTGCCTTGTTTTCATTTAAAACAAAAAGTGACATTGTTAAATCAAGATACAATGAAAAAACAAATATTCTATACAGTATTCTGAGAAATTAATTAAAATCAAGAGTGTTTACAATTAAAACAAGAACAAATCTGCCGATGGGGTCAGAAAAATCAGATCAATTCAAGATTTTTCATGCAACATAGCTTCTTCATTTTGCATAAGGAAACGCGTCTTCACTTTTTTGAACAAGAAAACAAGACAAAATGCAGTACAAGAACATTTAATCATCATTTCTGCTGCACTTTTATAGTATTCATTTAAAGAGGCTCATGCAATTTCGCTGAAAATTTGTTGATGTGACCACACCTTCATTTTTCACAATACCTAAACACTGTTGTTCCAATATGCAGCTACTGACCTCTCATGATGAGGGCACGTCTGTAACTCAGAACGAGCGCAGCCAGATGGATTGATGGACAGTGGAAGCATCAACAAGGGATTACGTCCATAACGGAATCGATACCTCGAGCACGCCTCCACACCCGGCAGCTACAATACAGTGAAACATCAACCAACCGCACACAACTGGACATCTCACTCTACAGTATGCACTTGATAGTGATAATAAGGTTGACAGCACTTACCGATTCAGCAATGCGGGTGACTGCTGAGACGGTGAGCCCAAACAGGTCCTCTCCCTTCAGATAGATGGGGAAGAGTCTCAGCATGCCCGTCTCAGACCTCCTCTCAGCCACGGGCCCAAGAACCTTGTCCCAGACTCCTACAGCACACACAAACAAATAAAAAAAATCACGATGTCAGGTAGGACAGGTAACACAATTACACTGAATTGAAATGATAGGGCATAGTGTGATATTAAACTTCACAAAGCTGCAATTTAATTAGTTAAAATAGATGTATGGTGGGCTCATCAATGTGTTTTTTGTGATTTTAAATATGTGCACAACAAAACACATGTGAATGCACAGAGAACAGTTACTCTTTTGGCAGTAGCTTGTGAACAAAACATTGTGAGCTGTTTAATATGAAACTGCTGTTTTGATACGATTTTATGTCTTGTTAATGTTTTTATCATATCATAGTTCAGACGACTTCTGGAAATACAAATATACCTGCTCATCAATTTTGATACTCAAGATTCTTTAGCAGACATTCACTCAAGACTTAATGGCCATTATTATTAACTTCTTATTTACAGAACGGGGTAACTGCACATTTAAAATACTGTTTTAGATGATTGTCAAACTGAAATTGGTTTATCTATTAATTTATCAATCATTTTTTTCTTTTCTTCCTTTCCCAGGGTCAATCAAAAAGAAAATAGGTTATGCTGAATGATAAGCCAGATACAGTGTAAATGACCAAAACACGCTTTTAAGCAAAAAAGAAAAGCCTGGTTTTTATTTTGAAATTTCTAGGTTTGCCTATTTTCAGCTGCTCGTGATGAAGAGAAAATAAACACTCTTACAACATAAACACCATGAAGTAATCACTGTCATAATTCCTCAACAGCAATCTATTGTCAAATGCTGCGTCCGAAATCGCATACTGCTTCAGTAGGTACATTTAAAACCGAACGTACTACTCGACCGTTAAAACAGTAGGTACTATATAGTATGAATGTGAGTAGTATGAATG
>JAUCMT010000047.1:1957029-1972072 GCA_032357475.1 Enteromius thamalakanensis
AATAACAAATTTATCATTTAGTGTAATCCTCCGTCAGACTATCTGGGATGTTTTTGCTATGCATTACTATGGATTGTCTCTTGTCTTTATACAGTATATGCAAATATATACATAGAGAGAGTGTATCGGATTAGAACATCCCTATAAAGTAAAATGGGTTCCTAATAGCAAATCATGTTGATTGTAACATACTTTATTGGTTTTCAAAGCTCTATATGACAGATCGTTTTAAAATTCCTTAGCTGACCTGGATATTCTTCCTTGAGGTTCGGGAAGTTGACATTAGTGTACAAGACCGGTGCGACAGTGGCAAGTTCTCCGAGCGTTTCTTCTTTCTCCCACTTCAGAGTGCTTTTCTGTGCGGTGGACATGGAGTCTCCTTCAACATCTGAGGCAGCGGCTGGAGCAGAGGCCGAAGCTGACCCTGTAGCGGACCATGGACCAGCAGTCTCCTGCGCTATCAGATTGAACTTCCTGTCCCTGTACAGGAGACATAACAAATGTCATCTAGAAATGCTGATTTTAATCAAACAGCCACAACATTTTCACCTACTGAACAAAAATGACGAAGGTAGTCTGTTTATTTATTATTATTTTTTCAATCTATTGCAGTTTAGATGTGAGCGTGCATATGTCTGAAGAAACATCAAGGCTGACCTAAGATTGTCTGAGAAAGGCATGTGTTGCATTGAAGGGATATTTCGAGCCATGTCAGGCCCTGCTCCAGGAGCAATTTGGGACTGTGAAAACTGCTGTTTGGGTTCCATCAATCCATTCATCACTGGCATTCGTGAAGACATTCCTGTAGAAATACATACCAAAACAACTGAGCAACGGTGTATTCAACAATACTTGTAACATGGAATGTAATAAAGTTTGATAAACCTTAGTTTGTAAAAAATGTGTTTACAGTTATGCTCTTAAAGGGTTAGTCAAAATGCCACAGAGCTTTTACAAAACCTAGAGCATTCTGAAAATGTGTAATGTGTGATTTTGGAAGAATGTGCAATGCACAAATACCACATTTACCAAATTGCAATAATAATGTCAATTTGCAAAGTTTCTTGAGCATTGCCCCTGTTTGTCATTTGGCAAACAACCTAAACTCTCAAAATCATGCTGGTTCAACAATATAGACTTCTTTAATGATATCATGCAGATAGTGGAGTACACATTTTTCATAATCAAGACTTAATGAATTAATGCCAGATTATAGCTGTAAACTTTGATTAAGTCAAGCATCACTCTTTACCATGTTTTTATTCATTTAACCAGCTAAAAGACATTGAATGTAATTTAAGAAATGAAAGAAATAGATTACACTGCATGTTTGCTTGTTTATTTTGCACAATAGCAAACTAACAAGAACTAGGCTTCCAACCACAGGTCAATAGTTGTAGTTCCAACCACAACTTTCCAAAGCTGTTTGAAAATATTTGTTGGAAATATGGATTCAGGAGTCACTGAGCTATGCTGGTACAGATGGAGCTTGCAACCACAGTTGGCTAACTATGCTTTTGGGAAACCCACCCTTAATGGAGAGGCTCAAATATTACAGAATTGTTTTGATAGTGCCACACTCATTTGAAAATAAACCAATTAATGCTACATACAGTTGTGCATTAAAAAGACATCATACAAGTGTTACTATCAAAAGACAACAGCTAAATTAGAGTCTTAATCATGTCACTGAAACATTACGTGTTTTACTAAACAAACCTGAGTTGGTTTGGGAGGGATGTAAACCGGGGCCCGCAGGACCTTGCAGGGTCTGGATCTGTTGAGGCATCTGAGGAGCTTGGCTGGTGCTGGGGCTCAGGACAGCTGTGAAGAGGTCCTCCACGTCCTTCCCACCAAGCTCTGCAAGGAACGGGTCAATGCTTACAACATATCGAAGGAACGCGCTCCCTGGCAGTTGGTGCTTTGAGTTTATAACCTACCTGGTATTTTGTAGAGTCTGCTGAGTATTGATTCTGTAAGGCAGAGAGATTTGGTGTTTGCATTTAGATGTTTCGGTGAAAAAGTATTACTATTCAACAGTGCATGCATTTGTGATATACAGACCATCAGTGACCATCTTGTCCAGTTCAGGGCTGAGGATGCCATCCAGTGGCTCCTCGGGCACCTGGCGGGGGTGAGCCCGGCCCAGATGAGATTGAGATGAAACAGATGCGTCTTCTGTTAAAGGGGCAACATCCAGACCTATACAAACACAAGTGCACAAAAACACAAATGGGGTCACATTCATCTCAGCAAACTAAAACCGTGGATCTAAATTTGGGTTAGATATGGTTGATCTTTAACACGTTTCCTGCATTGAACTAAATCTAATAAGCAAAAACCGGAGCAGGTTGTGCATCTTGTTATATGAGTCATTTCTGAGTTGGGCAAAAGTAATAAATAACCTGTGCAGCAAATGATTCAAATAGAAGTACTACAGTGTGCTCTGAGGGAGGTCAGACTGCCTCGCCTTCCAAGGCTGCTTTTACAGCAGGGATGAGAGCTCAACATCTTTCACAAATTACTAGGGTCGGTTCCTTTTCATCAAACCAAGGACTCGCGCTGGAGCAGTGCCCATATTCTTCACTCGTCCATTCAGGCAGAGGCCCTGACTGCCGCGCATGGGAGGACGGACATTCATCTACGCCTTCGGTTTTCCCTAGAACATATCACTTCTGTGCTGGTGTAAGAGAAACGTCCTTGACTACTGGTGCTGCATCGCTGCGTCATTCTCAGTATGCTAGCTAATGTAAACTAAACGGACTGTGTGGTGTATAATGTGTGGATTGCGGGTGATATGTCAACAATTGAAAAGTAAAGCAAACGTTCCCATAAAACAAGGGGGCAAGAGAACAGAAGAAAATAATAATTTAAACATGATCATGAGCGCTTACCAAATGGTGAAGGAGAGTACTCAACTTGGAAAGGGCAAAAATCAAGACCTACAAAGATCCAAACCAAACACAATGAGGGATCAGCACCATGAAGAGAGAAAGAAAGATTCTGCAGATGATTTATACACAATGTAAAACAAAATGAGCTAAGAATGACAAATGGAAATGCCCGAGAAAGCAATATAATGAAAAGACAATCAAAATCTTCGCTTAAAGAGATAATAGATAATAAACTATTTATTATTATCCATCTATTTAAAAAAAAAACCAAACTAATTCTTAGGGGTGAAAAATAAGGTGCATTTCAACTGAATAATGACTATTTACTTTTGTCTTTTCAGAGCTGCTTTTTAACAGAATTGAATTTTTTATACTCAATTTAAAGCTGCTTTGAAATAATGCTGGCACATGATTAATCACATCCAAAATAAAGGGTTTGGTTATGTGTGTGTACTGTGTATTATATATAAACACACACACATGCATTATATATTATGCGTATATCTATTTATAAATAATATAAAATCCAGGAATATAAATACATATATTTACATGCATGTAAATATTTTCAAAATATGTGTGATTATTTATATATACACAGTACACATGCATATTACAGTATATAGAAACAAACCTTTATTTTGGATGTGATTAATGTTTCCAAAGCAGCACTTTGAAACAATCTGTATTTTATAAAGGGCTATATTAAAAGACTATATTAAAAAAGCATCCAGGCAATCCAGATAATGTACAGTAAGACAGTTATTATGGCAATATAAACAGTATTCTTCCATACAAATAACATATCCTACACGTCTCAAACCAGGAAATCATCAGCAAATATGAATGTAAAAGCACAGCGTGCAATAATTTCCACACACTTCATAGACAAACTTCTACATATGAAGTTATTTTTATGAACTATATTGAAAGCCCTGTAATATTATTACATTTTAAGCTTTACGTGAACATTTAATGATAAGCTTTACTTACATCATATCATATTATCATTAGGAGAAACAAATCTCTGAGCACACTTACAATTGTCAGTGTAGTTAAAAGCAACACTACTTTTTGAAATGGAAGGCCTTTGCTGAAGTTAAGCTATATTTGTACCTCATGAAGTTTATGTTCCCAAAAATGATAATAGAGAGCAGGAGCCCAAGAAAAGGGCTTATCTGAACAGCAAACGTGCTGTTGTTTCCCATGTTTAGAGACACTCATAAAAGCCTACCGGACTCCTCAGTTTGCCTGGCATTAGAAAACATTCCCAGCAGCTCTGTGTCTGATTTCAGCTCTTCGGACAGGTCCACTAGAGGCTCCACAGAATGCTCTGTGGATGCGGATAAAGCAGGAAAGTGATTACAAGGGCCTAACCACTGTCCTCTTAAGAAAGTGTGCAGACAAAGTTAAAGACAACATGAAATTGCATTCGCAACTCATTCTACTTTCCATACGGAGACATTTCGAGTGACTCTGCATGACCAGGAATGAGTGTAAAGCAAGCAAATGCTGTCTTTTTAAATTTCATGTTGACTTTGAGAGAAATAAATGCATAAATCAGACTGGGTATGAATGTCATATGGGAAAAAAAAGACAAAACGGAATGAGACAAAGAAGCTGAGAGAGGCTGTGTGTGTGTGTGTGTGTGTGTGCTCCAGCAGTGTGAGAAACGTACGTGCTGCTGCTGCTGCTTTACTGGGCAGCGGTGCTGCTGGCACACTGAGTGATGCGTTTGACAGTGGCTTCATCTGATTGGCCGGGAGCTGTTTCCTGTCTCGCTCATCCTCCAGCAGCCGTGTGGTTTCCTGTCTGCTCTGTTTGCTCTTATCCAGCAGGTCTTTCCCAAAAAAGGCCTCCTGCAAGAGAAGATCGTGGAGTCTGAGTACTTCAGAATATGACGCACAAAGTGACTGATTTGTGGTTTATTTCACAAATCAGACATTAATCGAACCGGTTTCTCAGCGGTGGATAGAGAGCAGGGTAGTGCATGGATAATAAATATAACGCAATTTAAAAAAAAACATTTCTATTACAGATAATTAACTTCTGTTAATCAACCTGACATATACTTGTAATGCTATTTGTTTATATTCATACTTTATATCCATTAAACAATACTTCAAGTGCATCAAGGTTTCTAAGACAGTCTCAAATCCTCACATACGAATGATTTCTGTAGGATCACTGTAAAATGTTGCCAAAATAAATCTGATTTGACATTTTTAAATAATAGTACATATTGAACTAACTAACCATATTTGTGTGCATGGGTCAAAGACAAAAATGCTTGAAATAGTTTGAAATTGCTTGAAATTGTGGTTGCTTTCCCCCCCATTTTTTTTTTTTATTAATTGCAATTTTGTTTTCATTTTTTTCTAAGCCAAAAATAAATATCCACTATAATGTCATACAGTGTAACAATCTTGTCAGGAATATTTACAACAACAAACAATTTATAACATATAAATAGATTAATTACTTTTACCTCAAATACTAATTAGCTGTACATTTAATTTTCTTACATTTTCCACTATCCTAGGTTTTGCCCATTTGTCAGTAAAATTATTTTATTGCTTCCTTATTCTTTTATACATGTTAATATATAAAAAACATGTTTTCAACCAAAAACTTATCTGAAACCTTAAAAGCAGACACTTTACTTACATTTTAAGTGCTTTCTATAGACATAAAATCACTTTTGTGAATTTCATTTGATGCACAGTTATGCTTAACATCTTTGACTATATGCATATTATTACACGTTATATATTATATCTTAAATTACTAATATGAATATTATTTATCTTTATCACATATCGAATCAATTTCATATTATAAATATATTTTATTCCAAATTTCAGGGCTGAAAAACATTATATCGTTGATGCAAAACACACAGACGCTCCGCTCCGACCAAAGACAACAGTAGTGCACTGTGGATGATCACGCCAATCAAAGCAAGACTTCTGAAGTCTCATTGTGCTGTTATCATTCGTTATGAAAGTCTTGTTGATAGAGTGTCTTTTTCGGCTACAGTGGAGCTCTTCCAGATGGCTGTGTTTGTCTGGCTCTCAGATGGCGTTACTCTGCACTGACTGTCACGTTGTGGGAGCCCCTCAAAAGAGCTCATGTTTCATGTTTGCTCGTAGCGCTCCGGCAGGACTGCACATGTGCGCGGCAATCACAGGGACAACAACACGCATGCTGCAGTCGCCTGTTCTGTCACTTCAGTTCAGCTCACCTGACAGCTTCCAGCAACGGGAACCTGTCTGGACGAGACACTAAAAGCCTCCATTTTCTATAATTGATTTGAAGTGGCTCTTCTGAGACGCACCTTTGGGGTGGATTCTCTCAAACGCTAGCCCGAACAGCTAGTGTTAGCTCAAACAAACAGCTACGTCATTCCCAGCCCATCCGTTCTTGCTTTCTAGGGCACGGTGACATGATGGTGTAACACAACGTGTGTCGGTATAGATTTTATTGGATCTTTTGTGCAGCTATGTGTGCAGGACTGATGAGAGGGTGATACACAAATAAATAGCAGGAAGTGGGATGTGTCCCAAATAAGTCAAGATTAAGTACAGCACAAGACCACATGAATTCAAATGACGTTTGTATATTGGCTAACTCTAAATGTGGCTGTATCAATAATTCTGAATCTCTTGTTTTTAATAACAGTAGTATATTGATTAAAAAAATACACTACCATTCAAAGGTTTGGGATCAAAACTATTTTCTTATTCTCATCAAGGCTGCATTTATGTGATAAAAAACACAGGAAAATTATAATATTGTGACATATTAAATTTATATTGTTTAGAAAATATTTATTTATTTATTTATTTATTTATTTATATTGTTAGAAAAGATTGTTTATATTTTGAATAAATGCTGTTCTTTTTATCTTTGGTTTTTGATGGAAATTCAGCTTGGCATTACAGAAACAAATTATATTTGAAATATATAACCATTATTTTATATTGTGATAATATTAAATTTTTTTCTGTATTTTTGATCAAATAAATGCAACATTAATGAATATTAATAAGTCTTGCTAATTCCAAAAGTTTGAACTGTAGTGTATATAATTACATAACTGCACAATTACATAATATATAAACACATTTTCTGTTATGCTTTTAGGCAAAATACTTTAATTGTAATATATAGATTTACTATATAGATTATTTTTGCCATTTGACTAACATAAGTATGCAAATAAGTGCAAAATCACACTAAAACTTGATTTAAAAAAAAAAAAACTCCAGGGAGGTTGAGCTGGAAAAATGACTTCATCTGGACTAGACCAGCTTCCAGTTCACCCAGCAGAGTGATCTAAACCATACTAAGACTACTGGCATCTTCTAGTGCTTTTCCAAGAGACAGTGGCTTGAAAACCTGTACATACTGTAGATAGACCTATGCCATATTAGACATCAAACATTACTTTTTTTAGACTTGAGCTGGGAAACACAGAGCATAGGCCTGACAAACACCCAGTACACCTTAGCAAAGTAATGTACAAACACCACTCCTTAAAACCTAGTTAACCATATTCTAATAATTTGAAAAAGAGCCAGACCTGTAAGTAAGCAGGGAAAGCCTCCTCCAGTTTGGTCTTCTTTTTCCTGTAGCGTTTTCGTATTTTAACCTCAGGATTGTCGGGAAAATCAGACAAAGGATGTTTTTCATCAATTGGAGTGTCAGGCGCTTGCTCGCCCCAGCCTATCAGGACAGAAAATAGAACAAATTCATTCTTTACATTAAAAGTCTTTGTATTCCAAAAGTGGAACATATATATATATATATATATTAGAGCCCGACCAATAACGGATTTTGAAGGTTGATAGAAATATCTTTTGGTTTTAAAATCCGATATATCGGCCAATATAAATGCGCATCAAAACATTAACAGTTTTTCCTAAGATTAGTTATTTGTAGTTATTTATGAGTTTTAACTAACATAATATGATTATGCATTTTTAAAAGAAACGTGTTTATTTTATTGTCACAAAAGAACAGAGGAACATCAAAATATATTAAAGTTCTGATAAATAAAATGTATAAAAATACTAAACTTTAAAGTCCTTTGAACAAACACACAATAACAACACCCAAATCAAAGTTTCGTCCATTTTTATTTTATTTTTTAAATATTAATTTACCAGCCATTATAAATGATAGTTTGAAAACTGCCTAATATCGACCGATAATATTGGACTGCCGATATATCGGTCAGGCTCTAATATATTTATAATACATATATTATATCAGTCTACATTAGGCGTGTCAAATACATGTTATATACATCCTTTACACTTTTTCAACATTTGGCAGCAGCTGTTACACTCAAAAGGATATAAAAAAATAATGAAGACTGAAGTTATTGATTTAAGATGCAACACAGGCTACCAGAAAGTCATTGTGCTGAAGGTGTTGAACGGTACTCACTCTCATCTTTGCCTTGCAGGGTCTCAGAGCCAGTGGAGTCCTTCCTGACCAAGGCCTGTTTGGTTCTCCCCGGACCCGTCCGGTTCCTCTGTCTGACCATGAAACCTCCGATACCTGAATGAAAGCAGGCACATCAATGTTATATATTTTTTAATAATATATTTTCTTTTACAATTTGTGTTTTGAAAGAATGTTATAGTAACAATGAATATTTATAAAATAATTATAATCCATTTTTCCCATTAAAATAATACAATATTCTTCCTAGTTTAGAAAAACAATAAATGAATAAAATAAATTGGTGCTGTCAAATGATATTTATTAAACACATGCATGTATATATTTAGGAGAAATAAGCTCTTAATTAAATATATTTATATAAAATATAATAATAGGCTTTTCATATTTTTGTTCAGTATTTTTTTCATATTTTTGTTCTGTTCATTTTTTATAGTATTTCCTGTACTTTTCACCCCAAAAATAAAAAAAAAGTTTCTTACTGTTTTGACAAACCTTTGATTTAAAATTTTTTTAAAACGTAAATATTTTTGATGTATGCAAGTACAAAAACATTTTCCATTTGTTAGCTGATATAGATATTATGTATCACTTTTTAAATTAGATTTATAAACAAACAAAAAAAAGCTCTGTGCCTTCTTCTCATGCATATACGCATACGGACCAGGAATAGACACATATTGAAATGAGAAAGCTCTCCTACAAAGGATAATGGGTTTGGATACACTCTTCTGAAGCATTTTGTCTCTCACCGGGGCGGTAGGGCTTCCTCTTTCTCTTCTTGCATGGATCTGTGTCTTTAGAGTCGTCTTCTGCTGCGGCCTCTCTCTCGGGGCTGGAGTCTGACTTCCCCTCACCCTCCACTATCTCCCCTTCAGCTGCAAAACACACACACACAGCTGTCAGGGATCACACATCTGTCAGCAAACCCTGACTATAGGAAGAGAACTGTAAAATAAGACACTTTAATACTGTATGTCTTACACAACAGATTCAGTCCATTTGTGCTAAAAATAACATCTCAAATCACTATAATGAGCCGCCTACCTAGTTTTATGGCCCTCCCAATGTGAAGGCTTTTTAAATTGTAGGTAGAGATTATACTGTCTTCTACGATACATCATTTTCAAAATAATTAGGGGCCCAATAACATGGATTTCTATAATGAGTTCACCAAACATTTCCCATCCAATATGACTGACAGAACAAAAAGAAAAACACACTATAAATCATATAATGTGTTCATGGACCTTTATATGTGTCCATTCTCCCCATCAATGGCATACGAACCGTTCTAAAGTTTGTTGTTAGCTGAACCGCTTACATGTCAAATCCAAATGACAAAAAATTGATGATTATGACTAGTTTTGTGGTCCTTGGTCAAACACACACATTATATATATATACATGTGTGTGTGTGTGTGTTATTACAAATACTTTTTTTCAGAATGACATATTACTCGCACAAATGCAATATATAATTTTTGATTCTCACTGTTGTTTCTTTTTTCTGTTTAATTTTATCTAAAAGTAGTTTGAATACATTACCTAAAACGAGTAACCTAGCCTACATTACTACTTACATCATGTAATCTAGAATCAGTAATGTACTATATGATAATTATTGGCCTTATTAGATACAATTCTAATACTTCTGTCTTAAATGCATTAATCTCTTTCAAACATTTAAGTCATCACACTTTTGGCAGCCTTGCTAGAAATTCTTGAAAGTAGTATAAAATGAGCAAATGTGTAAATAAAGATTTCCAAAAAGCAGCAAACAGGAGTTTTTTTTAAATTCATAGTATTTAGTAAATATGTGTTCCCTGACATATTTCCTACGTATTTAATTCAGTTCAAAGACCGTGCTGTGTTAACTGTTACTGATTTACTATGAAGGTACGTTTATTTATTTTACTTATGATATGATTGAATTATTCATATTTAAGCATTTGTCAACCAAGTGTGGTTGTTAAGCTTTAAAACCACATCTCAGAATCTGCTGCTGAGAGAAGCGTGGTGGAGAGGTAAGCAGCAGTACGTTTGGTGTCGTCTCTGTCTCTGCAGAGCTCAGTCTGTGGGTCTGGAGGCGTCTGCAGCACGGCCACACTGTTCTGGTTTATGATCTTCAGCTTGAGTTTGGGTTTGGAGCGTCTCCGCCGCGAGGCTGCGTTGGCGAGACTCTGGAGCTGCGACAGACCAGACTCCGTGAGACAAACACCGTCCTGCGTGTACGTCCTCGTCAGATCTGTGAGACAGAAACACAGACCAACCTCGTTAGGAAACAAAGAACCATTCGCTCTCAAAACGCACACTACTATGGCTTGTGAGAATGTTTTACTCTACGAAGAATGACATCCGCCTTACAGCCAAGCGTAATTTCAAGAATTCAATTCGATTTCAGCAAGACTTAATTAAGTTAAGTTTAATTAAGTTTCAATAATTAAAATTAGTTGACTAACAATAAGCAATGCACATTTGTTACAGTGTTGATTAATCGCATGTTTGTTTACATAATATATGTGTGTGTGTGTGTGTACTGTGTATATTTATTAAGTGTATGTATATATTGTCACACACACGTATGTATATATTTAAGAATAAATGTTATGTTTATATATTACATTTATATATTTAATATAAATATATGCATGTAAATGCATTACATTTTTTCAAATATCTTTATATATATATTATATATATATACAGTACACACATATATATTATGTACACAAACTTTTATTTTGTATGTGTTTAATCGCAATTAGTTGCTACCCAGCACTAGTTTACATATTAAATATATTTATACATGGTATAATTTTTATAATTGTAAATATTTTCAAAATATATGCTGTTTGTTTGTGTCTATATACACACACACATAATAAATATACACATACATATATCATGTAAACATGTTTATTTTGGATTCAAATAATCTTTAATAATTAATAGTTTGACAGCACTAATTTTATTAGATACAAACTTTAATTTTAACAGTAAATGCAAATGTTGAAAATTAACTTGAACTAAGATTAAAAAACATGCATTAGAAGTATTTCTTTTATTGTTAGTTAATGGCATGTAATTAATTCATGTTAACAAAACCGATCCTTGTTGTACAGTGTTACCAAAACATCTTTCAACAGACTATAGTAATATGTAAAGATGTTTAAAAAGGAATAAATAAATACACAAACAAACCGTAATGTTTTCGTAAAATGACATCATTACCAGGATCTCTTGCTTTTGTGACTCTCTGAGGCATGAGCACAGACTCGACTAGATCCAAACAAGACTTGGCCGGCATTCCAGGCTCTGTATGAGGAGCACACAAACACACAATGTCAGGAAAAACGAGAGATTTCTAAATGTAAAACAGACTTGACTGTGCTAAAGCAGTGTTTACGGGGAGAGAGGGGGGTGTGGCCTTGGCACAGATTGCAGTCAAAGCTGGTCTCAGCAATCTTCTCCACCTCCTCTTCTGAGTGCATTCCCTGACACGAGGCATGCATCCACCTGCACACATCATACATATACATGTAAAAAAACAAATCCTATATCATATCATGCATGCACATACATACAAACATATATATATATATATCTGGGCTAACCAAGTCTTGTCATAGCACGTGCAATTGCTCTTTTGTTGGTTTTGGTTGCTTCTGTTGTCATCAACTGTAAGTCGCTTTGGATCAATCAATTAATCCATTTTATTAATATAGCACTTTTAACAATACAGATCATAGCAAAGCACTGAACATTAATAAATAGGAGGATAAAAGTGTAACTCAAACTGCTAAATGCATTTAAGAGAGATGCGCTATCGTCTTCTTCTTGAGAGTTTGCAGTTCTATCTGACAATAAATGAGCAAAATATGAATTCACTTCTATTTAAAGAGGTTTGTGGGTTACATAAAGCGATCAAAATATCATCGCAGGTGGGCCTTTTTTTTTTTTTTTTTACTGGGGCTATTTATCAACCATCCAGAACCCTAACCACTAACAACATTAACCACGGCCACGTACTAGCACCTGCAAATGAACAAAAAATAGAGATCAACAAATATTTTTTATGAAAAATTATAATTATTTTTATTCAGATTATATTTAAAACTCAGAATAACGATATGAATAATAAAAAAAAAAAAAAAAAAAAAAAATATATATATATATATATATATATATATGTCCTATTTATAATAAATAAATAATAATTTATAAAATAAAATGTAAAATAAAATAGTAATAATAAATCATATCCATCCATATATATAAATAAAACATTTAGTATGAATACACAAATAAATAAACAAAAATACAATTAAAATAAAATACTGTTTATCATCATTAATAGTAGACAACTACTACTATATTTATAAAATATGAATGATTTGTAGCTTTTTTTTTTTTAGAACATCTCATATTGAAAATCTATTTACTATTTATATGTTTGGGGGCAGACTTATTTTTACGGTTTTAAAATAAATGTATCTGATAAAAAAAAACAGCAATATTGTCAAATATTCTTACAATTAAAATACAAATTTGGGATTTTAAAACTTTCTGAGTTATAGACTTTAGTCTTCAGTGTCGTCATCATATTCTGATTTGTTGCTCAAGAAAGATTTCTTGATTACTGTCATTGTTGAAAACCGTAGCCCTTGCTGTGGAAACCACAATACCTCCGAACCTTCATCGCGATTCTTTAATAGGATTTTTATCATTTTGTCTTACTATCACTGCTGGATAAAACCTACTCGGTATAGTCAACTCCTTACAAACCACTACTTGAGCACACTATCAAATGTATTTCATGCGTTTGGTTTGCATGAGCCAGCATCTGGAGTACGTAAGCAGGTATCCAGTTTGTTTGATGGCAGTGATTTGCAGAACACCCAGCAGGTACAAGCTCAGCCCAGACCCGCTCACCTGTCACACTGACGGCACTGCAGGATGATCTCCTCCTCGTTGTAGTCCTGCTGGCACAGCGGGCATGAAGCCAGACTGGCGCAAGGGGCACACTGTGTGTAATTATTCTGCCACTCACACCTCAGACCCGCAGACGTGGAGCCGCACTGCGTACAGGACACACACCTGCGGGACGCCACAGAGGCACAATGACATTAATCACACCACTCCAGCCCTTCCAGCCACCTTAATAACAGCTCACACCAATACATGACAAGTCAAATAATTATCATAAACAAAAAAATGCCTTTGGTTAACAAAAGGTCCTTCATTGTAACTAGCCAGTATTCTTAAATTAACCACAAGAACAAAAAGCATTGGAAGTAAAATGATTTCAATGATTGGAATCAGGCTGTTTTGGGTTTTCTACTATGAAAGTCAATGGTGACCTGAAACAGCCTGGTTATAAACAAATGCATATAGATTTGTAACTCCTGGAGCCTGACAGAGTTTTCATTTTTGTGTCTACTATTCCTTTAACATGTATTTAAAGCAAAGAGTACATTTAAAACAGACAGATGCATTAACGCTGGCATACCATTTGCATTTCCAGCTCCCATTGGGCACGTTCTGCAGGGGCGGGTCTAAGCAGTAGGTGTGGTAGCTGATGTCACAGTCGTCACAGAGCAGCAGACGGCCGGGATCGCTGGCTTGACCACACGCCTCACACACGGTGCACTCCAAACACCGCCAGCCTTTACTCAACACCACCTTAGTGATCTGAAGAGCAATGCATGAAGAATAACTTAAGAAAATAGGTAGTTATTAGTAACAGGGTAGCAGAGTTTTTAAAACTGCCATTACTTATTTATTTATTTAAAGATATTTTAATTTTATTTTATTTTTTCCCATAAAATTGAATTCAAAGGGGTTCAAAACATCAACGCACCCTACTGAGTTTTGTAGGTAAAAAAACAGAAGTAAAAAACCCATTTTGTCTTTAACAGAAAAAAGATGGTCTTGATTGAAAGGACATTAGGTTAAGAAAATTAAATGTTCATTTATGGGTGAACTATTCCTTTCAGTATGTAAACTGTACACTCATCAGGGTTATTACTGTTAACCAAAACAAAAAACAACTACTAAAACATTTTTGTTAACTGAAACAAATAATATATAATAAAACTTCAACCTCTTTAACAGCTCCAAGTTCAAGCAATAAAGTACAAAACTGATATTAAAATGATCTAGAAATCAACAAAAACTAATGATAAACTGTATGACAAATCAAAACCGGAAGAATTCAACTTAAAATTGAAAACTGAAATTATAAAAATTTATTTAAAACATTTTGAATAAATGTTTTTCTGCTTAACATTTTTGTGAAAACCATGTTTTTTTTTATTCATCTGATAAATAAAAGTAAAAAAAAAACAACACATTTTGGAAAAGTATAATGCATGCTCCTGTTAATGCATTCTTGCTGAAGAAAAGTTTTGTGGTGGCTTCTGCCATTGCTTTGAGGAACCACACTTGGGTTTATTAGAAAGAGAATAAAGCCGAGACGTCTCTTCAGATCTTGTGTGTGTTTTATACAGTTTTTAAGGCTTGTTTTATACATCTACTACAAACTTATTAAGGGATCTAGAGGCAGTCATGAGGTCTTTTTATTTTATATTTTAGGGTTAGGGTTGGGTATCGTTTAGGGTTTTTTCGATACCGGTGCCAAATCGATACTTTTAAAACGGTTCCGGTGCCTAAAC
>JAUCMT010000047.1:1996003-2008950 GCA_032357475.1 Enteromius thamalakanensis
GAAGAGAAACTGTCGTGTTTACGTGAGTGACAATGAGCGTTTATCAAGATCAGCTAAACGTTGGATTTTTAAAAGTAAGCGAAGTTCACGGAATAGACTCTTTAAGAGTATGTGACGACTCAAACCTTAGCCTTAGCCACAGAAAGCCGCTATAAGTTCCAGACCTTCAGCCGTCAGTCTGAAGGTCTGGCTACGCGAGACTAGTATTAGCCTAACCCTAACCCTAACCCCTAACATCAAACATCATTATGCATACATGGTATATTTAAAAACAAACAAACAAACGGCAAATAATATGGACTAACTTCAAAAATACAACATATTCTGGTGTTCAACTATGCTGGAAGCCGAATAGGACAATATCTTAAAACAGCTTCAGGAAACACAGCTGCCGTGGATAAAATGAAAACACGCACATTACGGTCAATCAGCAAAAGGAAAAAAAAACGCACTTTGATGCATCCATTAACAGAGCTGAGTATTTTAACCCTCATTTCCATAAACTTTCAAGTACTTGTAAGGTGATGCAATATTTGCATAAAGTTTACAGTCATTACTTTATTCACGAGTCGTCACATGCTTCAGCCAAGATAAACGTATCAAGATATACAGAGGTATACCCAGCATACCTCTGTGCTCCCTGAGTGGATGGCTTTGTCCACGTTTAGCAGTGATTGATCCTCCGCTTGACACACAAAATTTGACCACAACGCACAGCTCTGATGAGCCCAGCACTGACCTGCGAACACAAGACAGGGAGAAAGGGATCAGAAGATGGCATGGGATCGTTACAGGAAAATGTAATCATTTCTTTTCAACAGTATATAGGAGTGTTTCAAAGGAGACAGAGCATCACATTGATTTGAGCAGCACAGTAAAGACTGGCCCAACAGCCGTTCTAGTTCATTTTATTGGACTAACAATTTCAGTTCCTCACCTCAAGTAAGTGTGATGCGTCTGACTACACTGTCTCCTTTCAGACTATTTCCTGACAAAAGGCTGTGTTTTTAACTTCTTTAAATCCTCCTCGGCACAATCAGTGGAAAAATTCGTTTCAACATATTAAAATGGATTACAACTTGATGTGAGAGAGAAAGAAACTCGGTTTCTTTACAGAAACATCTTTTCTATAGTTGACTTGGTGCCTCTATGAAGTTTTTAACAAGTTTTTACCCGACTCATCGAAGAGTGTTCGGACGTCAGTGCCGTCTGGGAGACCGACGTGGCGGAGCTCGTCACAGGATCTGCCTCCTCCTTCCGCGGCCCCGACACTGCAGGACAGAGACAGACTGGTTACAGGTCTTACATCATATCAAAATAAACAGTATCTGTTTGACTGACCAATGGTGGACAGGGGTAGGTTATTATTAAATATTACTGTTCTTAGATATTGTTTATTACCAAAATGTATTGGGTTACACTTTAGTTTGACGTCTATTTAGACATTCTGCTTACTATAAGTAACACTGTAACTACATGTCTACTGTTAGGTTAGGTTTAGGGTTAGAATAAGATGTAGTATGTTGTGGACCCATCCAAATAAAGCGTTAGAAGAAATTAAGCAGACAGTCTACTAATACTCCAATGACTGCTAGTTGACATGTAGTTACTAGAATGCCTAAAGTGGACTACCTTTGATTTTATTTCCCATCAAAGCAGAAACATAGCTGTTAGCATGGTTGCCTTCTTATACAAAGCAGCACTATTTTATTAGCTATTATATAAAGATAACACATGACCAAAAAGTGCCAATGAAACCTTTATGAGGCAGTCAGTTCCCATTCACTCACAATGTTTCCGGTAAATACACTCCTACTCCTTGCTCATCTTACAAGCGGACATTTCCCTGAGCCCTCAGGGAGCGACACTTGAAATAATCTTATTTTACTGCATGAATGACAGTCGCTGCGGATAGCCTTGTGAGCAGCCCTCCCACATACTGTGGCGTTTTGATACAGACAGCCCAAGTTCGAATCCTGACACAAAGACCTTTCTTGATCCAGCCCCATCTCTCTCTTACTTCTCTTCCTGTCAGCTCTAATCTGACCAATCCATAATAAACTAAATTTTGATTTGTCAACTATTATTTCTTGTGGACTCAGTGATGATATATCGGCCGATGCTGATATTTGAAAAATGCCAAATATCGGCCGATATATCATCATTGACAATATATCGGTTCTTGTGTTTGGCCGAAGCCAGGCTTTTATTTTGATGGCAGTGCTCACACTCCCCTATCATTACCAGTTCTGGCTAATATGAAATGTCTAATTTGTAAACATTTATTTATTGGTGAAAAATACTTTGTCATTTAAAGTACAAGTATGTTTATTTTACACAGTTATTGTTTAATCCATTTTCAAAAATAATTAAAATTTCTTAAATATAAATTCAAATAAATAAATTATATAGACCACGTGCTTTCCACAATATTGCAATTGTTTGTAAAAAACTAATATTGGTCGAATGCGAATTATTTCCAATGTTTATCAGCAGCTGCAGCTCTAGTCAACTCCCCATTAAAAACAGCCATTTACATTTCCACTTAGTGACCTTTAAAGGGGTCATAAGATAAGAAAATCCAATCTTTTGGCAGTACAAAAAAGCATTTATGTAAATAAGCTCCCCACATGACACTTGTTTGGACGTTGTGGCAACTGTTCTGTCATATGGGCAAATACATTTGCATATGGCTGTCTACAGAGCAAGACTCAAATATCAACACCTAGTTAGTTAAACATTATCACACAATAGGCTCCGCCCACTTGCATTGCAACAATTCCCCAAAAACCTGAACAGTAGCTCAGGTTCCGTCGCCACGCATACGTCATCGGACTGAGAGGTCTGATTGGTTGTAGATTCGTTCAGTAGTATACAGAGGCATCTGATGGACGCAGGTTAGTAAGGTAGCTTGGCCAGAGTAAGCTCCTATGAGCTTTAAAGTCGCAGAAGCCAGGCTACTCAATTATTTCTGAACAGTATGACATCATACTGCTCGTGCATAGCATAGTACATAAGAATCTTAATTTCCTCTCAACATGCAGTGGATTAGCTTTGTTTTTATGGTAATGCTCCACAGATAACAGAAGAGGGGGTGGGGGAGCAGTAGCTCATTAGCATTTAAAGAGACATACACCAAAATGGCTTGCTGTGAACAGATTTGTTTTTGACAAGGCGCTCTTCTACACAGCCGATGAGGAATTGTAAGAATTATACCACCTTGTGAAAAATGGCACGGATTGTCCCCTTTAACAGCTCGACACCTGTTTACACCAGACACGAGTGCAGAGTCACATTACGTCGAAACAAACAGCATCCGTTTTTATCACTAACATTGTCTAAACTAGATACAATATACAATTTCTGGTGTATTTCACACACTTGAACTACTTCTGAAAACAGGACAAATTGAAGGGTAAAGCAAATTCCATTTTACACAGCATGTTAGTTTCTGTACAGCATTTTATGACAGCCTTTTATGACAGATTGTCTTGAAAATGAGGCAAAGTGTAATGGAGAGATTTGTTGAACGATGTGGCGGCCAACTGTATTGTATCTCAGAGCAGCCACATCACAAAGCACAAGTAAAGCACTTCATAATGCTTTGTCTTTGGATGACGGGTTTTATATGAATTATGTTTTCAAAACACTTGCTCATATAAAGTAATGAGGAGGCGTTAATAGTGTTTCCCATTTAATTGTGTTAGCCAATCAGAGCTGTGGGTCTTTTATTGAGGAGCCTTAAAGGAACGGTGCACCCAAAAATGAAAATTCTGTCATCACTCATCTTTGAGTAGTACCAAACCTGTATGAACACAAAGGAAGATATTTTGAAGAAAGTTTGTAACCAGGCTGTTTTGTGTCACCATTGACTCCCATAGACTCCCAAGTGAGTGGTAACCCAAAACAACCTAGTTCTAAAAAATATCTTCTTATGTGAAGAACAAATAAATTCATACAGGTTTGCATGGTAAGCTAGACGCCCTTTTAAAATGGATAATCTCCGATTTATGTTTTTGTTTGGCAAATATATCACTTTTTTGTTTGCAAATTACCCTTTTAATATACAGGTACATCGACTGAAATTTTCGACCAATTATATGTTGCTGTGGGCGGAGCTACTCAGCATGATGTGTCTAAAACAGAAACCAATAAGGCATCAATGTTTTTTTGCTCTGTGCTATCACTAGTTTGAACAAAAACTTGGTAGTGTAACGCCTGGTTAGGACATGTTTTTAGGACAAGATATCAAAATAAAAAAAACGAAGATGTTATTTATATCTGATTTAATGAAAAGAATAACCAACAATAATAATGGTGCGACCACACTGCCACAGAAAACAAGTAACACAACATCAGAGATGTGATTTTTTCCAAAATATGTTTCCTTTGAATGTAGAACATTTACAGAACCTTTCATTGATCTGGCACCAGCTTATTCGCAAAATATGCTACAGTGTCAGTCTGCCAAATATCAAATTAGACCACCCAACTGCATCCAAGTCCAATTAATCCCTAAATAAATGGTCTCTGGCTGCTCTGCCTTTAAAAAGCACTAATTATGAAATAAAGAGCAGAAAACATTGAAATTGGTCATTTGTCTCTGCATCAGCTTTATATATAAATAAATAGGAATATTAAAACATATTTTTACTTACATCTTGAAATTCTACTGACACCTAAAACTTATTCTAACAGTCACCTGGGTTATATATACAAGCAAATATATTTTATTTTTAAAATTACATATATTTTTTATTTGACTTGCCGTACTAAAAGTAATTTTTAAAAATATATATTTAAAAATATATATGACTATAACTTAAAATTAGCAAGAAAAACTGAACACACAAACACACACAGCAAAAAAAATAGATAATTTTACATTTTTTTTAAGAGCTTAATATCCACTTAGCATGTATTTTAGGTGACTTAGTTAAAAATAAATAAATAAATACTATTAAAATAAATAAAAATATTGTGTATATATTTTTTATGTTACATGCAAATACACGTTAATAATATTTTTTGCCATGTCTATTAAATTAGTATTCATCTGTAAATGATCTTTAAAATTGTGCATGTCTATAAATTCATCTACACTTAGAATTTTCACTAATTATAACGATATACGAAAAGGCGTATATCATTGTAAGTGATTAAATGATTAAACCTTAATTAATAAGGTCATATCACGTACTTAATTCAATTAGAAGGTTTCCCGGTCCTGATTTCTATACAGCACACAGAGACTGAGAAGAGTGAGATGAATGTGTACATGCTGTTGAACTGCTGGCCCTCTATCACGAGTCACTGGCACCAGGAGAATGTTAATTTATTCTTGACATTCAGGCACTGGAGGGGTTTGACTCACAGCCATTTTAATTTAGGTGTGAGGGGGTTGTGTGGGATGCTGCTGATTGATTAACCACTTACACAGAAATGACTCATCGTAAATACATCATGGGATAAAAATGCATCCATCACAGCGCCGCATCTCATTACACCCCTCCTCTATCCACCTGCTGGGACGACTGACATATACGAGGGGTCAGTGCTGATTTCAAACGCAGCGTGTGCTGCTGACTGACATTCAGACCAATCCCACAACAATAGATGGAGATGACATGAAATATTATTTCTGAGAACAACGTGCAAGATTATTTTACCTACTGTAAATACTAATGGGGTTTTATGCTATTTTGCATAACCTAACAAAACAATGAAATGATGTACACTAGCCAACAAACTCACAGAAACCAACAAGGACACACGTCACAGCTGATGATGCATATAATGCAGTGTTTAAACATTATATAAAAAAATTAAATAGTGGTTAATAGACTTAAATAAATACATATTTCCAAAGACGTCTAAAGGGAAAAACGTGCTTAAGTATCAAAAAATAGTATCATAATGAAAAAAAATACATAAATTATATATACATATAATATATATATATATATATTACAGAAGTGTATTTATGCATGTATGTATATGTATACAGTATATAGATATAGGGTGGGAGACAAAATAAGTTAATTATCATAAAAATAAAATCCTAAGGAAAATAACAATAATAAAAAAGATAGGTCTAATTTTTTTGGGACAAACTATTTATCATAGGGTTAATAATTTTGACTACTTCCCAAAAAAAACTGTGAAAACCGTGGACAAAAAATGCAGTTAATTTCCAAATGTATTAAAAAAAAGGCTCAATTAAAAAAAGAAAAAAGTGGTTGTTGACCATTTCATAAAATGCAAAACTTTCTAACCAATAAAATAAATCTATGTTAATTTCTATCATGCTGCTGCAAATGAACTACTCCAGAAATTCCCTTAAAACGGCCTTTTTGCACCCTCGCGTCTCACTGCTCCACATTCAGACCTGCTGCTCGATAGTGCGGCCCACAGATGACAAAGCTCAGCAGGCCTGGCAGGCCGCCAACATCAGACTGGCAGCACATTACGTCACACGGGCCCCTGGGAGACGGCTGATTGGCTCCAAAGAGCCAAGACAAATTAGGCAGCTGTGCGAGAGAGCAGGGAGAGGGCCCTTTGTTGGGCTGAGCGCACGCTGGGGCCGGCGTCTCACATCTCGCTCTGTGACTCTCAATAGCTGCAGGGTAATGATCAGCTCGGGGAGAACGCTCGCAGAGAGACACATATGAAAAGCAAACAGCCAACAGCCATGTGCGTGTGAATGAAGAGCAGGCCTCAGGATTTACATTAGAATGCTGCGTTATTTAAGGTGTAAAGGATATCGCTGTAGCACTACGCCAATAAATGCAGCTCAAACATGCCTTTTGTTTATTGAGTAAACATACACACAAAACACGGGCTAGATTATTACATAATGTGGAGAACAACATAAATAGTCATCGGTGCCAATAATGTTTCATCTTTATATCACCAATTCAGATTTAATAAAATATCAAAAATGTTATAGCAAAAAGTTATTTGCAAATTGTATATAGTTTGTAACTATATTAATATATTTTGATCAAATTAATGCAGCCTTGGTGAGCTATTGTTTGACTGTTAAATATATAACATATAGCTCTTAGAGTCCTTTAAATACACAATTTATAACAAACGCTTACCCAGCACATATCATCACAAAATATATAAAAGGTAGATTTCAGTGTATGTTTTGCACCATTCAAAAATTTGGTGTCCGCAAATTATTATTTAAAATAAATGAATCCTTATTCAGCAAGGATGCATTAAATTAACATGGTTTAAATTATTTAAAATAATTTTTTATTTATAATTCATTTTATTTATATAAAAAAACAAATCATTAGAAAAAAAAATCATGTTTTAATCATAAACTTACAGTAAGAAATTGTAATTAAATTAAGCAATTAATTAGATTTTAAAACATATAAATATATATTTTAGAGGCTATTTCAAATGTTACCAATATTTCACAATAATACAGGATTTATTTTATTTTTGATCAAATAAATACAGTCCTGGTTAGCATGAGACTTCTCTAAACCATTTAAAAAACTAGTATCCTACTAATACCCACAGAAGTGTACTACAGTCATATCATAGCTTTAGGAGACACTAAACCGCTGCAGTATGCTTTAAATTAAAGTATGTGGGACAAATAAGCATTGTCATTTGCTGAGACGACGCAGAGGGTCATTTCAGGACAAATCCTGTGTTTGCTCCACAAAAGTCTGTCTCCAGGATATAAAGCAAACACACACACACACATACTAAAGCACTGCGTGCAATTTTCAACTGGAATGATCCGTATTCAAGTGGTCTCTGCCTGAAATCTCACAGAGCACACACGTAACACTTTCCTCTCTCTAACAATGGCCAGTAGCATCCGATCTATTTCACAGGGGCAAAAACACAGTCCCTTTTAGCTGAGCTCATTTAAACATTACGCTACATCACAGCTGATATCATTCCCCTCAGCCAATCAGCTTACCTCTCTGGGCCCCTGTGCCTCCCTGATTGGCTGGCAGCCCCAGTCTCGTCGTCACGGTCGATGCCCTCCTCTGTGGAGGATTGTGGGAGTGGAGGGTCGTATCCGGGCGTGACCCTGAATGGCTTCAGATCCCCCTGACCCAACAGGCTTCGACCAGCACAGTAACAGAAGGCACAGAGCTGTTCGCTGTAAAGAGAGCAGAGGAATGAGGTTACAATAAGGTATCATTTGTTACATGAATTCATGTTTTTACTAATATGAACAAACACATTTGTTACAGTGTTTATTCATCTCTGTTAATGTTAATCAAAATACAGGTGTGTTTCAATAGCCGATACCGATATATATGTCCCTTTGTTCTGAAACAACACCAACTCTCCTCTGCAGAAATGATAAACAAATTGTATTTAATTTGGGTTATTTTTGAGCAAAAACCTATTTGTTAAAACTAATAAGCATTATTAAATTGTACTGCATTTCTAATTTAAATGTAATTATTTAATCGAATTTAATTCATTTAAAATAATATCTTAGTGATTAACTTTTGTTTCCTCACAGACAACAATTTTTAATGTTATTCAGACAAACAGTAAATCTTTCAAAAGTCATACGAAACACATATTCTGTCATCATTCACTCACCTTCATGTCATTCCAAACCCAAAAGAACACACCTGGTAAACAGAGCAGTGAAACATCATCAACTGCTTTTAGGAATTCATCCAAGAATTTTTGGATTTTACTGAAAATATCTACATCTGCATTTCAACAAAGAACGAACATCTTGTATTTGGAATGACGTGAGGCTTTGTAAATGACAGAATGTACTTTTTCAGTGAACTGTGCAAGCCAAACTTTTGCAAAATATGCATAAACAGAAGCATTTTATAAGCTTTCTAAAAGCACTTTTAATAAAGGCTATAAACAATATCAATTAACTGACATTTTTACATTTGCACCGTATATTAGAAAAGAGAACAGTAGCTCCAAAGAAAAAAAATACCTGAGTTAAAATCTCTACACGGAGATAAGCAAGAAAGTTTATACTACGAATAAGTATGTGGGAGTGTTAGAATTCACACATGCTGTGTCTTTTATTTTCACACTCCCTGAAAATGGGAAAATTTTCAACAATTAAACTAAACTAGAACTCCACACTGGAGTAAGAGTGAGGAGACGGCTTCACGCTAACTCATGTAAATATAGCAACACAACAGATTAAACTGTGAAAGGCAATATTATGAGTAACTCCTCATTTACAACTTTCTAATGCAATCAGATCTTCACGACGGACAAAAAACTCCCTCAATTTGAAAACAACAATTTTAGTCTCCATTCACTAATAGACTGGACAAACATTAACTGGTGTTGAAATGTTGCTAAGTCAAATCACTTATCTAGTGGTCAACCGATATATCGTCAAGTCTAATATATCAGCCGATATTTGGCGTTTTTCAAATATCGGTATTACCGATAATTTCTTCTGTTTGAGCGATGCATTTGAGGAGGGACTTTTATTTTGACGGTGCTGTGCTCACATTTTCCCTCTTGTTATTAGCATATTAATCAGATAGAACTGTTTAACAAATCATTTAAAATGCATACTAAAAAGTACTATAATGATTGCTTTTGTATTATTTGTATTATATAGGCAAACATTATAATGCTTTTTCCATCAGTATTTGGCAAATACACATTTATATCTTTGAATAGCTAATGAACATTTCATTTTACAAACCTTGCAGACTTAGTTTGAAATCTAGTTGAGATCTTGTGAAGGGTATGTGTGTATCCTGCATGATCGCATGTTTTCTGAATGACATTCAGTGCAAATTGAATGCTTTAAATATTAAATTCAGGATTTCAAACTATGCTATTTGCCCCCTTTTTTATATTCATGTCATTTTCACTGTGTGCTGTATGTAAAATGACTGTTACCTTGGCTTTATTTGAAGAAAATATGATAATACTATAATTTTATATATATATATTTATTTATTTATTTATTTGTGAAAAACACTTTGTCATCTAAAGTATAAGTATGTTTATTTTATGAATGCATTTTTTAATACATCCCATTTCTTAAATATTAGTTCAAATAAATACAATTATATTGGCTACTCTGCTTTTCAAGATATCGGCATGGGCTGTCAAAAAAACAATATTAACTCACCACTGCTTAATGCAGTTGCAAAAAAGTAACATTTGACCACTGCAGCGAATCCTCCAATAGTGAGGCCGTTGTGTTGTCCTCACAGCAGGAGGAACACAATATATATATCGATCAGATATGAAATGGGTGCCCACATCATTGGCCCTCATGGGCAGTACAGTCCGCACCAAAGAAAGCTGAATCGCTCAGTCTGTTAACAGCCTTTATTGGACTGGAGTCTCGGAGAGCCGCAGCCGTGGTCAGATGACTGTTTGGACAGGGGTTTGTGTGTTTATGTGTGTTTGTGCATGTGTGGCAGGGGAACCTTAAATTTGTAGTGTAACATCAACATTGAGGCACATTCAGCTGAGAGCATAAACAAACAGACACGGTGCATGAACATGCTTACAAACCCAGAGACAAACCCAAGAAACTAGCAATAAAGGCTATGTGCTGTGCAGTAGATACTGTATACCGCATAATGTGTTTTGTTTTTAATGAACTTACTCTTACCATTTCTGCTGTATACAGTATGTTTGCAGAGCACAGTATGCACAGAATACCTGCATTTAGGATAAGCTATGCAATGCATCTGACTTTTTTAGATATATTTACTTTTGTATATTTTGTTGTATTCTTTAATTTTTTTTGCATACATATACACGTGTGGAATAAACGTCTAAATAAATAATAGTAAATTAAAGAGACATATCTATATAAAAAGATGTCATTATATATTTACAGTTGATTTAATCTGCGACTATATACATTTATAAGTAATACAAGCGTAACAGTAATGCTGTTAAACGATTAATCGCGATTAACCCCATCCAAAATAAAAGTTGTTTACAGAATATATTTGTGTGTGCTGTGTATGTTTATTATGAATATATAAATACACACACACACACACACCATGTATACATTTAAGAAAAATGTTACGTTTTTACATAAAATTTACTTTTATACTTCTATATATAAATTACATGAAAACGTAATAGTAATAATCTTGTAAATTTCGAATTGCACCTGTGCTATGACCATAAAAAGCTTGACGCATGCAATATAAGATTCTCTGAACCAAGTTATTTACCTATAATTGACATACAATTATAGATTGTATTAATAATATTATTGCTATTTTTTATACTTGTATTATTTTTTTTAAATGTCTAATTTTCATTTCAGTTTAGAAAACATTTAACGTAATAAAAAACATTTAAGTTTATTTTATTTTATTTTTTTTGTGTATCTCACTTAAAGTTTATTTTATTTAAAGTATATATGTCTTTGCTTTTGTTTTGTGTTAATTAACTATAATAACCCTGATGCAAGCACAATGTAGCATACCTCTGTTTGAAATTTCTATTGAGCACAATGCTTATATTTCATATTCAAAAAGTAGTGGTCAACATACCACTGTTTGTATACTTACTGAATGCACTGTATACTACTAATAGCAGTATACTATTCTATTTGATTCTATTCTATACAATGAACATCACATACAATTTTTAACTATAGGCAATTTTGCCATCAGTATTATTTCTGTGTCATCCTATCAATGTAAAGGTTAAATGGAGCACATTGCATTTTGGGGGTACAACACTGTACCTATACATCAGATTTGGGGAATGTAAACATCAAATCTGCATACTGCAGCTGGCCTCACGTAGCAGCACCTTACTGATCTCTGAGAAGCACAGTGAACTCTCTCAGCCGGAGGGCTGCGCCACGTTAGCACTTCTTCCTGGGCTCCTGCACTGCAGTCATCTTTACCCAGAATGCTCTTTAAGTAAGCTGAACAAGTGCCCATCCCCCATGTTGAGACAGAGTGCTAGCCAACAGCAATACAAGTATGCATACTTCGACACATGATCGTTTGACCTTTCGTTTGGAGATTTTGGTGGAAAGGCACTTTACAACCGAAAATGCTAAAAACACGAAGCCATTCACAAACGTTCACACTGACACACACACGCACACACACGTCCGCATGCGCACACTTCCCACGCCGACTGTGACTCAGCCTGGCGAGAGGATGCTGCTCTGACCTGCTTTTAGCTTCTCCAGAGGCTGATGATGTTTGTGCCGCCCCCGTCTCAGGGCTCGCAGGAAGAGGGGATGACGACTGCTCCTCTTCCTCCACCTCTGCAGAAACTGCCACGGCAGAGGCGCCTGATGTCTCCTCCTGCTGCCCTGTAGTGACTGACGAGACACACAGAAGCAGAGACACATTCATGTTAGCTACAGCTGCACCAATACAGACATTTGAACTAAACTGAGATTAAACCTTAAAAGCTAATCCATCCCAAAATCGAACTGCTGTCATTAATCACTTAATCAACCCATGTCATTCCAAACCCTTAAAACTAGGGATGTCCCGATCAGGATTTTTCGCCCTGGAGTCCGAGTCATTTGATTTTGAGTATCTACTGATACCGAAACCCGATCCGATACTTCTATAATACTTAAAGAAAGAATAAAGAAGAACGAAGAAACAGGATGTTCATTATTTTTTATTTAATTCACCTTATTTTAACATTTAACAACTCTGTTAACAAACAGAGCACTTCTATTGGCACTTTTCCACTGCGTGGTACGACCCGAATCGGCACGGCATGGCTCAGTTCGGCTCGGTTTGCGCTTCCACTGCAGTTTAGTACCGCTTTTATTATTATTCATGTGTCACCGCCTCTACTCTACGCCACAAACAAACACACAACAATGGAGTATTTTTCATTCCGCGTCGCCCCTTCATGCTCTCAGCTATCAACGAGAGGAACGTCTGTACTTCCTCAATAGACCACGAAACAGTCATTTTTGGTTAATACAAAAAGGTGCA
>JAUCMT010000047.1:2020202-2034234 GCA_032357475.1 Enteromius thamalakanensis
TTATACTTTGGTATTTAGGTTCAGGTATTTAATAATCACGCAGCATCAAACAATCTCATTACCTCAATCACTATGTAGTTTATTTAACCCTCTGTGTCGTAAAAGTAACAACATATTTTATTTATATTTTAGTTTTATGCACTTTAAAGTATCGGACGCAAAAATCGCATCGCAATCGCAACATTTATCGGAAAAACCGCAAGGTTTTTTCTTAAAATCGTGCAGCCTTATTTTAAATTATGCTCAATGACTCCCAAAGACTTTGTTTATTGATTTAACCAAGATGCTCATCTGCGGTGATTTATCTCATCAATGCCTGTAATGCCTGAAAAAGCAGTGTTTGTGAGCACAGTGCTGCTTTGTGTACAGCCTTACCAGGGAAACGCTATTTTACTGCTCCAAAACCACCACCAAATCAATTTGTATTTTTATTCAGACCAAAGAGTTGGCGGGAAGTATGCTAATGGTTCATGTCAACATGAAATGGCTTGGGATTCATCTCAATTAATTAAACGCCTGTTTCAATTAATTTAGAGTCGACTCCTTCTTTTGAGGGACAATAACTTTATACACGGTGCACATTTTTAGATTTACAACTTTGCAGGATGTTTTCTTTCACTTAGTGTTATACACTGCATAAAGGTCATAGTGCACTTTAATATGCTTTCTATGTTTATAAAGTGACTTTTGTCATTTTACTGGATGCAGACATATCGTCTAGGCCAAATCAAAATACATAAAATATTAACATACAACCAAATAAATTAATGCAATAAAATTATAACAATAACATAAAAGAACGGTACTGAACTAAAATAAGCACATATATGTGTACCATTGTATAAAATATTTAATCAGTATTACGTAATATACAATAATTTACAATTATTTAATTTATCAAGCCATCAGCAAATTACATATTTTTGACCAATCAGGAGAACCTATCGTTTGATACTGATAACTTCAGCACTGTAGAAATACATGCCAGTAAATCATCTCTTCACCAAATCAATTGTAAAAAATAATGTATTTTATTTAAAAAATGTGGAATATTACTTGCATTGAGCCACAAAAATATAATAAGAAGAAATGACAATGCCTTTACATTTTTATGCGGTATCGGTCTATAACAAGATAATAATCAAACAAAACAATCCCATTATCAAGAGGAGAGAGAAACAAAAATACTACATTTAGCTTCACTGTTGAAATATTTATTGCTTGTAATATGGTCAACCGTTTGCATGAGCCTATATGATTAAGTAAACAAAGCGTATCATCACTGGAGCCAGAGCTCAATGCGTCCAGTTCAAATGACACTTGTCAGGGGACAAAGGAGTTTGTAAGCTGAGCACCAAGGTAGTCAGTAACATATCCCTTTGTGATTTCCAGAGGAAATCATTTAGTACACACATAACACAAACATGCTAATTTACCACACCATGAAGCTAATACTGCTCCGACAGGTCATTAATCTATCACTCACAATGCACTTTAGGATCGATTTGTTTGACCCATGTACCTTTAGAGTAAATCTTCAGCTATTCAAATGGGTTGGACGGGGGCACCATAGAAATGAACCATGTTAACGCCCAAACCCAAGACGACTCTGTAGTAGACAGAGAATTAAATATGCATCACGACTCCCAGACAGCCAAACATCAACTGAGTCTGGATGAGGAAACATGAAAATGTCCTACTTATGAACCGTCTTTATGGATGCATAAGAACAAACAGAACAATATTTGTATAGCTTTGCCATAGCCTTTCACACAGTAGAGCGATGCGCTAGCAGTCATGGGTTCGATTCCCAAGGAATGCATGAACTGATCGAATCTGCTCTGAACGTATTCAAGTCGCTTTGGATAAAAGCATCTGCTAAATGCATTCCTTTTAAAATCATATGCATTTTAAGCCAACATTAAAAATGCCATTCGCAAACCAATTTTCTTCCATAAGGGGATTGAAAAAAACTGAAGAATATGACATCATGACAATTCTAATAACGGATTTAAATGACTTTAAATACTAAACCTTGGTCTCAAGAATAACATCACAGTCTGACAGTTATGATGTCATCTAGCCTCCACCTCCAACTGCCAGTCATGTGTCACGACGTAATGCTGATGTTGTTTGTTTTAAAAGCTCTGCACAGCATTAAATGTCACAGGTAAAATAAAAATCGCCATGCAGCACACACATTTTGGTATATTAGTGCATATAAACACATAGATTCTGCTCTGTGTGTTTGCAAAACAAAAAGAGGAGAACACAGCAATGCACGGTCCATTTAGGCATGCTCGGCACCCAACCCCCAAGCCCAGAGACCTATAACTTATCCCCATGATCCCACCATACAGAGAGAAGCAGAGAGAAAAAAACTGTTTTAGAAAGTAGAGCCAATGCAGGATTACGGTATAAAATCTGGAGTGGAGTTTTACGGAATGGATTTTAAACATGATGCAACGATTTCCTTCAAAAACATGTCACCGAATTACATTGATCCCAGTAAACCGACTAAAGCAAATAACAAAAGAATTCCTTTTGGCTGAAAAGGCAAGCAGCACTATTATTAACAATTTAGGATTTCAACCAACGTATAATACTGAATATTAAATGTGTAATCTGTCCCGCACTGTTTGTGATACAGACTTGGATGACACCTCAAACCATGTGGCTTGTTGACGAGAGGAATGCCATTATTTTTCTAAGCGTTGGCGGATGGGTGAAAAAACCTCCAGACTTGCACTGAATGGAAGCTCATACTTGGGTTTGGATCTGTTGTCATGGACTAATAAGAAACCACAACACTGAAAAAACAGCTTCATATTACCTTAGCAACCACACACTAGCATCATAGTGACTTCTGTTGGAAATGTAAACCTTTTTTTTTGTAAACATTAAGAATTTATGACATTCAGGCCACTGAGATATGATTTTCTGTAAAAACTTTAAAGCAATGTTATGTTGCATGTGATTTTTGTTTTGAATTTTGCATATATATATATATATATATATTTTATTACAATTGTGATATGGGACTATTATAAACACTCTAAGGGTCAAAGGTGTTCCTTAGTACTACTAAATATATATACCTTTTACAATTTTGTTTTTTGAAAGTGCTTAAGTACAAGACCAAATTAATAGTTTTAGACAGTCGGTTTAAAGGTAAGTAGTAGGTACTCTTGGACGGATCTTCTTTTGAAGAATGTGGATTTCGTGAGATCCATTAATGAAAAGCACCTTGAACTAGACCGTTCCTAGTTGCAGGCACTGCCATCACACCTTACACACTCATAGGAAGCTCCTAAGCTGGCAGAGGCACCTGTGCTTTTCACTTCAAAGACTACTATATAATTAATCCCCTCAGGAAAAATGCCAAGCACCTCCCCTCCATTTAGATGGTTATCCAAGTCCAGAAAGATGCACATACTCCTCTCAAATGCAGATGCGAAACAGAGGAAGTCTGCCAGGATTACCGTTCAATAACTCCTCCTGCACATTCAATGGCTTCCGGTGAGTCTGAAGTCCCTCTCTGGATTGTGCTGCCAGTCAGGTAAACTCTAAGCAGGTGATTCTCATTGGAGGAACTCTAATGTGTTCTATGGGTAAAAAGCCTAAGGGCTCAGAGGGGTTAATTGAAAGCCCCGTCATTCAAAGCTGCCTGTCAGAGAGACGTATCAGAGCCGATGAGAAGGACTCCACGGTACGTGTCCATGAAGATAAACTGGTCAAACGCATGACTTGTCGCATAGGAGGTCCATGAATACAGTTTTTGCATCATGTCAACACTGGATATGACCGGTGCATCAAAACTGGAATGTTCTCAGTATAAATCAACAAAGATGGAAAGTGTCCACTGTGCACAATATTATTATTTTACTTTCTATTTGCGATGTGCTGCACTGCTAACCCAGTCACTGTATTTTAGCACGCATCTGAAATACTGTTTTTATATGCATTCACCATGCAATGCTGAAATCTGGCTAATACTGATTATACATTTTGTCTGTAATTTAAAAATAAATACTAAAAACTAAAAGGGTATTTAGGCAAAACAATATAGGTATTCATTTTAAGATTAGATGAAGATTGCATTTAAAATACTATTAATCAATTATTGATGTTTTTAAATATTAACCCTAATGATGATGATCATCATCAAACACCTTGATTTATTCTCGTGCATTATATCCACTTTTCAAGATCTACTAAAATACAATGACATAAAATACTACGACATTAATATGTTGACTTTGACTTTTACACAAATACTAATTAGTGATTTTCTGTTCTGACCTACTTATTTTAAAAACGTAATTTTTTAAGGTTTTCCCATATACAAGATGTTGGATCAAATAATAAAATTATAAACAGAACTGTTTTGGTATTCAAAACCAACACACCACTGGACAGCTATGGATCTCCATTTCATAATAAAATGGGACAGAAAGTTGCTGAACTCTAACCACAAACTCACAAGCATTTTGAGGCGACATGCAGCTTTAATGTCATCAAGGCCGACAGCCTTAAGATCACGATGCTTCCAGTACGGACAGAGTTGGACCAATAGCATTCATTAAGATCATATTATTCTTTACTTTTAGGACCAATGATCACCTACTTTGTGAAAAGATTTATACTTCCGATTTACATCAGTAATGACTCCAATTCAGAAGTTTAATTGAACTTACTTCTTTCTCTGTCTGGGCACAGCTGGAAGCGGTGTTGCTGTGGATACCGCGTCCTTACGAGGGCGGCCCCGGGGCCGCTTATCTGTGGGGGCCGGACTTCCAGTGGGAGTTGCCCCAGAGCTGCTAGGAGGTGGCGAGGGTCCTTTGTCAGAGGGGTCTAGACTTTTCTCCTCTGATGACATTCTGTAAAAACAATTATGTAATATTAAGTTATGTAATTAAGTAATATATTAAAAAACATATAGTAAAGTGTATGCTTTAATGTCAACCGATGTCACAAAATGCTACATTTCCAGGAAAGCTTTCAAAACAGCAAGTTTTCCGCCTTTAAAACACAACATAAGGACTTAATTCTGATTTTACTAAACACTGGTAATGCCAGAGGAGAAAATAATCCCTGAGCTTAATAAGCTTGTATGATTTGCTCAGAATATGGGGTCCAACTCACAACTAAAAATTAGTCAATACAAGTGTAAGCCCTCTTTATTAATTCCAATAAAAACAATCCTTGTGATGCTGTTTAGATATGGGTTGCATTAGATATTTCCAAGACTTTGGGTACACACCTCTCTCCACTTAAAAAGGGAAAAATATATATTTAAAAAAAAAAATCTGTCCCTCTATCTCGACTTGTGACATATTAGCACAGCATGAAGTGCGTGGGGCTCCATGCTCCAATATAAAGTAAATGCAACGCAGTTGTACAACACAGACAGAGTTTCGGTCTTGAATTCTTTCTGAATGTTGTGCAGTCGCAGCTCTGCCAGATCCCCAATGCTGACCCTTGCGCCTGCTCTGCGTGATGCTTCTGCCAACCTGTCCACTCAGCTGACAAGGCACACTGCCAACGGGATGCTGTCTTTTCCGGGAACTACGTGGGATCCCTCCCAGGGCTGCTCTCATTGTATCCTGCCTTGAGTAAACAATTAGACCTCACATGGTTGAGTCAAGCCTTCAATGAGGCTGTGTGCATTGCCATTAGTGCGTACGTACACATTGTCTGAGGTAGCCGTTTAAAGACCTCCTGAAATGGCTTGGTGAATGCATTTTTCTCTAGTGTTGATTTCCTGCTGAAACAGGAAGCTGGGGGAGGATAAATCGAAGAAACCGCCTCCTATTTTTAAACACCCAGTTGGCTTTAGTTTACAGTATAGTCGAGATGAATGCTAGTAAAAAGGCTTATTCGGGATGCATCGGGACTGCGCAGACCGATTGACATCAAAGTGTCGCGAGAGTGACAGAAGAGCAGACGACTCTTTATGCTTTTGAATAGCTCTCGTGGTACTTTGATGTCTCACTGATCAGCCTGTGCACCACCGATGAATCTCAAACAAACCTAAAGGCGATATTGGGGAGGGACATTATCATTGAAAAGAGCATTTGATTGGATAAACATTTGTATACGCCCTTATGTGGAAGATGAGTCATCAATATTTTCAGAAGTACAAAATGCTGTTTATTTTGTCAACCAAGTGTAAATGAAACATGAAAGTCGCCAAAACAAAAATTATGATCTTTAACAGACAAGATAATATCAGCATATGGACCAAAAGTATAGACAATGGTTTAAATGGGTATTTTAATACTTGCAAAACATAACACATCTACTGAGTCCATCGCAATCATCAACCCATAGCTAACATCTGTATCAACCCTGCCAGAGAAAATTATTTCTAAACTCTCAAGAGGTATTACAAAGTCATTAAAAAGACTAAATTACAAGTTACAAGCAATAAAAAGTTAAAGGTTAGAGAAGGAATCTTTCCCTCTCTTCACTCAATTAAACAGCAGTACAAAATGATGCCGCTTAGCAATTATTAGTGTCTTTGGATTTATTTTACAGCACATCATTTGCAAATGATGTATCTTTACATGCACTTGGACAGATTGAAAGATGTGGTTCAAAAATAGGTTTTTCTAGCATCAGCTGCTGTGTTCAAATGGGCGTCATATTTGTGTGTTAATGGCATTATTGTTTATTTGTGCATATTTGGTGTCTACATTTAAATCTGTTGCTGTTTTGCACATGCATTTCCCACTTGGGAAGCTACATAAACTCCTAACCTAACCCTAATACTGTAAAACCTTCCATAATAGCCTAAAATGTCCTTGATGTGGTTACATCTAATGGTTAAAATACAAGTAGCAAGTTATTTAATATAATACTGAAATCAACTTGACTATATTAACTTATACCAACAATACTAATAAGGATAGTCTCCATCAAAAAAATTTAAAATTAAAAATAAAAAACACTTTGTGTTTCCCAAGTTGGTCCAAAAAAATACCTATTTATCCATGTGTCATTTGGATCTCTAATGGCTCCATCTATCTACGCAATGATGAAGGAACATTCAATCAGCCATGTATACAGGACTTCTTTTGAAGTTAACTAGAGAGTGGGACAACCAAGCGCATGAATACTTCTGAACGCTGTACTTGCAATGCATACCTCACAAAAAGATGTACTGGAAATGATTTGATATCATAACACAACATGCAGGAACCAGAAGGACAGCCTTGGTGAAACAACAGAAGCACACAAAGCAAGTGCTTCTTCACATGAGGGGGCATGTCCAGCTTTTTGCCTTTGTTCAGTTGTCTCCAGAGCTTTGTGTTTCCGAGCCTTACGTACGCAGGGTGCCAATAATACCATCATGCCATGAAATACTCCAACGTTTTCCATACTTAATACCTTTAATAAAACGGGGAAAAAACAATAACAAGCCGGCTACTTTAAAGAGAGAGAGACGTATTTGAACTCTTCAGGGAGTCCAAAGGCTAAACCTACCTGCACGCCAAGTATCGCTGCTATCCAAAGACATAACATTTTTGATGATAATCGCGTTTAAAGTGATGTCAACTTAGATGAGATGGTGTTAGAGTGGAAATGTGACTGTAAATGCGCAAGAAAGGCTATAAGTGGATACAGTAGAGGCCTTGCAGCCCGGCTGATTAACTTGGAAACATTACTCAAGCCTGGAGTCGCCTATCCAAGCGGGAATCATATAACGGCCCATTAAAGGCAGTGGACAGTAAAGATGCAAGGCGTTTTTAAGCGTATTTTGACGGTTTTATAGCAAACGAGGAGGTTAGAGAGAATATAGGGTGAAGAAAAGAATATAAGATGAAGTGTTGGCTTGCAGAAAGACGACAAAAGCGCTCGCAAACGATGACGAGAAACACACACAACACACTCTCCGATCGATATTTACTTACCTCTTCGACCCTAGCAATTTTTATTTATTTCCTTCATGACAAGAACCGTCATATACGTGACATATAGTACTTTTGTTATGTGTTTGTGGCGCTGGGGGGTTGGGGAGGAATACACCACTATTCCTCAGGAAAATAAGCCAGCGTGACAAAGCGATATCTTCTGCGATACTGTACACGTATTCCAGTAAAATCCACTTTGAGAAGCAGAAAACCTACAATGTTTAATCCATAGGCAGAAAGCAGCCGCTTTCCTTCGGTTTGAACGGATCACTTTTCTTTATTCCGCTTCATCCCACATCGCCAAATCCTCGCGGGTTACATCCCTCATCCGAAAACAAGCCATACCGACCGCTATCTGAGCTCCTGCGAGGCGGTGACAGGAGCCGAGCCCTGGCCACACTCGGGGAGATACAGCCAAAAATATCCCCAAATGAGGGAAAACCGAAAGCAGATTTCGCTTTCAAGCTTTCAATCCTGACGATTTCGATCGGCTCGCGGAGCAAGCTGCAATTTCGAGCAATACTTTATTAACGCCAAACACATCGAGATGATCTCCTTGCCTGCGTATTCACAATTTGTACAAGCAAAAAAACGCTAATTCGACGCGACTGTAGAGAGGAGAATGACGTAAAACGTTACATTTCTGCATTAGTACAAATATTAAAGTTGTAGCTCTGACTCCATGGTAGCCATATTTGAGTGTAACCGAATCACGCCCAGCGAGCGACACCATGTTAAATAGTGCCACAACATTGAGCACGGCACTCAGAGGAACGACACCCTCTCACACAGAAGCGAATAGCGTTATTATTCATAATGACACCAAAATGTATTTTTAAAACCCATGTTGGCGGTTTTATAAACGCCAGTGCAAAATAAAAATAATATAAACTGACCCTGCGGAGTGATACTTTGGAGCGCTCAGCAGGTGAGGCGACTTTTTTTTTCCACGCACAGAATGTCTGCAAAACGCGGAACGGATTCTTGTATAAGAACCGATCGACCGGACTTCGGTCTGCATCCAGGCCATGAGGTCATGTGGTCGTGTTTCACTGACTTAGGATGTAATTGGTGTGATTTTAAAAAATAAAACATTATAAAAATGTGTTTTACAAAATGGATTTCTTGTGAATACCATTCTGGTTGATGCTTGGCCTACTACAGATCAATCAAGATATTACAATATAATTACAGTTTCATTGCCTCCCATAGATATGGATCAAATAAAATAGGCTTACTTGTTTCAGTTTTATTTGCTCGAGGCATTTTGTTGCAAGCGCTGTTCTGTTCAAGTTGTTAGCAATGGCTTTGCATGCTGCTTGTTTAAAATCTTTATGAATTAGAATATGTTTTTAATGAGGTTCTGATTCACCTGTTTTGATTTTTTGATTTTCATGGCTGTTTTACTATTTACATTAAGCAAAAAAAAAAAAAGCTGTGACATCTTAAGATGGTGAAAGGCATCAAATAAACCATGAGAATATTGAGTAAAACAATGGCATTTGCAAATCGTCCAATAACTAGTAAACTTGCAGATTAAACACTGACTAGGAGCAAATGTATATTTGAGGGTAATTTTCCATGCCCGATTACAGTTATTGGGATTATTTCGAAACAATTAAACCACCCTTGAGGAGGCTTTCAAAAGAACACTGACATAAAGTCAGGAGATGAACAAATATAAACACATTGTGGTGACTCAAAAGAGGCTGGTGGGCATTTTGAAGGTCCAATCAAGTCTTTACAGCTAAAACCTGTCATAATTAGCAATGACACCTTAATCATAAGCATTCTAGCCTGGAAAAGAGCTTTATTCTTAATTTTTTTATTTTATAGTTGGTTATTATCTTATTGTCTCTTTACATGTATGTGTCTGACTGTAGGATTTGTAAGGATTTTCTAAGGAATGTTTTATTACCTGTTAATCATTTTAAAACATTTAATGCATGCAGTTAGGGTTAATCTTACAATAATACTCCACACTAATTACTGTCAGCTTTGGAAATCCCTCATCTCTTGAATTGAGATTATAATAATTAGCTACATTTTAAATCACAGCCACCACAAAATCAAAAATTGTCTTTCTACTTCGTGTTCCTTCTGAGCGTAAGTACAGATTTAAAATCATAACAAAAAATGGACAATATTAATACAAAAAATACTGCGATTGTAAATCATTATCATGTTCATAATTAAATGAAATTTAATTACACATTTTGTCTCATTCACTGCAATGGGCTACAAAACATTGCTACATGTACACAACCGTTCAAAAATATGGGGTCAGTAAGACATTTAATGGTTTCTTCTGGTCATCAGGGCTGCATTTATTAGATTCAAAATCCAGAAAAAAACTTTAATATTGTTAAATATTATTTTAATTTAAAATAATTGTTTTCTGTGTGAATATATTTTAAAATGTAATTTATTCCTGTGATACAAAGCTTCATTACTCTTCAGCGTCACATGATCCTTTCAGAAATCACTCTAATATGCTGATTTATTACTAGAGTGATCAATGTTGGAAACTGTTGTGCAGACAAATGTATTTTTTGAACCTGTGATTCTTTGATGAATAAAAAGTAAAAAAATAATATTTTTTTCTCAAATATAAAGCATTTCTATAATGTAAATCCATACTGTGTTCATTTAATAGATCCTTGGATAATAAAAGTATTCATTTCTTTCAAAGAAAAAAGAATAAAAATGTACCGATCCCAAACTTGAACAGTAGTGAAACAGTAAACTACTGTAACAGTAGTTCTGAACATTATTATCCATTTGAAATAAATGCTTCTCTTTTTAATATTTTAATGAACAAAGAATCCTAAAACTATTAAGCAGTTCAACTGTTTCCAACACTGACAATAAAACATCAGCATATTAAAATGATTTTTGAAAGGATCATGTGACACTGAAGACTGAAGTAATGAGGCTTTGTATCACAGGAATAAATTACATTTTAAAATATATACACACAGAAAAGAGTTATTTTAAATTAAAATAATTTTTTTCTGGATTTTTTAATCTAATAAACTCAGCCCTGATGAGCAGAAGAAACATCTTTAAACACCATTAAATATCTTACTGACCCCAAACTTTTAAACGGTAGCGCATGTAATATGTAAATTCACTTTAAAATGTATCTAAATGAAGGTTAGCTTACAGTTGAAATAAAACAGAAAAGTATCTTGGGGAAAGTTATACTAATATTTTGTAAAATACTTTTTTGCAGTTATTACTAACTTGCTTGGCTAGGGGGCAGTGTGACACTTCTTAAGCCATTTCTTCAGAGCGATAGATCTGTGCACACACACATACTTTTTTTTTACTGTGCACACTGTATTTTCTATCGCTCTACATCCAACCCTACCCCTTACAGAAAACTACTGCCAATTTTTTTATTTAACAGATCACTGTTTTGCATGTTTTATAAGTCTTTTGTTTTACAGGGACACAGAAAGCATGCTTATGAACCATGCTTATGTTTTAGTACCCATGTCATTACACTTTTGTGTATACCAGTACACACACACTGCCTCAAACTATTAATATGTTAATGGTGTAAAGTTGAATGAATGCTTTAAATTAGTATCCGTCTTTTACAAACTGGAAATACATTTTTAAACAAGTTTAATGCTATGAAAAGGCATCCAAATACATTAATCTATTGTATGCCTTGTATATGTGATTTTCTTCATGCTATGGCACTAAGGTTGACTGTATGTCGTCTGTCTGCCACAAGGAAGCACCAACATATCCTCCAACCAATATGCTCGTATAGGTCGTTTGTACATAGCAGCAAAATGCGACCCATCAGAGGTATACTACACTTGTGCCCGTATCAGCGAGCAGGACATCAGCACATTAAGTTTTAGTATAGCTCAGGTTGTAGAGCAATGTGTTAGAAGACAAGATGTGATCATGCATGGGTTCTAACCCAGTGGACACATGCACTAGTGAATCTCTATGAAACATGTTTTTGCAGCCTTTTTGTAACAGGTAGGGTTAGGGTAGGTGTGGTCGTATGAATTACACCTACTAAAATACTTTTTAATCACAGTGAGATCAATGTGGAAAGCCCACATACATATTTAAACAAAGCACGCATTTTGATCAATAATGACAGTAATATGCATTTCATGACGACAGACGCAATACAACAGTGTCATTATTTTTACGCCCACTAGAGGGCACTTACCTTTAAAACGTAAATAAAGGTCGTACTACGGTACTTGCACAAACAACCTATATAGCCGTTTTTTGTTGGAGGACAGGCTCTGATTTGCTATTACTACTATATAACTGCAAGTAGGCCAAACCAGCATTATCCAGAGAAAAGTTTTAGCTTTTAAAGATACATTCTTCAGAATATATTTCATGTTCCAACAAAAAGAAGGTATAGACATATATGTTTGGAAAGACACGAGGGAAAGATGCTTCATTTTAACTGCTGGCAGTTAAGCTGTGTAATATAGAGAACAACAGTAGCTAATAACAGCTGTTCGGCTGACATTAACAGCCCATGCAGTCTAGATGAGGATGAGCTGGAAAGGAACAAAGTTTCTGAAGCAGAACAAGTTTGTTTAGGTGCAAAATTATGATTTTTTTTTGTCCTTTTGGGATAATGCAAACTGATGAATTGCTCACATATCAAGGGATGAGTATTCAGTAGTGTGAAGTTGTGTAGGATTTTAATCTAACCCTGTTTTATCAGCAGTTTAGATACAATTATTTCTAACCAGCTCTTCATTTATAAATACTTTCTTCATTTTTCTACTTAAACGACCAGTTTACTCCCTGCAGCATTTATTTTATTGATGTATTCTGCTGTGGCCGAAGTTTTTTAGTAGACAACATACTGGTTGAGATCAGACAAAGAGAACATGCTGTTGGACTATTCTAGACAATTTTTCCATACACCAATCTACAAACACACTTCCGGCTGGTCTTTGGACAGAAAAGATGATGGTCCAACAACCCAGTCAGAGAGACACTGTGAAGGACTCAGCTCAAACAAGATGTTTTAATGCTTTTTGAGGAACATAGAATGTATGTTTCCTGTGTCAGTGAGAAAAGCACACTTTTGCATTAATCTACTGTATGTCTGTCTGCTGTCTTCATTCACGCAGTGCAAACAATTAGACAAAGCATTCGAAGAAGATTAATAAAATATATACATTCAATAATATTGACCAAGACAATATGAAATACTATAGATTGTGTAAGGAGTCACTAATGTTAAATTATTAGAAAAAATAATGCACACACGACAAGAAGTGTCCATTATTTTTCTAATGGTGTCCAAACGTCATTTTAGACCTAGAAACGGAAGCTTGAGCTGATGATAGCAGACTAATGCAGTTAATAACTAAGTTGTGTGTGTGTGTGTGTGTGAGAGAGAGAGCGTGAGTAAGTGTACATCTCTCAGAAGTGTTTGGTTAATCATGAAACTGTAAGTTCCTTAAGCACTATCGTTAACTCGCTTGTGAGAAGTCAAGTTGTTTTAAGTTGATGTGAGGCCTAAAGATAAAGTCGTCAGAGCAGCGCTCTACATTAGTGCATATGTTAATGTGTGTGTGTCTCAGAGAGAGAGAGAGAGAGAGAAAGTATGTGCTTTCCGTACATAATAAAACGTAATTTTGTGGCAAATCATGGAATGAGCTGTCGTTTTTATCTTATTGACTACTATATTTATTTGTTTGGCCAGTGTCGTTGTGAGTTTTGGGTATTTTGCTGTTGTAGGCATAGACAGAAAATTGGCATAGAAACCATTTGGCGAAGTGATATGGAACTGTAATGCACTCAAAGAGCTGCCTGGAACTACCCCGTGTGGTTCGCTGACAATAATTACACACCTTAGAACGTTCCAGACCATGAATCAGCCAATCAGATTCAGTGGCCTCGTATAGATTAAAAATGGAAAGGCATCAACACATTACAAAAATAATATCACAAGCTCAGTCTTAACAGCGTTGGAATTCAAGGTTACGTATATGTAAAGATTTAAATTTGTTTTATAAAAAATATAAATTTGCTATACACTGCTCAAAAAATAAAGGGAACACTTAAACAACACAATGTAACTCCAAGTCAATCACACTTCTGTGAAATCA
>JAUCMT010000047.1:2034334-2048158 GCA_032357475.1 Enteromius thamalakanensis
GTGGTGGTTGTGCTTCCAGCCCAACACAACGTGCAGGACATTTGGCATTTGCCAGAGATCACCATAATTCTCCACTGGTGCCCTGTGTTCTTCACAGATGAAAGCAGGTTCACACCGGGCACATGTGACCGACGTGACAGAGTCTGGAGACGCCATGGAGAATGTTCTGCTGCCTGCAACATCCTCCAGCATGAGCAGTTGGGTCAGTCATGGTGTAGGGTCGCATTTCTTTGGAGGCCCGCTCAACCCTCCATGTGTTAGCCAGAGGTAGCCTGACTGCCATTAGGTACTGAGATGAGATTCTCAGACCCTTTGTGAGACCATATGCCGGTGCAGTTGGTCTTAGGTTCCTCCTAATGCAAGACAATGCTAGACCTCATGTGGCTGGAGTGTATCAGCAGTTCCTGCAAGACAAAGGCATAGATACTATGGACGGGTTCCACAGACCTGAATCCAATTAAGCACATCTGGGACATCATGTCTTCATCCACCAGCGCCATGTTGCTCAACAGACTGTCCAGAAGTGAGCGGATGCTTTAGTCCAGGTCTGGGAGGAGATCCCTCAGGAGACCAGGTGTTGTAGGGAGGTCATATAGGCACGTGGAGGCCACACACACTACTGAGCCTCATTTTGACTTGTTTTAAGGACTTTAAATCAAAGTTGGATCAGCCTGTAGTGTGTGTTTCCACTTCAATTTTGAGTGTGACTGCAAATCCAGACCTCCGTTGGTTAATAAATTTGATTTACATTGATCATTTTTGTGTGATTTTGTTGTCAGCGCGTTCAACTATGTAAGGAACAAAGGATTTAATAAGAATATTTTATTCATTCAGATCTAAGATCTGTTATTTTAGTGTTCCCTTTATTTATTTATTTTTTTGGAGCAGTGTATATTTTTAAGTACTGAGGGTTTATCATTTGCATTCACTATGGATTTTTTTCTTATGCATAAGACTAGTAAAAGATTACTTCTGTCCTGTATCTTCACATTTATGCAAACATATTACAATATAGACAGGGATCAGGAAATGTTTTGTTCACAGTAGAAATGCTTTGAATTGTTTGTATTCAAATGTTCCCCCCCAGCTGTGAACAGGACCACAGGAAGTTATTGTTTCTATTCAGAAGTTTCTAATACCTAAGATTTGCATCTTACATATTCGGATTGGGTGTGAATAAACCTACGTCATTTTTTAAATGTTAAATGTAATATAGTCAACTTTTAGGAGTGCACACTAACATACTGACACCTCAAAGCTAACCAAGGCCACAAGGTCTGGTTTTAACAAACTCTTTCCTGAAAGTCTAGATAACTCTGTTAGCTAAAGAAACACCCAATCTGTGAGCTAGGATAAAGTCAATGCTTATCATCAAACAGCAGGAGGCAGAAGATGCTCTAAAACTGGGCTTTCCGTCCTTAACTTCTCAACCTATGTGGAGTCAGTTCAGCAGACATGACAGGGATACGACTGTTTAAAGGTAATCTGTATTCAATTTCTTAAGCGAAAAGAACAGGCCTCGGATAAGCAAGAGTTGAACTCCAATGGCTATGAATTGTGCTTTCAAGAGCATAAAAAATGGATTTGCTTCCAGATTTTACATCAGTGGGAACCACACAGTTCTAATAACTGGATATAAACGCTACTAACAATGTTTACATTTTTTTGTCTGTATAAACAAAGAGATTAATTAAGACATTTTATGGCAGCCCCCAAAATATGGCACTGAATGCTTTAGTGTCTGATAACCTTGGGTTGAACAAGATTTAAAAAGTGGTTACTGAAGCACAAATGAGCGCTTTGGTACAAATGAGCGAAGGAGATCGATAACTTGTTATGATGAAATTTGAAGGCTTTACTTTCACATGCATTCAGACAGCCCCTGAAAGAGCCAATGTTGACCCAGCTTAAACACAAAAGAAGATCTAGATCCATCTATTGAATGAGCTGAGCTCAGTCACAAAATCTCTGTACTGGGCCCAGTGCTTCAAACATGGTGGGACTTTCCATTTGGGAAAAGACTGAGAGACTAAAAAAATGAATAATCCAGATGCTGCTGTTTAGATGTTTTCATGTATAAGCAAACATTGGATCTCATTTGGATAAGCATAATCATTTATCATGCATGTGAGTATTTTTACTTTTACTTATTCTCATGTTATATTACATGAGTTACAATGTTACATTAATTTTTTTCTTTTGAAGCCAAAATATTTATTTAATGCTAAATATATGTTGTAAACAACGAAGCTCAATTGCATACATTGTACATACTGTATATTTAGTTTCAACCTTCATATACCAAAATATACTTCTAAATGTATTTCAGTGCTAATAAAATACATTTACATTCTCACAATATCTTAATTTGGAGAACTGCAAATGTGGATGAAACAGCCAAATTTCAAATTTCATTTGTTTTTTTCTTTCTTGGATTGAAATATATAGGCTGACAAAATTTTTCTTTAAATCATATTTGACAACAACACAGCAATTTGCACAAAATCTAGGACTTTATATACAGGGGAGGAAGTAAATGAGAAGCGAGGGTGATCAGTAACCAAGAAAACAAACAGATGACAGGAAGAGTGAATGCAGATTCAAAGAAACTAAATACAAAATAAGAGTTTGTGAAAGCAGACAAGCATGACACAATGTTGCTCTGCTATTTTTTAATTAATTGTTATTATTATTATTTTTTTGTGGAAACTATTATACTTTTTTGATTCTATGATAAATAGACAATTTATCAGAAATATATATTAGTTTTATATTTATATTTTGCATTATTATATTTAAGATATAAAGTAGTAATGTAGTTATTGTACTTAAAAACAAAAAAACATTTATCAAAGGATAACCATGAACAAAGACCATGGCCATAAGCTATAAAGAGAGAAAAATAGATTTAGTATACTGAACTAATTACACAAAGTAAGGATTTCCAAAATGTTTATCTGACTGATTCAAACTTTATGAACATTTTTAAAAGAAAACCTTTATTTTAGACCTTTTAGCCTATTAATCTGGTTTGCCAGCTGATCTCTAGCCCCAGACAGCTGAAAATTGTCCAAAACCACTCTGAGACCAGACTGTGAGACCAGAGAGTACCAACAAACCAGCAGAGGCTGATTTAAGCTGTTTCTCTTTTTCAGCAAGGAAGGTCAAACCTACCCCCATGGACTGTTCTGCGTGGGATTCAAACCTTTCAATCCAACCCAAACTAGAATTCAGGGCCACAGTGAGAGCGACACACATCTGAGAGTTATAACCCTGGTCCTTGAGTCCGCTCCGAGCTGTTACACGCCAGGCCTTGAACTCAGCATCTGCAGCGTTGGCAGGGCCAAAGACTCCATCCTCCTTCTCTTCTACCTCTCAAACAATACACACAAGTTGTTTGACCAATAACACTTCACAAAGGCGATTATGATTATAGCTCTCAGAAAATAGAAGTATAAGTGTTGCAGAAAATTCAAGAAGTCAAAAAACAGCATACCACACTTACATGGAAAAGTATGTATTTTTAATCATAAAGGAATGTGTTTGTGGTTTTCCCTACAGTATTTTAGGGATATATGAAATTTTGAACCATATAAATACTGCTTTTTGATTATCTATACTTTTGCCTCTATAAGCTGGAAATATAATTATTCATTTGTTTAGGGGAAACACAAGAGGATTCTCAGTTACTGAAAGTAATTTTTAGTAAGCAAACATAATGTCTAGACTCACCTGAAATGACACATTGCAAATTTCACAAGAATCCCTGGTTCTCACACATTTAAGATTGTTATTGTTTACTGACAATGCCATACATCAGATAGAAACATCTGAATCATCTCACAGAAATCCCTTATGCAGAGAAAACACAGCCACGTGGAAGATGACAAAAGCTGCAGAGCAACACACACACACACACACACACACATATATATATAATCTGGAGCAATGGCAAAAAAAACATTGCATGTCGCATGACACCTGCATGTCGTTTCAAATGTTTCAGCTTCTTTTGCAGAGGAGAAAAGAGAAAAAGTGAATACTGGTTTCTTTACACTTTTTCCATGTATTTAAAGTTATTGAAGCTTCAAAAAGAAGAAAAAAACTCAAGGGCCCTTCACACAGAATACATTTTTGCATTTAAAATGAAGTAAAATGAAGGTTAAAAAACTGTGTTCATGCCTGCAATGATGAAAAAGAAACGAGGCACATAACAGTCCTTTTATTCCAGTCTTCAGAAAGGCATACAAGGCCTACAGACCATTCACCATTTCTTTAAAGCTGCCAATTTTTTTTTAGCTGTAGGTTGCTATTCATACACATCCTTTGCATGTCAAGCATAAGTAAGTTTTTGCATTTACCATATTTGATGAGCTCATATATAAACACTGTCTTGATCAGTTAAAAAAATATAAATCATATAAAAATTATTTAAAAAAAACATTTGTTAAGAGTTCACCTTTCTTGACATTTTTGCTGATACTAATAGTATGAAAAAGCACTGAAATAAAAATAGAAAAGCACTGGTCACAACTTACTAATGTTCAAGCTGATACACCACTGAAACACAGTCTAAAACTATGACAGGTTAGGTTTTGCAATATCATTTTAATGATGATCACTAAGAATAATGTAATTGTGGTATAAAAAAACCTCAACCTTTTGCAGTATATTTCATATCCTGTTTAGTTGAAAATAGTTAGGATTGTTGTTTGGTACTTTATTAGATAGAGACTGATTTAAAAGTTGTTAATTGGTAAATTGGTAAAACAGTGTGAATGTGACAGTCGTGTCCTAATGGATAGGGAGTTGGACTTGTAACCCAAAGGTCACGGGTTCAAGTCCCAGGTCCAGCAGGGATTGTGGGTGGCGTTAGTGAATAACCAGTGCTCTCTCCACCTTCAATACCACAACTGAGGTGAGAGTCCTTGAGCAAGGCACTGTTCCCCCAACTGTTTCACAGGCACTGCAGCCTACTTTGGGTGTGTGTGTGCGCATGGTTGTTGCTCTGTGTGTGCATGTGGATGGGTTAAATGCAGAGCACAAATTCCTAGAATGGGAAAACATACCTGGCCACATGTCATGTCCTTTCCTTTTATAGACCAAAAGACACACACACGCATAAACCTACTTGAAACCCAGTCCAAAATAAAAGACGTTCTAGAATGTTGCATGTGTCAGACAGGTCAATCACATCTCTGTGTTTTGATGTGAAATGTGCTGCACAGGTTCATAGCATCACACCCTGAGTGCTGCATTAGTCATCTAAAAGTAGTTTTTCATTGTGAACTTCAGACCACTGAGTGACACGCTAGCCTTCAAAGTGCTGCATTAGTCATCAAGGTAAAAAATAAAATAAATTCATTAAAAAGCATGCCGAAGTTCTGTGGTTTGGCAGAGTTGTGTGTTAACTTTTTTCACACAAGGCACTGGTCTGATCTCTGATCACACTTCCTCCACCTGGTACATGACACTCCAAGTTCTGGTCACCCTGGATTTAATGCCACCATAGATCTCCTCACCCAACGTTTCAGGTGGTCCACGTTAAACAGTGACGTCATTCAATTCATAAAAGACTGCCCGACTTGTAAGACCCACATCAACAACCAGCTGGCTTGCTTCAACCGCTTCCTGTACCTCAACGACCCTTGTCACACATAGCAAGTTCGTCGGGGTTGAATTATCCAATACTTAATCGATTGGGAGGGCAACGATCCGGAGGAAAGATCCTGGATCAATGCTCAGGATATCCTCGATCCATCCCACACAACAACCTTTCATCTGGATCACCCTGAGAAACCCGGTCCCCGACCCCGTGGAAGACCCCGGCGCCGCAACGACCCTCGCTCCAGGAGCCGCTCACAGAGGGAGGGGTCTGTTATGAACTGCTCCTCTGTGGCTCTCACTGAACGGTCCCAGCGGGAACCTTCCCCCAATATTAGCAGTTTCCACCCGGACTATTATTACCCCTGCACCTCGCACTGAACTCCACCAGGTGCCGCTCATTATCCACTCCTTATAAGCGAGTGCTGGAGAAGCCCAAAGTTATCCCAAACTCTTGCCTGGATATTGACTTCGATTCTGTCTTACCTCTGATTTCCCTGTTTGCCGTGTCTTGACCCTGTTTCCCTGTTATCCTCAAATAAAGCCTGCAGATGGATCTGAACGCCTCTGACGCTTCCTTGCACATGTGTTTTCTTCTGTTTGCATGCGTTTTCGTAAGTTTGCAGCGTGTTGAGCTCTCTCGGGCACCATAGAAAAGGGTCAATGAAAAGAGGGGGTTTTCACATACAGTATCTACAGTATCTGGTGTAGTCCTTGTGAAGCAGAATGGAGATCAGTAGGCTTCCCAAAATTCATTGTGTTGCCTTTCTGAAAGTAAAGGTGATTATTCCTTTGGGTAGCATCCTCCAGAAGCTTCCTAACAGGTCATCAAGGTATACAGCTGTTGGCTTGCATTAGAATTTTGTATCAAGATTGTCCTCTAGCCTGGTTTATTCAGTCAAACTCAGTTAGAGCTTTGGCTTTCATTGGCTCTTGGGTTTCCTGGCATGAAGCTCCTGCCAGCTCCACTGCTTCATTCAGATCCAAAGTCGGATGTTCTTGAACTGTCTTGGGGTCCTTCAGCCAAGCATTCTGCTTAGAACAGCTTATTACAGTTCTTCTCTGTGCTGTGCATCCCAGTTTCATCATCAAAGTTTGCAATGTATCACACATCCATCCCTACTTTTCACAGTATCACACTTGGCAGTTACTTCAAACATATGGAAATACATGCTGTTAGATATACAGCTTAATCAAAACCCCTTAAACCGTTTTTCACCTTGGATGATCTTATATGTTGTGCAGCTAAAAATACTAAATATGAATGGAATGGTCAGTTGCAATCTGTTAAATTGTTGTTACACAACTTCTAAATATAAGATGTAAATTAGAGCTGAGTTTCTCAGAGATGACCATTCTTGATTCCTTAAGCTGGCCTTCATTCTGGCTCCTTGTACCTTGTACATTTAATTCTGTTATGCAAAACTCTGCCATGAAGGGCAACATTAGCTATATAGACCAAAATCATTTTTTGAACAAGGCTGTAAGCATGTTTAATTCTGCGGTGAAATTAGGCATTTTAACATGGGGAGTCCATGGGATTGACTACTTTTTTCAGCCAGCTTCTAGCAGCCAGTCGTGTTTGCATCACACGAGAGAACAGGAGGTTGCCGGTTGACCTAAACAAGCTAGTTAAGGTATTTATAATAGCAAAAAAACAATGCAGTTGTGTTTCAGCAGGTCTGTAGCTGAACTGCAAACAAATCTAAAGAACTAGTTTTTTTTTTTTTTTTTGCTGTTCTATTTTTTTGTTTATATGACTGAAGGGAGTAAAGCACAGTTCTTCAGGTGTGTTTAAATGGGGTTTTAGCCAAACTCAGCAGTTGACCTTAAATGACAGATTAGAAGAACCACCTTTAAAGGTATATAAGTTAGAGAAATTTGAACAAACAGTTTATAGTTTTTGTGAAGTTTATGTTTACAATCAGTGTCCTCTGTTAAGGTTAGGTTTAGGTATAGGGATATGACCAACACAATATTTTTGGATTAAAATGTTGTCCCAGGGTCAACAAAATAACCTAGGAACATGTCTACCTAAGCAAAACTTATGCCCCACTAAAAAGGTTTTTTTGTTGTTTTTTTTCCACAGTGTAAAGGTGCACTGAGGTGTTGGTCTCAATCCAGACAATTTTTCTTATCACAGTTTGCTCACATTTTACCCAGGAAAACCTGGCACCATCTCCAGGCCCAGAGCTTGAAGCGTTTGCCAGGTCTTTTCACCCCAGGGCGAAACATCACAGATCTCCACTCTCTGCACCAGAGACGCCCTCCACATGGTGTCTTGTCAAATATAAAACTGGGGCAAGAAAAGAGCTTTTTTTCAGTAGATAAAACGTACTGTACAATTTACTGCTAGTTCCAGTTGAATGAACACGTGTACACAACGGGTCAGTGTTTTGATGCAGTGTTTTGATGTATTTCAAACATGTATGTCTGACCTCGTTTTGTGGATTCACATTACTACATTATGCGTTCCTTAGAAGAAAGTCATATATGCAACAACATGAATGTGTGTAAATGACAAAAAACAACAGTCCTGGTAACTCTTCCCACAGTGGCCCAAACATCTGGAAGACATTAGCTCACAACAACTTCAGACTCTGCCTACTATAAAAAGAAATTCAATACATGTGAAATGTATTATTTACAATTATTTTCTGTGTTTGTTTACAGGTAATTACTGTATAATCCAGTAGTTTCAGTCAAAATTGCAGTAATGTAAGAAGTACCGTGACTATCACTAAACAGCAATGCCTTGTTGACAATGACAGTAGCTTCTAATGTATTGTAGAAAACACAATAAGCAATTATGTACTGCAGAAAATTACAGTAAACAACAATGTGCTGTAAAAAAAGAAAGAAATACTTACAAAGTAGTGAGTTTTTACTTTACAGTTATGTGGTTGCTACTGTAAACAGTGAATATGGCTATTTCTTCTACAGTAAGTTACTTGTCACATACTGCCAGTTCATTGCTATTTCACAGTCCGTTTTTTTACAGTGCATACATGACATTTTGCCAACATTAGATATTTGTTTTCTTGTGTTGGATGAAATTTTTCTGGAGCTCACCAAGAGTGACACAAAACACAAATCTCATTAGCTTAACAGCTTGAATTAGGAAGGTGCATAATTTTTGCCAGTGGTGATCCAAGTAATAACTTTCATAACCACAATAGTTAACTTGCAGAGTAGATGTTGAACATGGCAGAAGCAGGACCATGTTTTCAGATCTTTTTAAAAATCTGTGCTTTTAGCTGCAGGCCATAAAAAAACACTTGAATGTGTTGTGTCCCCCTCCTCTCGTTCAGTCTCACTAACCTCAGGTTGTTTCCCCAGTTGGACTGTCCTCATTTAGAGATTATTACTGCAGCTAGAATGCATTAAAATCCTTTAATGACTTCATACAACCATTACATTATCCCTTTGTTTTTTCCATCTGAGATCAGTGAGCTATCAAATACACAACACTGCTAATGAGACAGTAATAATGCCTTTATTTTGATAATAATGTCTTGTATGTAATGATCTTGTAATCCCTCAAGGTGACAGCAGAAATGCACTGATGGTATCTTGACTGTTAGGGAATGGTGTTCATGTGGTCATAATGTGAGATGGTCTATTGCAAACATTAAAAACCATCAACTGACTGCATATGATTTCATGCTAGAAATGCCTTAACTGATGTGCTGCAAGCTCTTGATAACATGATTATATTAAGATGAAATTAAATAATCATTAGGGGAGCAGAGCTTTTTTCCTCACAGCTGGAGAACTGGCTGATCGAGTAGGAGGCTTTTCTTTGAAGAGTTGGCGTGTTTTTCCAGTGAAAGCATGGCTTTGCTACAGGTGCAATGGGTCATAGAGCAGAGGTGAATTGGAGTCAATGAATTGTCCATATGGGACTGTATGTGAATGAGTGTTAGCCCTGTGATGAAATGGCTGTGCATTCAGGGTGTTTCTCTACTTACAGTCTGAGACCCCAGCATCCCTGCAAACCAACTTAAGACAGGTTGCTTGGAAAACAGATGGATGGTTAATCATTTATACGTTGCTTCAGTTACATATCGCGACAGTTCAGAATTCAGACATCCAGGGACGGTTGCTAAAAGTGAATGCTCTATAATGCTGAAAATATGCCCAACACCAAATCCAACCCAAAACCTGATAGTGTTAACAAATGCAAATCCGGAATTACTAGACTGCTATCACTTTAAGAACTTCCTCAATGTACACGTTTCGTTCTTAGCTGTTTGCTTTCACGTAAGAGCTAAATTACTTTGTTTAAGAGAATACCAAATGCAAAAGCAATCATTTTGACAAATACAAGTGTGTGTATTTAAAGTCCTATAAAGTAAAAAATAATTCAGCTCAACTCCTTTTTAAAACCTTTAAACAACAGTGCTTAAAAACACGTGCAAGTGCTTTAATTTCATGACCAGTAGCAAAGCAAAATCAAGTGAGCATGTAACTGCAAAAGAGACAATAGTCCAAAATCTCTGCTGGTGACTGGTTATATTATGCTAGCATTGGATAACATATTGGAGGCCTATAAGCTGCGATTGCACTGCATACTCAATCTGCGGACTGGCCCTGTCATTTGAGGTGTAAAATGAATACATATGCAACTATAAATAATTTATTTGCCAAATGATGGTCATTTTCTGGTAATCTGTGTCCGCTACAGAGGGATTGGTGTGAGATCCACAGCAGCTTTGGCACTGATAGTGACTTAGGAGAGGATTGCAGCAGGACAGCATCTTTTGGCCATTCACTTACATTACACTTACGTGCTTGTGGAGCCCACAGTTGCAAACTTTTGTAAATGGGTTTCAACGTGCAAGTAAATAAAAATAAAATCATATCATATCAATGCAAAATGAAAAAAATGCAAATTGATAAATACCGTGAAGTCATGGCTCTGCATGTTAAATATAAATGCATGCACATGCAAATATGTGCACACTGGTCTGGCATAATGCATAACTTTTTTTCTTTTTGAAGATTAATTTAAAAAAGGTATTGTTTTGACAATGTTATTATCAGTATATGTAGCTTGTCAAAAACGCAAAATAATTTTTTTTTAGTACAGTCAGGTTAAAGAGGAAAAAACAAAGTGGAAAAATGTACTGTTGCTACCAGATGTTGTTTAAAAAATTTTTTAAAATCAAATTAAACAAAATCGTAACTGAAAATATGTATTTTTCTCAAGCAAAGCAAAATTTTTAAGTGTACTCAAAATATATATTCTTACATTTTTGTCATAGAAAAGTTTGTTTCCAGCTCCTAAACGATAATATAACAAGTCAGGCCGATGCAGTATCTTGTCTTTGCTAAATCAAAGAACTCTGCTTTCCATGAGATGATACAGTACATTTCCCTCTAATCCATCATTCTCTTTCTTTTCAAATATTTTAAATAAGGTTTAAGTTATGGATCAAAAAGCCTGTGTGTTTGAGCCTCAAAGGCAAACATCACAAAGGAGAACAAACACTTTCATAGGGATTGTGAACATGTATGTATCGTATATACAGTATCTCTGCGTTGGTGTGGAATGCAAAGTGCTTCCAAAAGATGAAAGACATGAAACCCATGAGAAGTGATACCACATATCAGGTTTAGTAGCATTATACAACACTGCACTGTAAACACAGAAATTACTTCCTGAAGCTGTTGTATTCTTAAGTGGTGGTTATCATGAAAACATCACTGTCAGAGGAGGATGCAATGGAGAAAGTCAACAATCTGCCAAGATGATCTTATATTAAAGGAATCCTTTTGAAAACGAAAATTGTGTTATAACTTTTGTCACCTTTATGTGATTATAAACCTGTGACTTTTTTCTTAACGACATCATCATTGTGTGACTGAGTAGTGTCTATTATCGTGTACAGTAGATTTCAATTTAAGTACAGTTTAATCTCTAATTGTCATATCATTCAAATTTCACATTAAGACATTATTTAAACCCAAAAAGCTAAATATTCTCCCTTAGAACTGGTTTTCTTTAAAATACAAATCTGGTGTAATCCCAGGATATCTGTAATCAGAAGCACATGAAAAACTGGAATATCATTTAAGTCATTCAATTTTTTTATATATTATTTTTAATTACAATCCTCTATCAAAATAGTTTTTTGACATTTAATTATTCTAGCTGCTGTACTAAAGGGTTTTTCTATGTTCTGCCTCTTGCAGGATCCTCAGGTCAATGAGACGATAGCCTGAGACGACTTGTGACGTAATGACCTGAATTTCCCCCAAAAATCTACCCGTACAAATTAAAAAAAACATTATTATAAACTAACTGTTGTGAATTCAGCAAAAGGCGATGAACACTGCCTGGTTATGTGCTTGATCAAATATTGATTTTGGATCATTTGTCACAAAAAAGCTGTAAACTGCAGCTTTAAATAAATGTTGGAGATAAACAGAAAAAAAAAATCTATATTAAGTTTGAGATGTTGAAGCAAAAAGTGTTACAACCACCTCCTGTATATGTTGAGTATTATTGTTATATATTTTACTTTTCTTTTTTAGGTTAGCCTTATATATTTATATATATACAGTGAGGTCAATATGTATTTGATCACCCTGTGATTTGCAAGTTCTCTTACTTAGAAATCATGGAGGGGTCTACATTTTCCACGGTGAGAGACAGAATCCAAAAAGAAAAATCTGATTTTTTAACAATTTATTTCGGAAATTACTGTGAAAAAAGAACAACTGTTTTGAGCAATTGGCAGAAAATTGAATAGGCTAATGATGACTGTCAATGTCCCTCGGACTGAGGCCAGACAGAAGATCTACACGGAACTACACGGGAGAAGCTGGTCAATGCCATGAAGAGAGCTGGGACCATCGTTTCCAAGGCTACAATCAATAATACAGTCGTCATGGTTTAAAATCTTGCATCACACAGAAGGTTCCCCTGCTTAAGTCAGCCCATGTCCAGACCCGTCTGAAGTTTGCCAGGTGTAATATCATTTTGTCACCTTTTTGGCATTAGTTAACCGTGCATGGATCACAGCTGATGTATGTCTCTGACTTACATTGTAATCTTTTCATCATGGAATTTTTTCACAGAATTTTGAGTTAAGAGTCCGTGGTCATTACATGGAATTCTGTGAGATTCTGTGTGACTATTCTGTCTGACTTGTTTTTTTATTTTTATTTTTTATTTATTTTCGTAAGTTCTTAAAGCAAATCTTAGCATACTATGAGCCAATCAGCCTGCTATAGTGTAACCTATACAGTATGGAAATGTTTTGAGCAGGCACTACTAACAGCTTCCCATGGGGTCCTCAGCAAACTCAACACAGCGAGCAGACCAGAGTGTGTTCCACTTTGCTTATATACTGGTGAACTTGCTTATGCCCTTTGGGGAATCCTCGCTGCTACTTTGAAGTGTGCTCCAATTTGTGAAGTGGACAAAGGAAGATTGTATGGAGAGACCCTTGATCCCTTGATCTTTTTTTTACATACTGAGCTGAGAAACATCATTTATCTCCATCCTAAACAACAACATCTTACAACATTTAAAACAGCTCAAGCATACACAAACGGATGCTCCATTAAACAAATTTGTAAGGTAAAAAATGTAAATAATACATCAGCTCCACAGCGGATTTCAAGTGACTATGGGCTTATGTTCCAGTTCAGCTCAAATTGCAAGGGTTCTGCTCGTAGTGGACACTTGTACAACATAAGCAATGATGTCCCGATAGTGTTGAGAAATGCAAAACTGATAAAAAAAAAAAGCCATTTGTTGATGCAATGCCATTTCAACAGTTTTGTCGAACTGTAGTTACATGGGATTCAATCCGGAGCACCTCGTCTCTCGAGTACATCTCTGTACGTGTGCTACCGAACAAACCTACCTGGTCTCAAGGCATAAACGTACCTTGGTGAACTTTTTAGCAAGACACAAAATACATACCAGTCAGTACATATCACTGCAGTTTCTACACGAAATGACCACTAGAGGCAGTAAAACTCTTATTCCTTTTCACACAAATTTACAGAGTTTCGATTAATAAAGTGCACATTTTGCACAATAACTTGAAGATTATCATGTAATGACTTCAAAACAATATTTATATGCTGGGAGATTTGAAAACTAATGCTTTTAAACACTAGCATCACCAACCCAGTCTCATACAAAAACGTACCCTGGCTACGTTGGTCCAAAGCGCAAAACGTAGCGGTGTTACAATAATG
>JAUCMT010000047.1:2051374-2061968 GCA_032357475.1 Enteromius thamalakanensis
CCAATTACTAGAGCTCTTTCATCAGGTTTCTCAGTGGGTGCATCACTGAGTGGGGAGAACCTGTTTGATGTTCTGATTGGAACGGAAAAGCAACGTTTTGACCCGCGACTATGCCGTCTCAGTCACCCACTTGCCCTGATGCTGCTAGAACCCAACAATGTACACGAGCTGAATCAACATCCAAAGCCTTTCTGACTGTCCTCTGTTCAAGTTTAGATGCATGTCTCTACTTCCAAAATCTTCTCTGTCAGCCTAACTATATCCCTGCATTTATAACAAATGAAACCCTTATCGCCGACAGAGAGAGATAAACTGTACATGTGGCATGACATGCAAACAAGAGAAGCTGAAGCTATACTCTCAGTGATTAATGATTACCACTGTCACTGAAACGAGAAATAAAATGGAGCGAACAATTAATGAAATGGAGCGAGAAAACATAAAAGGAGACAGTAATAGAAAACAATAATATCTTCAAGTGTAACGCGAGCAAAGTCGCGAATGACAAGCTAACCAGCAAATGAACACCAATGAGCTGCACTCGCGGTGTTTAGATTAAAAGCAAACGGTCAACAATCAAATAGGTTTGATATATACAATTGGAAATATTGAGGGAGTTAAGTTAGCTATATATTATCACAACCAAGAGTGATAGACAGAAATACAAAGGGATCCAAGCTACAAACACTCAACAAACTTATTCTTGCAATTCTTTACTAATTCTTAACAATTCTGTTTATTGTACTTGTTATTGTTTAGTTAATTATTTTCTTTAAGAGGAACTAAATGTGATAATAATACAGATATATGAGATAAATAAAGGCTGAATATCTGATCTGCCACAGTACTGATAACGTAATGGAAAAAGGAGTCAACAGCAAACTAGCATCTGCTGTACAATGCTCAGAGGAAAAAAATAAACACAATGATTAACATAAAAAGTAGACCTCAAGAAAAAATAAAAATAAATAGGATATAACTCATTTAAAAGACAGTGCTGGAAGAATTCTTCAGCTAACAGTTGTATCTATCTCTGTCATGAAACCTACTTAACGAGAAGCAATGATATTCAGCAAGAGGTAATGGACCATCTGCAAAAATTGCATGTGTGCTCGAGTTCACATTTTCTGCTCTTAATTGGATCCCATTGACGACTTGCTAAGTCAGATGTGAAAACGGCTGAGCCTATTTTGTTTAAGTTATTTTTTTTTACACTTGTGTGCTTGTTTTTGAATAACATTGAACTAAATGTTTCATTTTCTAATGGTTTTATATCAGTACACAATAATGTTCATGCTTGCATTAGCAAACATCACTTACAGTTTGAAATAGTTCTCCCTGTCAGCCTTAGAAAGGTGATCACGACTTGTCATGGCTGTCATTGTGACAGCAGGGGCACATAACATGAGCATTGATTAATGTCCAGCAGTGTGTAGCACAACATTAGAACGCAGTTCATTCATTATAGATAAGCTCAGCTAGTCACATTAGCCTGATCCCATGCTGTGTCTGGCCATACATATTTAACACACACTCACAGGTTGGCTGTCACACACACTGTAACCCTAATGATGGTCCAAAACGATAACAACACGAGCCAGGTCAGGTCTAGAAGGGCAGCGTAGATGATGTAGGGTAGAAGAATGAACTAATGCTTGTTTTGTCTTGTATTCTGTGTATCATTAGCTAAATAGGTTATTATGTATTATTATGTATTATATACAGTATATTAATATTTAAAAAGTTATTTAAAGTTTACTTTCTTAAAACTATATATTTTATAAATAACAAATATTTTATATTAAACCAGACTGCATACAGTGAATTGCATATTTGTTGCTTGAAAGACTTCAAACCCTAGCTTTTTACAGTTTTCTTCTCTTAATCTCATATATTCATGGCCACTGAAACCACACTGACAGGTCTTTTATTCTTCTGTTGGTGAATAGTAGAGTAGAGAGCCACACTGATGGAAACCCAACCTTGAACGATACGTCAGAATGTGCACAAAAACGGAAGAGAAAGAAAAGGTAAGAAGGCAGCATCGGGTTTACTTCAAGGTAACAGCCTTCAGTGAGATTTTGGCATGGCAATAGATAAATAAATAAATGAATGAATGTTTAGTCTTTAAAAGTAACATTATTGAGCTAAATTGTTTATTTACAATATTAAATAATATTATAATATTAAAAGATTTAATTTCACAAAATATATCTTTTTTGTTTTATATTAAGTTTTATGATTTATGTAAATAACCGTCATGCCTTTGAAGTTAAACTGCTTGGAGAAAAAAAAAGTCTGTTAGTCTTAGTTCTGACTGAGAAATGAGTCAAAGCAGGGTAATGTACAGTACTGCTGTCTATGCTGGTAATATGACCGAAACAATAAAATAAAAGCAGAAGGTATTGCTCTGGAATGAATAACGTCTACAGCCTTAATAAGAACCCTACGAAAAAATAAATATACTTAAATGTATTTGAATTACGTTTATTTCATGCTTAGTATACTACGAATAGGGATGTAACGGTATCAAAATTTCACGGTACGGTAATACCACGGTATGAGTGGCACTTTGAATGAAACTTTGAAACAGTTTTAATGACAAAAATGTATTAAACCTTCCACACATCCGATTTAAAACCTGTTTTAGATTGCTAGATGACGTCATATATCAATTTGCATATTCATTACGTGTGTCATATTATCTTTCTTCTCTGTGGTCACATAATGTTATTCAATGCACCCTTATTCTCAATAAAACAGTTTTCAGTGATATTTTAATGGTTTCTGTTGTCAGAAAAACTGAATAAATATGAAATAGTGACTGAAACGCATGCCATTATAAGACCTGCTGAACTAGCTCTACCTTACAAGATGTTAATCTAGATTAAAACCCTTATCAAAACAAGAGCACTACCAGAGCCTCGCTGAGGTTTGTCCAAGAAGTCTCTAGATTTGTCGCTAAGCGCTTTTAGGGTCTGAAAAATCGCTAAATATAGAAACAAAGTCGCTAAATTGGCAACACTGAGCCACAACAGACCGCAAAGAATGATGGGCAGGCCTGGGCTGATGGGAATTGTAGTTCCTGCTACCTCCCATTCGCTCCGTTCACCTGAGCAAACTTTTCTCAGAAGACCTATCGTTTTATCGAGTCATGTGACCACGGTATTATGGAAAAACTTGATATTGCGGTACGACGTATTTACAATACCGTTACATCCCTACTACGAATACATTGCATGCAATTGTACTTTTAGTATACTAAACTGGTAAAATTAAAGTCTGCTAAATTGGAACAACTCATTTCATACTTAATGCACTGTAATTGTTCAGAAGCAGTGCTGAAGTCCATTTAAAGACATACTTAGTATGTATGATTGTGCTAAAGTGGAACTATTGCAAGAATACTTTGTGTACACTTTAAATATTTTGCATTTAAATGGCAAAATTACACAATCCACATTAAAAGTGACATAAACATGCATTTTAGGCTTATTAATAAGAAATACAGTATGTATTGTGCACAAGTAATACTCCAAATAAAGTTTCATTAAAATGTTTATATCAGTATAGGTCTCGCCTCTGTAGCACTCTCTGGATCACAGCAGCAGGAACCCTCTCCTGAGTACTAGTGTTTCCCCCCGGACTGGGCTGATTGCACCACCAAGTGTTCGGCATTTACTGCCCTATAAAAGCAGTGTGCAGATGCTTGTTCAGCGTGAAGTCTTATTAACTAGTGTGATAATTCGGAGCGTTTACCCTGTTGGATTTTCTGGTTTCATTTTGGATTGTTTATTCGGACTTTGATTCTCGCTGCCTGCCTGAACCTTCTGCCTGTACTGTACCACGACTACGATTTACTGCCTTGTCTCTTTTATATCTGTCTGCCTGTTTACTGACCAAAGCCTGTTTGACTACTCTTTGAATAAATCCTGCAAATGGATTCCGATTGCAATGAATGAGCAGACAGGAGAGCGTGCGGGTTCACGTGCAACAGTTTATTTAAAGCACACAGAGCGTAATCAAACAGACTGGATCAGTACCGGCAAACGTGAGTGTCAGAGGCGAGGCTGAAACATAAACAAAGTCCATGGCGTAGGTCGAGCGAGGGGTTAACAGAGTCCAAAGGGCAAAACAGGAACGGTAGTCAAAGGCAAGCAAGGTCGATAACAGGGAATCCAGAGAAAACGTCAACTCTCTTGGGCGGGGCTGGTAAATGCCACTGCTTATGATTTATGGGGATTAAATATGTGTTGATCAGAGCTGAATTCACCTGCACTGCATGCTGTGTTCAGTTGAGAGAGAAACATTATCTTTATTTCATCTGGATCAGAATTCACTGGAGATGCAGATGATCTTGACTATCTAATGCATCTGTCCTTAAGCAGACGTCTTCATTACTGATTTAAAAGTCTTCATTGTGAATTAAGCTTCTGACGGATTTCTTGGTTTGTACTTCTCTGGTGTTTATGTTTAAAGGTCTCTTGGTTCTCTTTCCCAGAGTTACTTGTATTTATGGTGTTTTGCGTCTCTGACATTATGCATGCAGCAAGTCCCCTGTGTAGATGTATTAAGCCACTTCTCTAATATTTCAGGTCTATTTCCCTCCGTTTACCTCCAGACTGTGTAAATTCCTCTGAAATTAGGTGAACTGGTTTCAGATCAGATCCATGCAGCTCCTATGTCTATAGAGTTAATAGACTTCATCTCTTCAGTTAATTTACATTTTGACTCTTAGTTACATATTATGTTGTACAAGAAATTATATTGCACCAAACTGTCTTACTATTATTAATCCAAAAGCTGTGTGTGAGTGTGTGGATACGGAGGAGAACTGACCCTGAAGCTGAGCTTTATCCAAAATCCTGAACAAAGACGAATACTGTATGAAATCCAATTATATTTTCTGTTCCACAAATCCCAAAATAACTATTTCCCTAAACAATAAAGATAAATAATCCTTATGTGAGTTTATCACTGATATCTGGTCATCCAGCCTGGGACTGTATTGGAATGAAGGGCCCTTATTTGAAGAGCACACAGGGCGACAGGGACCACTGGGGTAACTGGCCTTAACTGAATTTAGTGAGGACCCAAGTGACCAGAACCCACTTACCATATAATATTCCCATTTAGCTTGAGAGTATATACAGTTTCATAATGAAAAATACTTCATGTGCCGCTAAATGCACACACAGGGATTCAAGGATATTGAATAATCAAGTCATGACAGAATGAATGTATGTACTAGTAGCAAACATTCAGTCGACAGCCTAATTTACAGAATCATGGAGTAAGCATTGACAATATTAAGTGCAGTTTATTATAATGAAGTGTAATTTTGTTCTGCTTATTTTGCATACTGTTGAAGAATAGGAAATGCTGCTTCAGAACCGAGGAAAAGCAGGATCCAGATGCTGTAACATAAAAACATGTAGTAATATCATATATAGCTAAATCAAATCCAACTGAGATTAAAAAGCGAGGACTGGGAACTGTCCATAGAAAGCCATCTTCAGACAGTACTTGTTTCTCAGGGGGGGCATAAGTGATTTTCATTGCATTTACAGGATGTAGTTGTTGGTTTAAATGTAGTCTGATTCCAGTATGTCTGTGTACCACCTCCATGAAAATCCCAGGCCGAATGACCTTTTTTGACAAACACCACGGTGCCGTCTGAGTTTATGAGATGACATTGTTTCAAAATTCAGTGTTTAAACCCTTTTTGAGCACTCCCGAATACCATAATTCAGTTTTACAGAGATTTATGTGAGAAACAATTACCATCCCAATCAGGCTTAAAGGGATAGTTCACTCAAAAATTAAAATTGATTGCATCCGTCACACATCAGAGCACTAGAAATACTGTGTCAGTTTCTCACACAAACTGATCGTTTCGTGTGAATCAACACAAGCTGCAAGATTTACTTTGGATTTGCCTGGGCGCTTTTTTTACTCCCAAAAATTGTGCCCATTGACTTGCATTATATGACTGACAGACTGCAACAGTTTGAGCTAAAAATCTTTGTTTGTGTTCTACTGAAGAAACAAAGACACATACATCTTGGATGTTCTGGGGGTAAGCAAACAAACATCACATTTTCATTTTTGGGTGAACTTATCCCTTTAAGACAACACCAGACCCAGAACTGAAGAAACACTTGTAGTATATACACAAGTTAACCATAGGATAACGGCAACCCAGGCTTATTAGGAATACATGCTTCTAGACACATTTCTGCAGCACAGTTATTACATATCTTACTACACAGTTTGAGGCAGTTTCAAAGTAAAATGTCCAGTGAGTAGAGAGTTCAATACATGACCCTGGCACATATTTGTCACTATGATATAGGTGTTTGTATTACGTTGCTTTAATGCATATTGTGGTGGTTTAAATATTCAAGTGTCACTTAAAGTTGATGCTATATCTTGTTGGAAATATCCTCTAAATCAAACCCAACCCTAAACCTACCGATAGTGTAAACAAATGCAAAAGTGATATAAAAACACATTTGTTGATGCAACCATGCTATTTTAACTTCCTTATGCGGATTTCAGCTGTTTTATTGAATTGTCTTTACTACAGAATAAACAGCTTTTTTGAGAAAACAATCTTCCAGGAAAACCCATCATTCTCATTAGACATTAAAATAGTAATAAAATAATATATTGAATTGGATACAGTTGCATGAGGTTCATGTGTTGCAAATAATATGGTTTCAGAAAATAAAAAAGGTGATGGATATACAGTAAATGTAAGCCCGGTTCACAGCGATCAGCATTCACTATACCATTAAACTAAACAAATAAATTATATATATATATATGGTAAACATATATGATGCTATCCGAGTGCTTCCTGCACCTACTTGGTCTTTTCAAGGTAATGAATGTGAAATATTTACTGAAGTAGCTCACAAAAAACTGAACTTCGAGAAAAACTGATCTCTCACACTGAATGAAATGAACAGAAAATTGGATGCTTTGCTCTTCATTTGTGTCAGCAAAATAAGTCAGTCAATATGCAGACAACTGGACAAATTTTCATATGCAGCCATAAAAAAAGTGAAATGAATTGACTTTTATACTCAGTGCTTGATAGACTCTTTCAGCCTGGTTCGGTTTAAGATGAGACACGCTGTAAGTAAAGAGCTGTTTGCATGACTAAAGTGATTGAAGCGCTGAAGGAGAGGAGGTCACTACATCAAAGTCACACATAAAATCAGGTTAATAGATCATTAATGCAGTGCATATTTCCTTTTTAATGAAGAAAGGCTGAAATCTAATTCCTTTTTATGGGCTGAATGTATAAAATATTCTCAACCTGATTTAGAATGTGATGTCATAGAGTGTTTAATATTATTCCATATTATTGTAAGTTTACAGTGCCATGCTGAGATGAAGACAGCATGCAATAACTCCTCTCAAATGCAGTGGTCACATTAAAAATGAATGCACACATGGAGACCGTTATAAGCATTTAATAGGCATTAAAGGTATATATACCATAACTTCCTCAGGCATTCAAATTTGTTTACTAAATCAGTCTGCAACAAAATCTATACTGCATAATGTAGAGTTGATGGAAAGTATTTTTTCTCATGAGCTGAATTCTGCTGAATTTACAAATGACATTTTCACTATGAAAGAGAAGCACATGTAGTGGATCTGTGATGGTGCAGCAGGGGAATGGAATAATATTCTAGAAAATGATGCATATACACACTCTCTTGCACTGGAGTATGGATTTAGGCAGAAATAACTGAAATCTCTCAGGAATGTAAAGAAAAACTTCAACCAGATGGTGTCTGAAGCGCATCAGTCAGGAGATGCTTCTGCCCCGTTCTTCTCTTCAAACCTGTTTAGTTTGTGTATATTTTTGTGGTTTTCAAAGCACTGCATTTCCATGGGACTAAATTCAGTCTGTTTCTTGGGTTTGAATTGTAATATTGCAAGACCTGGATTCTTTTGAATTTTACATCACAGAAATACATTGCGATCCTCTACTGCAGACTTTTTCCACATGAAATGAAATGTATATTTCAATGGACAAAACTGTAAGTCATGCAAGCCCCGAGGCAGCAGGCATCCCACTGCATTATTATTTCTTACATATTACTTCAGAATTAATCATTTGTTTCATTTAAGGTGTTTAGTGTTATTTAAAACATCAGCTTCTGTATATGCTGCTTCCCAAACAGTATTGCAGTGATGCTGTGGATCATCCAGATGTTCTTCACCAAGCCTTGCAAACCTTTTCTGTTCCGTGAGCTTCCACATCTTTCTTCTGAAGTCCTTGAACATCTCTTTTGATCAGATCTCATTGCTCTAAAACAGAATACTAAAGTGCAGGGATCTGAAACTGGATTATTTTTTGACATCGCTCTGCAGGTCAAGAGGTTCACATCTTTTTTCAAGTAATATTCCCTCTCAGAGCTTTTTAGTTTTATGTGTGTGTGTGTGTGTGTGTGTGAGAGTGAGTGTATGTCAGAGATCATACAGTCAGCTGGTCATTATCACAAGCGAAACATTGACAGGGATCAGGATCAGGTCTTGCATCACCCTGAAGGGCTATATTTTGTGATAATGACCAGCTGACTGCATTATTCCGCTTATTTATTCCTGTGTAGTGTTCCTTCATTTCCATTGCTTATAGCGGTAAAGACAAAAACACAACGCTTTTCAATGCAAGAATAATTAACTATGTTACATTATTGGACATAAAATCAATGTAGCATGAGATATCACAAAATAAATAAATAAATGAATGAATGAATGAATGAATAAAATAAAATAAAATAAAATAAAATAAAATAAAATAAAATAAAATAAAATAAAATAAAATAAAATAAAATAAAATTGAATTAAATTAAAATAAAATTAAAAATCCCTTTAATTGTTGATTTTTAATCTGGTTTACATAAGACATTTTGAGCTTTACTATCTAACAATTTTTACTATCTAACAATTAAAATCAGAATGTACTAAATTTATATAAAAAATAAATTGTAAATAAAATTAAAAAATTATTTTTTTTTAAATTACATTTTATTTTTGTTTAATTACTGTATGATTTCTTTCTATAAATAAAATCTGAAGTGATTTTGAATAAGTAAATGCTTATCTTGTCAAGTATTTTATTTTTATACAATTACAATTTTTAGTATTATTTTATTTTTAATTCTTCATTTGGAGAAAGGGAAACTTTAAGTGACACTGCAAACAACAAAATCCAATATTTCTGAGAGCCAAGTAATACTTGTACAGTGTATTTGCTAAGGAAGAATAGGTCTACATATGTGAAGTATAAAGTTTCAGTAAGTTACTCGGCCTCTAATATCTCTGAGGGAAGTAGTTGACTACTGTGACAGTGAAATGTGACCTTTCCAAGTTCTGATAAAAATCTAACATTAATACATGATCACAAGAAAATAAAGTTTGTGACAGGAAAAGGAGAGTCTGAGATACCCGTTTGGATGCGTGCTGCAGATATTGAGGGAATGAAAGCTGGTGAAGCTGTGCAGACTGTGAGCTTTGAAATGCTAACTATTACTGTTTAGTGTGGAAATGGAGAACATTCTCTGTGGGTCAAACCCGAACCCACAGCGGAGCCCACAGTAGAGGGGTAAACATATTCAAGCTGCAGAGCGGAAGGCCTCAGCAGAAGAGGTACACTCAGCACAAGCCATTAAGCTAAACTTAAAGGTACTGAACTCAAAGGAGTGGATAACTTCAGGGAGTCCAGTGCTTATCTTACTAAAGCCTTTGCTGAAACTACTCTATTGGAATTGTGTGTGTGTGTGTGTGTTATCTTTATTGGCAGCTGTTTCCATACAGTCTGTAAAGCTGATATTATGGAATGGCATTTTGGTATGTTTACATTAAAGAGTTTAGCTCTATATCATTATTCATAATCTATTATATATTATGTGGCACACCCACCTTAGAATTTGTGGTGCCGAAGTGGTCCGTTTACCAAGTTTTTCAAATCAGGATCACTGAGTGCCAGAGAGCAATGCATCTTCTGCATGTTAAGGGATAAATCACCCCCAAAAACAACATTTTGCTTAGATTTGCCTCATATTGCCTATCTTCTGGTGGACACAAACGAAGGTATTTTGAAGAATGTTGATAGCCATCCATAGAATTTTTTTCCACTCTGGAAGTCACCAGCATTCCTTTAAATCACGTTTTTTTTCTGTTCAATAGATGAAAAACACTTACACAGGTTTGGAACAACATGAGGGTAGAGGGAGTTATCTCTTTATAGCAGCTCCAAACTCTTATAAATTGTTAAAATTGCATTTGTTATTTCTGGCAGCAGATGTGTGTTGCATTAATTTTATATTTCTTGTAACTGTTTTCATAATTGTACAGCAAATTGGTCAAATTGTTTAATACATTAGTGGGATTTAGGGTGTTTTTCACCCTAATTTTAATTGTCCGGGTTTGTATCTATACAAAGGTCTCCAAACTTTTTTTATTACAAACCAGTTTTGTTTTGAAAATAATTTTCAGGGCCCGGTTTCTCGATAACGCAGACTATTCCTGCGCTAAGAAGACTCTTAAGATATATCTTACGTTAAGTGAT
>JAUCMT010000047.1:2071282-2087238 GCA_032357475.1 Enteromius thamalakanensis
AAAAGGGTGTTGTGTTTAGACATTGGGGAACATGGAGGAAACGTTTGTGAAATGTGTTTTAGCATTTGAGAAAAACTGTAAAGGTTGCTAATATTGTTTTATGAGTCTCTTAAAACAGGTTTACATGTATGCAAGTTCAAATATCACTTTAGTTTTCTCCAAAAATAGATTTAATTTTGCCCCATTTCTAAATTATCCTTAAACGTCTCGTATGAAGCACTTCGAAGAATCAGTCTGTCTAAATCCCTCCTTTCCGTGAGCCCTCACTGCTGTGATTGGTCAGATGGCGCAGTCGTTTATGATTGGTCTACTGCTGCAGCTGTCCACAGAGCTTGTACCAAAACTATTGCTGCGTCCAAAATTACTTACTTTCCTACTATATAGTACGCGAAAAACAGTATGCGAGGCAAGTAGTATGTCCAAATTCAAAGTATTGGAAATTCATTAGGCGAGAAGTACACGGATGACCTACTGCTCCACCCAAATTCTGTAGTATGCATACCATGGACACTTTCCTTTCCCATGAGGCTAGAGAAGGCGTCATATTAGAAAAATGGCCGAAAGTGGAGACACTCCATTCATACTACCCACATTAATACTTTTTAACGGTCGGGCAGTATGTTCAATTTTAAATGTATTACCTACTTAAGCAGTATGCGATTTTGGACGCAGCATATACTTTTTTGACATTAAAGTTACTAAAAGTGCTTTTTGAGAGAATACGTCAACCACTGTAGTTAGCAAGGACTACTGTGGAAAGTGCTTGCAATTTGCTTTTGTAAGCAGATTGTGCACACTTCTACGTTGTGAACTTCAGCATATAATGTGTAACACTGTGTTAAGCCATAATTTATCATTACTTAAACTAATAAGACAGACAGACAGTCAAGCTGCATCAATCACAATGTTTAGACTACATTAGGCCTAAAGCTGAACAACAGAACTACAGAAAAGTTAGCCGGTTACCAAGACATGTGCAGGGTTGTTACACAACATAATGTACACAAATATATTTTGTATTTTGAACGATCTCTAGAAAATGCAGTCATCAATTATTAATCATACTGACAGGTAGAAGTTCAGAGGAGCAAGCTGGTCAAAATAAACTGGGCACTGATCCATCTTTTAAGACCAAGTTTTTGGTGAATATCGCGTTGTACTCCAAGATTGGAAAAGCAGTCATCAGTAAAATTACGTGAACACAACAAGAGATTGTACTGGCTCTCGCGTGTCTTGTAACCAATCGCGTCATGCTATTGTGAAATGTTATTGGCTCTTCTGTGTCTGGTGATCGATTTGCGTCATTCAACAGAACAAGGGGTATCTTTTGAATAAGATGTGAACGCGTTAAAGGAGCGGTATAATTTCAGCGATTAAAACCTTGTATTTTACTGTCTTCTTTGCATAAAGACATCGTATTGCTTTAAAAGAATTTGAAATGCAACACAGCTTGTTGGTAATGCTTTTTTTTTACTGCTTATGGTCAGTTTTTGCAATAAATACCTGTGACCTATTAGATTAGTTGCCTATTAGAATACATATTACTAGAATAGTTCATTTTACGTATTAAATGTTAGTAGTGGTTATCATACCAACCTCGTCTCATAAAGATATGTACATCTGTGCACTTTTTGTGCAACACTATTTCTACGCGCCTTACCGCACATTCCGCCACACTGTCAAAGAGAAATGTTCACTGAGTGGCATTAAAACACAGGTTCAATACATAAATCCGGGCACTATGCTATAGGTATGTATTACAGCATTTCCGAAATGAAATATCTGTGGACTGTTGATAAAAGCTAGTGCTCTATCAAGCTGGAAATACGCCCTACACCAAATCCAACTGTAGTAAACAAATCCAAATCAGTAAACATACTCAATAGTGTTAACAAATGCAAAACTGGTATTAAAAGTTTAAACCGTGCCATTTCAACTTCCTATTAGACCTATTAGACGGTTTTGTCGAACCGTAGTTACACAGGATTCCAAACCGGAGCTCTTCGTCTCTCCAGTACATCTCTGTTCTCTGTGAGCTACCAAACAAACCTAGCATCTATGAAAACACATAGATATGAAGCTGGATATGTGTGATGCTAACATGCAACAGCATCAGTTTTCAAATCTCCCAGCATTTTAATAGGGTTTTAAAGTCATAACATGATATTCTTCAAGTAATTGTGATCAAAAACAAGTCATCAAAGTCATTCATGTGAAAAGGAATAAAAAGTAGTAAACTGCAGCGATATGTACTTGTTGGTACATATTTCTTGTCCCACTAAAAACATACATTTATGCCATAATGCCAGGTAGAGTTCATTTATATAACCTTATTCTACATCCCTAATCCTACCCAACAGCTAAACTTACAAACCTTACTAACTATTAATAAGCAGCAAATTGTGGATTTATTGAGGGAAAATTGTAGTTTAAAGTGAATTAGTGTTCCCTATTCTAAAGTGTTACCTTGAAGGTTTTTTAATGGATAACACAGTCTAAAATGATTAAATAATAATGCATTTTAACTGTGGGGACAATTTTTCATGAGATACAAGGCATAGCGGATGCATTAAAATACTTGTGTAATGGTTTAAAGTATTTAAGTGTTACCATATTATTTTTATATACCATAAAGGTCAACAATGTGACACTTTTTTATTCATTTAGTAATCAAAAATACATTAAAATTTACTTTATACATTGGTTTTGACTTGAGTATACAATGGGCATCAATTTAATTATCCAATTTAAAATAATTCTAAAGAGGGTGCTACCGTATACAACAGACATGATATCAATGAAGAAATTAGTCTTAAGAAAACAAATAGTATTTTAATAAACCTGCATCATTGCTTATTTATATTTGGAAGTCACCAAATAAGTGTTCATCAATGTCAATACAATAAAAGACAGCATGGAATGAAAATGTATCTGTTTTCTAAATGCATTTTATAGATTTTATATTGTGATATGGTTCTTTACATTGCGCTGACCTTGTCATGTTTAATCAAAACCTCTCCATGGAAAATACTCAATAATACAGAAGAAAAATTTACTGTTTTATTGTATCTGAAGGTAAATTCATTTATGACTGTCACGAACAGGTCGTGCTGCGTGTGTAAAACCTGAACCTCTCAGCGGAGCAAAGGAGTGGAGGACACGAGGAATATCAAGGCAAGATATTTAATCAAACAAAACTCAAAATACAAAGAAAAAGGCTGACGAGGCAGCAAACGGGAAACACAGGGGCATTTACACAATCCACATAACGTTAACAAGACCTAACTAGAACAAAAAGACATCGGTATATGAAGGGGAGAAATCAAAGACAAAAGTGAGGGCAGGTGCAACCACAGGTGCGACAATCAAACTCAATAGAGAGAAACCAAAAAGACACAGACAGCGGAGGAGACACAACAAGACAGGACCCATAACTCCACACATAACCTGCCTTCAGGTCGGATCAGATGCCCTGGCAGACCACAGGCTGGACAGTCTTAGGATGGCTGATCTCAGGAGCCTTAAGAGGCCATGGTGGCTTGGGCATCGGCCGAGACAGTCCATACACATTTTTCCCTTCCGCCCACCCTTTCTAGGACCCACCCCTTACTGCCCCCCCCAAAAAAATTTCTTGGCGAAACTCCCCGGGAGACACACAGGGGCCGCAGAGTCTAGAGGGCGCCTAGGAGGGCGCACGGGATGTGCGGCGGGCTCTGGGGGGCGCACAGGGTGCGGGGGGCTCCTCCTCCAGCATCGGCTCTGGTGGATCAGACCACGGCATTGATTTGTTCCCCAGCATGGGCTCTGGTGGATGAGGCCACAGTGGTGAATCATCCACCAGTATTGGATCCGGTGGGTCGGGCCATAGTAGCAAATCGTCCACCGGAGTAGGCTCTGGTGGATCGGGCCACAGCAGTGAATCTTCCACCAGTATAGAATCTGGTGGGTCGGCCATGGTGGAAAGTCCTCTATCAGTACTGGCTCTGATAGTGACAACGACAGCCTTGCAGGCTCAAGCAGTGACACCGGTAACTGGGCCGGCTCTAGCAACGGCGGTGACAGTAATGCAGACTCAGGCAGTGACGAGGGCTGTAGCAATGGCTGCGTTGCAGGCTCTAGCGGTGACAGCGGTAGCTGGGCCAGCTCTGGCAACGTCGGGGACAATGATGCAGACTCTGGCAGTGACGAGGGCGGTGACAGTGATAACGTTGCAGGCTCTAGCAGTGACAGCGGTTGCTGGGTAGGCTCTAGCAACGGCAGCATGGCGAAATCGGCGTCTACTTCCTCGGCCACCATCTTAAATGCCAACTGGAAAATCTTCTGGACTCTCCTCTGAGAAATTAAAATAATTAACTGCTGTTGTGTGAATAATATTTATTAATGTAACTCATAAAAATGTATCTGTAATCTGATAATGAGCATTTTAAAATGTAATATACTCTAATTGCAAGGACTTAATTATCGTAATAAATGTATCCAGATTACACACCAGCACAGTGTATGAATATTACTGCACTAGATAAAATCACAACAAATGACATTAATTTACTATCATGAAACACTAGATCAACATGTCCACTTGAAGCCCTGAAAGAGTCACACTCAGTCTTGATTTCAGCTTGATTGTCTTGCCAAAGCTATCCATTGCTTTGTGATCATTATCTGGTTGATGGACCAGAACCTGAACTTCATTATGTCTGCAGAGTGATCTGATACTAGAACAAAAGAAACATACATTAGAGTAGTTGTAATTTACTTGTGAAAAATTCTCGTGCTAACATGTGTCAAGTATGAGAAGACAGAAAATGGCTACAAACCCGCCGTTAGAGAGAGACTGTATCAGATTAATTTACATTTAAATGTGATATGGGTCTACACCGGAAAATGACACTGGTGGTAGTTGTTTTACAAGCTGTTTGAAACTGATCAGAAGGTTTTTTCCTGGATAATGAACAATACCAAGTTCATAGACCTAAATTGTGATTATTTCTAAATTAACAACAAAAAAAAAATTTTTAAAAGTATGTCTGATTTGTAGATTCTCAGTCCAATAAACACTTACCTCTGCTGACTGAATTAATCTGAAAACATTCAGGCGGATAGCGTAAGGCGTATGCGTCGCGCTAAGCATATCTCTTACAGCCAGCATCACATTTAATGTGCTCACGTAACCCCATTGCTCAAAACAAGCACCTACAGTAGCAGATAACTTCATTTCAGTCAACTTTCTTTTCACAGAATTTGCTGGATACCAACCAATCAGGCTTTAAAAGTGAACTTTCCACTGAGACTCTGCTCCGATCTCTACTACAGGGATAAGTACTACAACACAATCATTCATCCATGTCCTGCTTGATCTGTCTGCTGCTTTTAACGTTCGCCTACAGAACTGGGCATCACTGGTAGTTTTTTTCAGGTAATCCCATCTCAGGGTTAGATCCTTCAAGACTTCCTTGAGTGGGAATATGCACAACTTCATATTTCAAAACTGACTAGTGGGTAGGTTGCCTGTCAGCTTGATGGAGCACAGCGGAATGGAAAAAATGTCTTTTAAGACACGTTTTTAAAAGGAATATTTTACATTTGAATTGCTTGTAGCACTTTAGTCCACTTTAGACATTCATTAACAGTAAGTATAGCTTTACAATTGCATGCCATTAGAGTATAAGTCTGATTAATATCCTCTAACACAACTATCAGAAACTTATTCTACTACCCCTAAGCCTACCCTAACAGTCTACTCTGAGAGTTAGTAGACATGTAGTTACAAAGTAACTTATAATTAAAAGAATGTATAAAGTGGACTTCTTTACACTATGTGTGAAGAGAACATTGCAATGGAAACTGTAAGTTTTGGCTGCATTTCCCAAGCACCTCAAAGAATATTCTAAGTTCACTTGGAATACAGCCTAATAAACATGTTTCCTATTGAACATAGCCACATGAGCTATAATTAGTCGTCCGAAATTATGACCACAGTGGGACGAGTTCTCTATAATCACTTTTCTTTGAAATAAACAAAACAAAAACAATTTGCCCTACATACAGTGAACGCTCAACATGGCCCTACTGCAGAATCCCCTCCACAACACCCACAAGTGTCTCTCTAATTTACGTTTTGCTTCACATAATGAACAAATTCAATGGGATAATAGCTTTTTGTCCCTCTAATTAAATTGATGGAACATTAGTAATGGGAGAGCAGAGGGTATGGCTCTTCACCACATTCTGAGTGATCTCGGGTGTTTTACTCTTATTGAATATATTTGTCTCCCAACCTAAAGGAAGAGTGGGAAAGACTGATGACGTTTTCCTAAATGCTTGGATTTTCTAATCATGCATGAAAGCAAAAGATCTGTCCACTGTCAACAAACCACCTGCAAAAAATTCTGTAAAATATTTTGTTCTCAAGCTTATTGATTTTTGCATGTTCACATTAAGACAAAAATATTAATTTAAAAGGATAATAGGTAGAATTGTGAATTCTTAGCCTACTGACATTAATATGTTCCTTTGACTTTGATATGTTGACAACTACAGAATCTTAAATTTGGGTTTTGTTACATAAGTTTTTTATAAGTACGTCCATAATACATCTGTTCAATTAAATTAAATTAGCCTACATTAAATGAAATGAAATAAAATTAATACTTTAATTCTGAATGTTTATTTTGACCTATGTAGTTACAAAGCTACTTAGTGAGCAGAATGTATAAAGTGGACCATTAAAATAAAGTGTACCTGAATTACTTTAAAATGGCTCTGTGAATGGCTTTTAAAGAAACTTTTCTGAAAAGAATTTGCCATTTCGTGATCAGATAAACTTCAGATCAAGACCCTGCGTTTCTGATTATGCTGCACAGTTTGTGGACTACTGCAACCACAGCTGAACTTCCATTTAGTAGCCTACTATTTTTACAAATCAACAACAACATGTGTTTGTTAGTATCAGAAACGAATGCATCAGCATTTTAATTCAGCATGCTTCATTAATACATTTTAATTGTGTATGTTAATTTTAAGTTACTTATGTTAGCTAATTATACAAATATATTACTTATTTCAAGCATTTAAAGAATAATCTTTTGAGGATCACACTTTATTTTAAGGTCTAGTTCTCACTATTAACTATGCCTTTTACCTCAAAAATCTCCTAATTGTAATAATATAAGGTAGTTGTCAAGTTTAGGTTTGGGTAGGACTGAGTTTGTATGGTCATGAAAAATAAGGAATTAATATGCACTTTACCAGCACTAATAAACAGCCAATATGCAAGCAATTTGCATGCTAATTGGTCCCTATATACCCTTCAGGATCATGCTTTCAAGATATAATTCATTCAAATGCGCACTGCTTAAACTTATTATATAAAACATGCTCTAAAAGATGAGGCTGGTGGCAGCTTATCTTCAAGCAGGTAGAGAGCATTCCAGAGTGTTGAAAGAGCGCTTTCCTGCTGCTGCGGTAGGCGGTGCAGCGCTGCTGAGTGCTGTGCGTTTCCCGCGTTTCATCTGGAAATCATGCTCTCAGCGCGCGCTGTCACAACTCCCGCAGGTACGTCACACTCAACGCGCGTGCAGTTGTGAGAGAGGGTCATTCCCGCCAGCGGGAAACTGTCTTAACAATAACCTGCATCGGATGTTGACAGTTTACTGAACATTTTTTTACCTCAGAAAACAACTCGGTAACACACCACCACTAAGACCTGAAAAACATTTCATTGAACTTCCGCGCAGACCTCTTGGTATGGAAATGGATGTTTTTTGATATCCCAGGCTTTTAAGAACATTATTTCACGGATTAACTTCCACTTTTTCTGTCTCAGACACACTGTTGAGGGATGTACTCGTCTGCTGGAGAAGGGAATTACCGGAGGGGTTCAACCAAAGGTGATAAGGTAAGCTGCTGATTTCTTCCAACAACAAATTAATTGAAAAATATATACCAATTAGACCAATTTCTGTATAATTTCTACACTCACCGTGTGCCTTTTATATGAAAATGGTGGACAGAATTTTCATTGAGGATTGTTAAGCAGCTTCGGTATCCATGGAAATCACCCACTTTGTATTGAATATACCCTACCTGGACATCAAAATGGTAATGAGAATTTAAAAAAAGAAAGAAAAAGAAAGCAGCCTATGTGAGATTGAGGTACAAGGATTTTCCGAACAAGGTCAGGTGTTGTTCTGTTTCCCTGAGGTTTTGTTGTTTTGTTCATTTTTACTACACCTAATTTAACACCAAGTTTCAGGGGACAGGAAAATCGTGTGAACTTGACAGGATTCAGGAAGTGAAAGTTAAAACCACCCCAGGACTGCCAAAAACCAAGCAGTCTGTCCCACTCCAAAGCTCCCTATGGAGGATAACTGTTCTTTGATGTTGAGGTTGGAAGCAACATGAAATGATGGAGGTGAATATTGCATAACTTATTTGGGAGTTACAGAAATTGAGTAAAAGACTTCGAACGTCATGTGGACATTTGACATCTTTCTTCAATATATTTACATACAGTGATGGCTGATGGTAATTATAGATTACCATTTGTGTGATATTGACAAAAAATGTCTTGATATTAATAGGATTTTAACAATATTTTGTTTAGTGGCCTGTCATGAATAAATAAATATGACATTGAAACCTCCAGTAGGTGGCGGCCCTTTCTTAATAAGTGAGAAGCATTGAATAATTTCAAACGATTTGTTTTAAATGGCTGATTCATTTAGAAACGAAGCAAGTGTCTGTCTTTATGAAAGGTTTTTGAATCATTGACTCCTTCTAAAACAAACTGATTCAGGAATGAAGCAGCACAGTGTTGCTCTATGTTGCACAAATGTTCTGCTGCAAATTTGTTTGAAACTATTTTCTTTGGCGAAAAAAACAACAGACCCATTGTGTCTAAAATGCAGTTGCATTTCAGTAGCCTTTTCTGGATGACTCAATCCAACAGATGACTTGAGTTACTTGAACCTGCACTTTTCTGCAACATAATCCATTCTGACTAATATGTCATAGATGAGACAGGCTTACTGCATTATGACATTCAGGCTTAAAACATCCATATAGGATGCTGTCAGCCAAACAAATATGTAGATTTATTGAATAAGGTTCCTACTCTTGTTCTTCATTCCAGTCGTTTTTATCTTAACTTTGGTTGTCCTTATCCAGTCTAGAAAGTATTCAAAGCAGATGCATTGCTCATTTTGAATCAAGCATTAGCTGCTTATACCCCCCAGTTATTCCTACCCTTATTATCCTCACCATCTGAGTTTGAGTTATTGTCTTAATATTTCTGTGCAGAGTTTTTCTTATTTTATTGTGCCACTGTTTTCTGCAAACACCTCTGGGGCTTTGTCTTACAAAGTTTTAAGGTCTTGTGACATCACAGCAGTGAATTGCCAACATCCTGACCCACATAAACTGATGTTTAGTTTATTGGAGATAGCGTCAGCCGGAAGTCACTGAAGTAATTTTTTCTTCTTTTTTATTAGCAATTCGGTATACTCATTTGAAATGTTTACACCCACTGGATAGGAACAAGAAAGGCAACACGGAGGCACTGGGGGTGTTATGTTCTACTGTGAGGCAGATGGCATCAAGTTTTGGAGAATCAAACATGTCAACAGCACACAAGTGAATATATTTTCGCTTTTTAATGCATTTTAATGTGAGTCTAAAAAGAGGAGGAAGTTTGCTGAGAATTACGGTGGGGTTTGCTAGAAATTACAGCTGTTTTTAATGGAAAGGGTAATAATGTTTGTCATGTCATGGTCTGGTGCTTTGCCATTCTTGCCATGTTAAGAGTACTGGGGTCCATTCTGTGGAAGCAGCAAATTAAACAAAGTGCGCCCTCTGCTGGCAGGATGTGTACTTGCTAGTGGCATCAGAGCCCCATCCAATAGAGCCTGTTATAGTAATCTAGTTAAACAGGACTGCTTTACCATGGTTTCTGGATCAGTATGGATTGAAGATTTATTAAGCCATTCAGTGGTTTCTGGTTAATGTTTCTCCCATCAAGAGACAACCGTTTTTCCTATAATACGCAATACTGTAATATTAAATTCTCTCCTCTACTCCACAGGGAATTTTGTTGTGTCTATTACTAGATATTACATTGGATATTAGGGTTGTAACAATTCACTCAACTCAAGATGCAAGGGGAAAAAAACAAATATATTAAATGAGAAAAAGTTTATGTACATTTTATGTATTTATTTGTACTTTATGTGTGTTTTTAACATTCTAAATATATGCCATTTTTTGGAAAAAATATGACCATAGACTGGGGAGGAACCACATATGGTAATTTCATTGACATAGATTTACAACAATAAAATTGTAATTTTTTTTATAAAGTCACAAAATATTAAAAGTCTTGTTATAGCCTTCGACAACATTCCAGGGTTGAAATTATGAAAGTGCCCTATAAAGGCTTAATAATAACATTATCCATGCATCTAAAATTTCTGCCATATACTTGCAGCAAGACAATAATAGAGTCATAGGTGCTCTCTTTTTTGTGCCTTTGTTGTTTAATGCAATAATATTTTAAGGACTTGTTGATAAATAGCACTGGTTTTGAAGTGGCTGAGCAGTTTAATGTGTTTAAATTGTAGTTGGCTCTACAATCAGCTATAAAGGTCCTTTACTAAATGTTACAATCAAAGCATAATCATATTGCACAGCATGATTCTAGACTGCTGTGGTGGTTTTGATTCAGTTTCTTTAGGTAGTTTAAAGCATATTTGCCATGTGGGTGGTCTGTGATATATTTGTTGATTTTTCGAACATAAACCCTCAGTTCTCCTACCCTCAGTTTTTCTAAGTGCAAAATGAGAAAGTTGGCATGGTGGAGTAAGGGGGAAGCATGTAGAAGTGGTCCAAGTCTAAGAGTTTAGCAAGAGTCACAGATGTCCACACTGCTGTATTCTGTTTTCAGCAGTGTGTACTTTGTACTTCTAGATAGAGGGCAGACTAAGGACAGTGCGCATCTGCTACACAAGCCTTCACTTTGTTATAGAGTCAGAATGGCAGATTTTATGGCAGTTGTCAAAATCCCGGCCTGTGTGACCAAACGTGTAACAGTGTAATAAAAACAATCAGGGCTTTACTAAAATGTTTTTAGGCACTGCCCCTGAATCTCAAATCTTTTCCATAAAAATTACTTTTTGCAAACAGCCATTTCAGGGGCATTGGACAGCTTGCAAATCTTTCTATTTTGCTATCCATGCGTCTGGGAAACAACAAAACACAATTACGATAATAATCATTTTTATGTCATATCTGACATATTGTTGATTTTAAAATCAGAGTATGTGCCGCTGGACCACCAACCAGGGCAAATAAGGGAACATTTTTCTAAAATGTATATATCATCTGAAAACTTCATAAATAAGCTTCTCTTTGATGTATGATTTGTTAAGAGAGGACAAAATTTGGTCGAAATACAACCATGTGAAAATCTGGATTCTGAGGATGCAAAAAAATACTGAACACTGAAATACTGTTTTTTGGCTTTTTATCTGATGTATTTTAAACACTCATATATTTAGGATTTGTTTGTGAGTTTATAATGCCTCCTCGGGTGCCACATGACCTTTTTATAGCTGTATGGACTGAAAAGTGTGTTGGGAGTGTGTGTACACAACCACCATACAATGATAAAGATCCACCAGTAGTCTTTTAATTTATTAAAAATAAGTTGCCCCTTCTGAAATCAAGCCAAATGCAAGTTGGTGTGGCGTCACACAGACAGAGGCCACTCCCACAATATTTGATTGACAGCAGTGTGTCACACAGACTGAACTGGTGTCTCACCTCAGACCCGCCCTGAGTGAGCCGTCATCAGACCGAGACGCAGAGACAAGCAAGACTCCTAAGAGATCGATGTGTTTTGTTGTTGAATGTATTAATGAACAGAGCAGTAGTTATTTACTCACGACATCTGAGAGACTGAAGACTCGGAAGAGTAATGTTACGTTTGATTCTGAAGGAAATGCACCCTTGATCAACAGAAATGCATTTATGTTCGCTCTTATCATTCATGATCCAGCCTCACCTACAGAAGCAGTGAGTGTAATGTCTTTTAATGAATCTTTGCAAATCTCCTTTCCTGATAATGAGCTAATTAGTGAGTTTCACTATGAATACGGCTAAAAAAAGATCCTCTGAGAGGGCCTCGGGAAAGAGGGGCGGAGCTTGTGAAGATTTAAAGGGGAAGTACAGAGTGGTTTCTTAAGACCTGTTTCTGACAGGGGGAAATGAGTGTTTTTCACACTTTCTTTAAGAAATTTTACAAAAGCAGATGACAAAATTAAAAAAATGTCAACTAAATTTAAAATGAAAAGGTTTAAGAGCATTTTAAATCAGATAAAATATGAATATTAGATGTAGGAACATTGACAGATTAAATGAAAACAATCAATTGATAAAATATAAAAAAATAAAACTGCATTTAAAGCACATAAAATTACAGCAACTTTAAACTTAAATTAAAATATAAAAATATTACCTAAACCTTAAAAGTTTAATAAATATAATAGTATGCATATATATTATAATTGTGTTTATATAACAATATAATATTCATTCATGCGATTTATTATATTTTTTCTATTTTATAACTAATTTATAAATAAAATGTATAAATAAAAATATAGTATAATAAATTGGTAATTAGATACTTAAAATAAAAAAAAATAATAAAATATCAATTAATATTTTATTATTTAAAATATAAATAAATAATACAATAGAATACAAATAAGACTAATGTAAAACTTATTAATGACAAACCATTTTACTTCACATTTTGATGTGATGCATTCTATGTAAAATTCTATGTATAAAGAGTTGATTTCATTTAATTTTGACTTTAAGCAACAATCTACATGTGCACTTAATTTAATGTCATTTCTGTCTAGGAGAAACAATTAAGATATTAAAGCGATCTCATTAGCGATATTTCCTTCCTGAGGGTTGGCACTTGCACATATGTGCTATAACACACACACACACACACACACACACACACATCTGCAGCTCATAACCGCATTGGCACACAGCACAGCTGCTGGCTTGGGTTTCATGCCAGTGGACATGGAGAGACTTTGATCGTCCTGCAAGCTCTCTGAAACTCACACACACACACACACACACACACACGCACACACGCTGAGGGCGTTTAGCCCTACTTAATCTGCCTTTGATCTGCGTTTGAAGGAAAAAGCCCTGCTGGTGCTGATGGCAGGCGACGAGGGTGTTCATATCAGAGCTCTAATGGGACCCGCTCTCTTACAGTAAATCACTGAGACACTGCTAGAATGATGCCATTATCAGCCTTTATATTTAATAAAGCAATAACCTGCCCGAGGTGAGGCATGCCAGTCGTTTCACTGCTGTTAGCGCTTTTGTTCTAAAACTATGAAAAACAGTATAACTAACTGAAATAAAATAAAATATTATTAATGGATGAAAAACAAGTTTAAAAAAAGTTTAAGTTCAGGTATAAAATCATGCAAAAGTCATTTTTGTTAATTAAAATATTGAAATCTATTGGAATTAGGCTGTAAACAAAATCAATTTGCAGAAATGAAGAAATTTTGACAAATGTGAAATAAATAAATGTAAGCTGAGGTTCTTAAAGTGCCCCTATTATGCCATTTTAAAGGTTGCTAATATTGTTTTATGAGTGTCTTAAAACAGGTTTACATGTATGCAAAGTCAAAAAACACTTTAGTTTTCTCTAAAAATGGATTTTATTTTACCCCATTTCTAAATGATTCGTAAACGACTCGTGTGAAGCAGTTCAAAGGCCCTGTCCCAATATCCGCACTTCCGCCCTTGTGCCCTTCAATGCGCGTTCTCGCTGAGGGGTGCAAGACCGTTAAGTCCTCTAATGGCGTTCTCCAGGGGTGATCATCAGCGCACTTAATGCACCCCTTTCGCAAGTGCGCATCAGAGCTCACTTTGCTATAGGCTATTACCCAGAATCCTTGTAGTGTCGTGACGTGTCGAACAGCTAACCAATGAGGGAGCCAAACGGTTGCTATGGTCGGACGCCGGGAAAACTCAGAAGAAAAAAGAAGCTGGCCGGCAAGATAAACAAATGGAGAAGAAATTTATTTTTAAGTGGTAGTAAAAATAGTTTTTTTTTAAATCAGAATATGAGCGATAATAACATAATACATGATGATACAATGATTTCACTTTCTTTTGTCTGGGTCCGACTAGGAGATGTTCAATTTTATAAAGTTGGGGCAGAGAATGAGCGGCTATTCACGGGGCACAGAAATGCCTTTAGCCAGGGAATATGAGTTAGTTAACATGGCCATAAACATGAGCAGACAAGTTTTTTATTAAACTGCTGGTGAGTTGTGATCAACTTTAGCAGAAGTACGAGGGCGAGCATTGGTTAATGGCAGTCATGTGACTGATGCGAGCCAGATCCTTTTATTTAGCAAAATTTAGATTAATAGTAACATTTTATTTAATAAATATATTTGTTTGACAGGGAAGCTGTGCGCAAACAGGAATATATATTATTTTTCAAAAAAAAAAAAGAACCCCAGAAAAAAGGGCACTTTCTCTCCAGGAATAAAAAGGGCAGGTGCTCAAGCCCCCTTTGATGTCTATGTGTGTATATGCCTGTCTGTTATTATGTTTTTTTTTTTCCTTTATTATCTGAAATGTTGTCACGATCAGCTGGATGGGCCAGCCCAGGCCACTGGATGGCACTCCAGCGCCCAGTGGACTGTGTGTGTGTTCATCTCCGTTTACTTTCCCCGGACTCATTGTTTGATGTGTGCCATAGTTTGTCTTGTGTCTACCCTTGCCTGCCTGTGGATATTCGATTCAGCCTTGCCCCTCGGACTCCGTTTGCCCCTCGATCGATCTACGCCCCGTTATTTGGATTATTGTACCTGCTTTTGCCTCGGATGTGTTTGTTAGCTGCTGATGACTACGCCTGTATTATGAAGTGATCGACGAATACGAATCTCGCTTTGAGATGGCAAATCTACTCTGCGTGTATACAAACACGCCAATGAAATTGGCATATGCTGATTAATATCCAGCTGAACCTAATTGCAGTGCGAGTATAAGTAGGTTAGCGGATTTAGCTTTCATTAGTTTTTCGCTGAGGAGCCGAGCCGTTGTACACGTCCCCCTAGCGGATCCATGGTGACTGGACGTTACGTCTCCTTTCCCTTCTTCAGGGAACGAGGGTTACAATACGTAACGAGACGTTGCCTTTCATTCAGTTACTCCGAGTCACGTCGTTGACCCACGAATAGGGATCCCTATGGCAAATGCCATGGAAGCTGCACTACTGGAGTAACAGGACCACTGATGTGCGGAAGTCAGCCTTCCCGTAGGAAGTCCTAAGACAAATAGAATGTCATGAATTTTCAATGCATATGGAATGTTGGAGTTGAACCCTCATGGAGCAATACTGCTGGGGAACATGTTTTTTTTTAACCATGAATACACATGAGTAATTCTTAAAGGTATACTCATAGATCCCAGCCCTCTAGCTGTTCTCAAGGGATACATCGCATCGAGGGCCTGGCGCCAGATGCTCCGCAACATCCGGCTGCCGAGGGGAACGGAGGAATTTGACAGGGTCTACTGAAAAGGACATTTTGGAGAATATCGTTGCTAAGCCGACCGAATAGGACCTACTCCGGCTCTTCAGCTCTGTTTGATGTGAGAACTCGGGAGAATACCTGTTCAACACGAAGGCTATAAAACCTAGCAAACATGTTAGAGGACGCCCAACCCACAGCTCTGCAGATGTCTGCGAAAGCCCAGGACGAAGCTACACTTCTTGTTGAGTGAGCCCGTACACTGAGGGGACAGGGCACACCCTGTGCCTGATAAGCCAGGGTGATAGCATCCACTATTCAGTGGGCCATCCTCTGCTTGGAGACGGCATTCCCCTTCTGCCATCCACCAAA
>JAUCMT010000047.1:2090415-2118107 GCA_032357475.1 Enteromius thamalakanensis
CACCATTACGCCTATGGAGAGTCCCCACGAAGATGGCAAACCAGACATGTGTGTGTGTGTGTGTGTGTGTGTGTGTGATCACTTCTTACTGCTGTCTGTGTGTGTGTGTGTGTGTGTGTGTGCACTTGGATGGGTTAAACACAGAGCACAAATTCCTAGTATGGGAAACCATACCAGGCCACATGTCACAAGTTTTTTAATTCAAGAATCCTAAAAAAAATAAATAAATATCACAGTTTCCAAAAAATATTAAGCAGCACAACAATTTCTAGCACTGATAATAAAGCAGCATATTAGAATGATTTTGATTGGAGTAATGACTGATGAAGGTTCAGCTTTGCATCACAGAAATAAATTATATTTTAATGTATATTAAAATAGAAACCTATTATTTGAAATGGTGCTATTTTACAGTATTACTTTTTCCTGTATTTCTGATCGAATAAATGCAGCCTTGATGAACATAAGAAACATATTAAAAAAATATTACAAATCTTACTGTTTCCAACATTTTGTCTGGTAGTGTATATCCTCAAAGAGCTTGGTTTAAAGCTTATAATTCAAGAGTTGTGTTGTTTAGCTCTTTTCCTTTCTCACTGTGCTTCTTCTTCTCTGCTCAGGTCTTGAACCTCTTCTTGGCATTGCTCCTGAGCTCCTTCAGCGCAGACAACCTCTCGTCTCCAGACGAGGATGGTGAGATGAACAACCTGCAGATTGCCATCGCTCGTATCCAACGTGGGATGCTGTGGCTCCGGCAGGCGCTCTGCGACTTCTTCAATGGGAACTTCAAGCGTCGCCGGCAGAAGGCCAAGGAGGCCAAAGCCATGCTGAAGCTGAAGAGATTGAGCCAGCAGACGCACTGGGCTGAGGGCAACGGCTCGGCCGTCATCGAGCGCACCGCAGAGGACGACAGCTACATGACCAACCCCAACCTCACCATCAGTGTCCCCATCGCTCCCGGAGAGTCCGACCTGGAGTTCCCAGAGGAAGAGGAGGAGGAAGAGGAAGATGAGGCCAGCGAGAGCGAGGATGAGGAGCAGCAAGAAGACATCAAACCGGTGAGAGAACCATGCTCATCTTAGTATTCAGGTGTAATGTATGTACTAAAATAACTTAAACTTTATATTAATTTTTGGAATTAGGTTTATTGTATTATCATATTATCAATTTTTTTTTGCTTTTTTCAGTTTTATTTATTTTATTTTTTTTTTAGTAAATGTATTTGCTTTTTCACTTTCATTTTCTTTAACTAACTAGTTTTTTATATTTATATTTTATTTTTGTTTTATATTTTTAATGTATATATAATTTTAAATATAATTTTATTTTTAGTAATTTTACGTGCTTATTATTTTAAGCTAAACAAGTTTTACATTAAAATTTTTTAAGTTTATTTTATTTAAATTTTTAATATTCTTCTATCATTTTGGAAAATTTTCACTTTAATTTATGTCAAGCTAAGCTGTTTTTAAAGTTTCACTTTTCATGTTTATTTTATTCTAATTTTTTATAGTTGTTTTTATATTAACAATTTATTTTATTTTATTTATTTATTATTTATTTTTAGTTGGTTTCAGTTCAGATTTAGTTTTCTTTTTTTTTTCCAGTGCTTCGACCTAAACTAATTATATAAACGAATTAACTAGTTGCCTAGTTAAGATTTCTCATATCTGTTAATGTTGATCCAATATTTGTATTTTTATTATCTCAGCTTGATTTCAACCAACAAAAAGTTGCTTAAAAAAAAAGTTATTTAATATTGGTTTTATTTATGTATAATAACCCTGTTTGAGAGACTGCAGCATACTTAATTCCTATTTGATCGTCTAGCTTCTAAACATCTTTATTAAATGTTTATCAGTTTTTTTTTGAGACACTTAACCAGAAGCCAGATATCTCATGGACATCTGTGTTTGTTTAGCCATCATAAAACACTGTGTAAAACAATCAAATGCAGTCAATAAGACACTTGTCTAGACGTCAGATATTGCGGTCGGTCAGAACGAACTGTAAAAATGGAACAGACTTAAAGTCGATGCTCAGAAATGTTGTTATGTGAGACAGGATCTATAAAATGCTTTAACATTGATGTTCTCATGAATGTTTAATGTGAGAGATCTGAACATACGGGTTTCTGAAACTATAATGGAAAACACTAATGTATCTTTGTTGGGGAAAGTTACTTTTAAAAGTAGTACATTACAATATTTTTTAGTTTTTTAGTTTTTATAGAAAACTAATGCATTAAGTTACATTTTAGTTACTTTGTGAATCTGGGAATTTGTTTGTTTTTAATATAAAAGTTATTTTTTTACAATTATGAAAGCCCTTCCACAACCTCAGACTGAAGGAAAAGTAAATGCTCGTCTGTACAGAGGAGGGCGCCGCTCAAGCTAATCCACATGAATAATAAAACACAGAATAAAATTCAGTGATAACACAAATCAGTCATTTTTGCCGATTAGTGTGATTGAATTAGATCATCGAAGGTCAAAGACGTTGTTTAATAACATGGGATTAAAACATAAATGTATATTTGTTTTATTTAACATATTTTGTTATCGCAGGTTTGTTTAATATTCTGAGTTTGCATTTGACTTTATTAATTTGGAGGAATTCTGAATCTGTTTTTGTGCAGTGAATTATGTCAATACATTTGCGTTTAGTCTAGAACTGCAGTAAGATCATGTTCACACACAACGGGCCTTATTTACAAAACTAATGTACGACAAATGTGCAAATGGTCATTTCTTCAATAAACAACAAGAGCAAGGCTTCGATCAAATCTCACGTCAGGTTGATAAAGAGAGACCCAATGCCATTTAGTTTCATTTTAATGAATTTTTTTAGTTTGTATTTTGTTTATAACAAATGCTTCTATAGGGCATCAGTAAAAAACTGATTTCTTTCAAAATGGCAACACCAAAGCTGTCAACAATGTAACGGCTTTTACTTATTTATTAAAAAGGAGTGCATTACTTTACTTGCTACTAGTTTCTGATTCTATAACTTGTACTGCATTACACCCAGCCCTGTGTTCAGAGAGCAGTGTCCGGCTGGCCTCGGATCAGCCTCATCCACTCCTGTTAGCATCTTCTGTTCCTCCGGGCCATGCGTCTCTGTCTCTTTATCTGGTCAGACGAGGTCGAGCGCTCAGAGACTAATAAGTAGCTCTCAGACAAATGTGAGTCGCAGTTATGAACGCCCACTCGCTAATGCTATTTTCTCCTGCGTTTTCATCCGGAGATGTTTTCCCTTCATGCATGCTGTGTTCTCGTCACAAGTCACAGACAGATTTATTTGTGTTTCATGTGTTTAGGAGAACATATTGGCCAGACTGAGTGTAAGGCTTAAGGTTACTGAAGTACAGCCTGCAGTCCTGTGTGTGTGTGTGTGTATGTGTTACTACGAAAGACATGAAATGAAATTCACATACACTTGTTTGTATCTGTGTGACTGTGTGTGTGTGTGTGTGTGTGGACACAAATTTGTATAATGACATGGGTATGACATAGGTATTACAATATGTAGGTGTTTTATGAGGACATTTTCCCCATAATTCAAAAGACTTAAAAAACATACTAAATGGTGGTTTTTTTGAAAATCTAAAAATGCACACAGTTTCCTGTAAGGGTTAGGGTTAGGTGTAGGGTAGGTGTAGGGCAATACCACATACAGATTTTACAGTATAAAAACCATTACGCCTTATAAATCACAAAAACCAACATATGTGTGTGTGTGTGTGTGTGTGTGTATATATATTTTTTTTTAGAATATTAATATATTTCTTTTAACATTTATATTTTTAATAATTATTTTATTTTAATGTTTTTATTTTTAATTATTTTAAATATTTTATATAAAATAACTAAACATGGAAACAGAAAATACAAATATTAAAAGCTATTAAAATATAAACAAATTTAAATATGTAAACAAAAATAAAAATGAATAAAAACAACAGACATTTAAAAAAGAAAAAAGAAGCATGAACTAGAATTAAAATGAAAATACCAAAAATAAAAATGATACTAATGATATTGTTAGTATCATTTTTATTTTTGGTATTGTCATTTTAATTCTAATTCATGCTTCTTCTTTTTCCTTTTTTTTATCTCTGTTGTTTTTATTCATTTTTATTTCATTTTTAGTCATTTTAGTGCATAAAGTAAAACTACTACAGCCTAAATGAAAATGAGAAATGTTATAGCTGGAATACGTTTAATTTTTTTTTTATTCATAAAAAATGGTTGCCAGTTCAGTTAATAACCTGCGCTCCTCAAACTACTGTAAGCATGACGATCTCTTCAACAGCGAGGCATTTATTAACGGCCAGATCAATTTGACTCAGAGGCATTCTGACTGAAAGTGTGTGTGATTTCTCTGACTTCTCGTTCCTCACACACTCTGTCTGTAATTAATCTTGGTGCACCTGTGACGAAGCAGTTTCTTTTTCCTCTCTTTAATCTTTCACTACAACTGTTCTGCCTCATTCTGTCCATCTTTTATCTTTTCGTTTAGCTGTTCTTTTATCTTGCACTGCACCTGTCCTCTCTCGCTCGATCTTGCGCTGTCTTTCTGTCGTATCTAGTCTCGTTTTCCCTCCCGGCACAGATTAGCTGGGTTTCCCTGAGTCACAGACACACTGTAAAGCTTGGTAATAGTCCAGAACTTTCTCTGTCTTTAGTCATCAGGGCTGTGCGAAGCACATAAAGATGTTTGTTCAGTACAGCTTCTATTTCTGGTGTTATTAATAAGAGGTGTTCTGCTTTCTATATGAATGCGGGTGTAAGAGTGACGCGAACGCCCCAAAGACCTAAGTTATACTGTACGTTTGCATTTCCCAGACATTTGCATTTTCATTTTATAGCTCTGTACTCTTACTGTATGACAACTACTGACACATTTGTGCCTGGTGTTATTATTAGGAATTCTGCTTATTTATTTATTTTCATAATACTTATTTATAGATACACTAATCTGTTTGTTTGTAAAAAGGCAGTTAGATGTTAATGTAGAGTTTGTAGACTGATACTAATATATATATTATTTATTTCTTTTATTTATTTTTTATTGATTTATTTATTTCCACATACTAATACTAATATGAATTTATTTATGTATCATAGGTGTACTTATATTTATTTTTTTATTTTATTGTTATACAGATATGTATATGGCTTTTTAATTATATCGGTTTTAAGTATATGTATGTGTACTTATATTTATTTTTTATTTATAGGTATATAAATGCTAATTTACATTTGATTATTCATACATATACTAATATTAATCTATGTTTATTTATAGATGCACTAATACAAGTAGTTATTTATTTTTTTGATTGATATAATAATACTTGTATACATTCATTTTAATTGTTTATAGGTATATGCTTTTTGTATTATTTACAGGTATATTAATATTTTTGTTTGTTAGGTTTAGGGTTAGTTTCTGTTTGTTTACTTCATTTACGTAATACAAATACAATAAACATTCATTTACTATTCATATCTTTACTAATATTTATTTATTTATTTATTTATTTGTGTGTTTGTTTCATTTTCCGCAATACAAATGCAATAAACGTTTAATATTTAAAGCTATACTAATATGTATTTATTTATTAATAGATAGATAGATACTAGCAGTAATACTAATATTTATTTATTTGTTTGTTTCATTTAGCCTAATACAATAAACATTCATCTAATATTTAGAACTATACTAATTATTTATTGGTTTAATTATTAATAGGTAGATAGATACTAGCAATAATACTAATATTTATTTATGTGTTTGTTTGTTTTATTTAAGTAATACAAATACAATAAACTTTCTTTTAATATTTAGAACTATACTAATATTTATTTGTTTATTTATTTATTTATAGATATATAATTTATGGTTCCAGTAAAACTAATATTTGTGTTTGTTTTTGGTGGCATTATTTGAAGTCTATTTTTGTGTCTGGTTTGTGAGTGTCGTGATGTGTAATGGATGTGTTTCAGGAGTGTGTGGTTTCGTGTTTGTTGGTTTTCTCAGCGCTGTAATGTCAGAGCGTCGCCGCTGGGCTCCGAGTCGACAGGATCACACCTGAATCACTGAACACAGCAGTCAGACAAACACAAGCAGACACACATGACCCAACATCACCATCACACACATCACATCAAACCTGAGAGAATTCACCTGAAGAAACCTCACGGCTTTAGCTTAACCACCGTACAAAACACACTTTGACACGAATGCTGCTGTTGGAGCTCGAGTTGTTATAGACCTGGAAACTAAAATAAAATACATTATATTATATTAATTTGTCAATATACTTAAAGTGACACTATAAATCTGAAAGTGCAGTTTTTATTTTTTAACACACACCCTGAACGTTGTGATTTAGTTTTATTTAGAGACATTTCACTGTTTTACCTCAGAAGGAGGTCAGATAAGCCTAATTACAGCTTGTGCTCATCAAAAGCTCTGCCTGAAACTGGAAACCATATGGCATTGTGTAGGAGTTTGACCTAGGTTTTGCCGTCCATCCATCCATCGTTATGCCTTCTCTCAGTTGGTCTCTGTGTGTTTATGTGTGTCTGAGTGTCTCTTTTTGTCTTTGTCTGTCTGAGTGTCCCAGCATCTTTCTATTTGTCTCAGTCGGTTCGTGTGTCTAAGTGTCTCTTTATGTCTCTGTGTCTCTGAATGTCCTGGTCTGTCTCAGTCGGTCTCAGTTTGTCTCTAAATGTCTCATTGTGTGCCTGCATGTCTCGGTATGCCTCTGCATGTCTTAGGCTGTCTATACATGTCTCAGGGTTCGTGCACATCTCTATGTGTCTCATAGTGTCTCTCTCTTAATATCTCTATATGTCTCTGCATGTCTCAGTCTGCCTCGGCCTGTCTCTGAACATCTCTTTTTGTCTCTTTGTGTCTGAGAGTCTCTGTCTTCCTCAGTGTGTCTTTGCATGTCTTGGTCTGTCTCAGTGTTTTAGTGCGTCTCTGCATGACTCAGCGTATCTGTGAGGGTTCATGCACATATCTATGTGTCTCAGAGTGTCTCTGTGTGTCTGTATCTGCCTCAGTGTGTCTCTTAATGTCTTTCAGTCTCCATATGTATCTGCATGTCTCAGTCTGCCTCAGAATGTCTCATTTTGTCTGAGTACCTCTGTCTTCCTCAGTGTGTCTCTGTTTGTCTTTGAGTGTCCATGTACGTCTCTATGTGTCTCAGTGTGTCTCTTTTTGTCTCTGTGTGTTTTGGTCTGTACCAAACTACCTCTGTGTGTGTCAGAATGTCTGTCTAAGTGTGTCTCTGCATGTTTCAGACTGTCTCTGAACGTCTCTTTGTGTCTGAGAGTCTCTGTCTTCCTCAGTGTGTATCTGCATGTCTTGGTCTGTCTCAGTGTTTTAGTGCGTCTCTGCATGACTTAGCGTATCTGTGAGTGTTCAGGCACATATCTCAGTGTGTTTGTGTCTTACTCTGTCTGTCTCTGCTCTGCATCTTTGTACATCTCTGTGTGTCTCCAAGTATCTCTGTGTGTTTGTGTACGTCTGTGGGTCTCTCTCGCTTGTCTCTGTGTGTCTCGGCACATCTCTGTTTATGTGTATGGTGATTCTTCAGAGAAGACCTTATTCTGAGAAACGCTAACAGTTCAATCTCTGATGACCCATAATTTGCCAGAATTAGACACGTTTGTTCTTCTGCTCGCTTGCACATTGCTCTACTTGTGCCAGGTGTGATTCTCGCTATAGACTTTGTGATGATTTAGAAGTTTTTGCGACTACATCACCTACATATTGCATCAGTGAAACTAGGGCTGCACAATTACTAAAAAAAGTAGTAGTTTATAGCCATATTAAACAACACAAGTTTGTTTTGTGCAACCAAATTGTGCAACCCTACAGACAACAAACCTGATTTAAAATAAAAAAAAATCACTTTAAGTCGCATAAACCACACAACAATAATAGAAACCGCATGACAAAGTTTTTATCTTGTGTTCATCAGCGCTGCTCAGACAGACAGACAGACAACAGTCCGTCAGACAGATCGGATCTCAGGTTTGTCCGTTAATAACACAGTGTGGATGTGTCCTACATCCTGGCTCTAATGGCATCATGTGATTCGATTGTGTTATTGATGTGTTTCTCTGTGACTGACAGACGTGGGCTCTCGGCAGGTGTGGGATTCGGTTTTTATTGACACTCAGTCTCTCATGAATCAGTGCGATTAGACGGCCGCTCCGCTGATGGCACTCAAACAACTCTGATTTCATTAGATTCCAGCGCCGAATGCCACATCCAGCCTCTCGTAGCCCTGCAGGAGGTTATTTATAGGGCTTTTGTGGCCGGTTTGCAGTGCTGGGATTCCTCACACGCCGATGGGAACCACATGCAAACTCAAGTTTGCGTGCAAGAAGGACAAAGCTGCACACGAATGGGCCGTCACGCTTTCTGACATGGAGAAAACGATATTGCGATATTGATGATGTAATACAGAGTTTACTGAGTGCTCAGAAAAGAAAACAGATCTTATTTCACTTCAATCTCATCAGATCAATCAATTAATCACTTTTATTTATATAGCGCTTTTAACAATACAGATTGTAGCAAAGCACTAAACATAATCAAGTAGGAAAATAGAGGATTGTGACTTAAATTAAACTATTTATTTACTAAATGCAGAGACGGTCTCTGTAATTCGGTAAAAATTAGGTGTCCCTGACTAAGCAAGCCAGAGGAGACAGCGGCAAGGAACCAAAACCACATCCATGAGAGAATGGAGAAAAAACCTTGGCAGAACCAGGCTTAGGGTCAGTTCTCCTCTGGCCGGATGCCCAGCACCTAATTTCCAGTTCAGTTTTAAACACATGTCAGATTGTGTAAAGGACTTATAGGCCGGTTTCACAAAAAGGGCTTAGCTTAAGCCAGGACTAAGCCTTAGTTAAATTAAGATATTTAAGCAACTTTTACAAAAATGCCTCATAAGAAAATATTACATGTTTGAAGACATGTCAGAGCAAGTTATTTTCATCTGAGACAGCTTAAACATGCAATTTAGTCTGGGACTAGCTTAAGCCTTGTTTGTGAAACAGGGGGATAGTGTTTGTGTGCATTTGGTTCCAGCGATCAGTCCATGGAGCTCATCTAGGTTTTCTTGTCTCCGATGAAGATCTCTTTGTGCTGATACACCATCTGATCTGGATACGGACTGAGGAACAGAATAAGAGAGAGACAGACTTATATTAGCGTAGGTGCCATGCTTTTTACGATGTATGGAGTACATCATGTGTTAAGGGGAGTGTTCCCGGTTATGGCTGATCTAATTAATGCAGCCTAACAATCCTTTAATGGATTTGATTAATAAATGTGTATCAGTGTGTTATGTGTAAGCCAGAGTAAAGAGATGTGTCTTTAATCTAGATTTAAACTGACAGAGTGTGCCCGCCTCCCGAACACGATTGGCCTTAATTCTAAGCGGTATGTGTGGAGAAAACCAGGCATGCAGTCCCAACAGTGAAGCATGGTGGTGGCAGTATCATACTGTGGGGGTGTTTATCAGCTGCAGGGACAGGACGACTGGTTGCAATGGAGAGAAAAATTAATTGGACCAAGTACAGGGATATCCTGGACCAAAACCTTCTCCAGAGTGCTCAGGACTGCAGACTTGGCCAAAGGTGTACGTTTCAACAAGACAATGACCCTAAGTACACAGCTAAAATAATGAGAGAGTGGCTTCACAACAACTCTGTGACTGTTCTTGAATAGCCCAGCCAGAGCCCTGACTTAAACCCAATTGAGCAACACTGGAGAGACCAACAAATGTCCGTCCACCAACGTTTACCATCCAACCTGACAGAACTGGAGAGGATCTGTAAGGAGAAATGGCAGAGGATCCCTAAATCCAAGTGTAAAAAACTTGTTGCCTTGTCTTTCCCAAAAAGACTCATGACTGTATTCAATCAAAAGGGTGCTTTTACTAAATACTGAGTAAAGGTTCTGAATACTTAGGGCCATGTGATAATTCAGTTTATCTTTTTTGATAAATTTGCAAAAATGTCAACAATTCTGTATTTTTTTGTCAATATGGAGTGCTGTGTGTACATTCATGGGGAAAAAAATGAACTTAAATGATTTTAGCAAATGGCTTCAATATAAAAATTTAAGGGGCTCTGAATACTTTCCATACCCACTATATATGTGTGTATATATATATATATATATATATATATATATATATATATATAAATCAATCACCTTTATATTTGTATGGCGCTTTTAACAATATATATTGTGTGAAAGCACTGAACAGTGTCACAGTCAGCTGGAGGTGCCAGCCCAGATCAGGGGGTGGCACTTCAGTGCCCAGCGAACTCTCTGTGTTTTATGTTTGTTTTCATGGACTCATTTCTCACAAACTCATGTCTCCACCCGGCTTGTCAGTTGTCATAGTCTTTCAGTGTTGGCTCCACCCATTTACCTAGTTTCAGGTGTATAAAACCCAGAAGTGTGACAAACAGTATCAGATTTGGAGAATCTGTAATGTCAGTAATGTAAAATGACAAGATTAAACACTTAATTTTCAGCTAAAGGCATTTTATTATTGAATGCAGAGAATTGATTGTCTCGATCAGCTCAGTTTTAATAGGATCAAATAATGTAATGTAATCAAATCAAAGATAATCGCTAGAATTTAAGTGTCCCCAACTATATATATATATATGTTATTTATTTATTTATTTTTTACTTTTTGAATGCAATGAAATCAGTCTTAATTTGACTTGAATTGTGTCCATTAATGCTGTTAAAATTAATGTTGAACCTGTTTCCTTTCGATATACAGTATGAGCCTGCACTCTTAAAAACAAAAATTAATGTTCCAAAAAAGGGTTAATACAAAGAACCTTTCAATGATCTAAAGAAACTTTTCCACTGTAAAGGTCCTTTTGTCAAATTAAAAGGTTTCAGGCATCTTAAAGGTTCTTCATGGAACAGAGATTACATTAAAGAACCATTATTTTTAAAAGTGCACTTTTTAGTGGCATCACTTTTTGTGATTCATGCATTCTCATGCTCCTCCAGTTTGTAGCACTTTCCGTCCAATCAGATCCATCTTACCCACTATAAACCCCATTTCTTCCCTTCCATACGCATCCCCTTCTCTGCCCACTCTTACACCTTCCTTCATGAGGGCCACAGGGTCCGAACCGGACACTGTCCTCGCTAGGGTTCAAAACACTAGGGCTCGGAGTCCGCCGGACCTCCCGGCTCGCCCCCCGGACAGCACACCAAACTCGATTACTATTTTATTAAGAGAAAGCGCAAACTCGTGAAATAATGCCTAAACATTTATGCCCCAAAGCGTTGCTAAAATTCTTAATCTAAGCTTTATCCGTAAGTGAAGGATTACCTCGGAGCTTACAGCAAAACAAAAGTGTCTGTGTTCTGCTTAGCTGCTTTTGTTAAATGGATGATTCAGTTGTGCCTCTGTTTGATTGCACTGGTGGCAGTCAGTATAAATGAGCTCTTATTGGCCTTCCTTGTGGTGAATCTTAAGTTGTATGCCTGCCTTTGAGGTGGCAAATCCTTCTCCTCAGTCATTTCAATAGCAAGACTCAACTTTTATGGTAATATGAGATATTTTAGAAGAGAACGATAGTTTGAATCAGTTATTTATGCATACAACATCAAGGCCATTTTTTATATCTAAGTGCGACTCTAAACAAGAAACAACCACTTCCACATGTTGTATGTGGTTGCATGCTTTTGATGTAGCTCCAATTCGAATAAAAAATGGCAAAAATTACAAAATGGCAGTTAAAAAATATCCAATAAGCTTAAAACCTTTTGAATTAAAACTAAATGAATTGAGATTTTTTTTAGACAGTTTGTTTCCATCATCTTGCAACAGAGCAAATTCAGAGCTATTAATACTAAGTACAAAATAAGGAAGAAAAAAATTAAATGTTTGTTTCCAAATATTTTAAACTAACTAGTTTGCATGACTTCAATTTAACACATGATCAAATATCATAACAATATGAAATAATAGCAAAGCATTTTGCATACATATTAATTATATGATCTGTTCTTGTGTTTTAGTTTATTAATTGAAAGGCACATAATGAGGGACCTACCAACTTAAACAAATATAAAGCATTATGCTAACACTTTAGTTTAGGGACCAATTATCACTATTATTTAGTTCTTTATTAGCATGCATATTACTACTAATTATTACTTACAAAAACACATATTTATGCTGTATTTTGCAAGAGAATTTGTATATGCCTTAACCTTGCCCAATATCTAAACTTAACAGCTACCTTACTAGTCTTTGAAGCCCGACCTTCAGACTGATGGCTGAAGGTCTGGAATTCATAGCCGCTTTCTTTGGTCAAGGCCCACCCATAAGGCTGTTTGACAGACATGTCAAACAACCAATCACAGTTTGTTTCATTCAGCGTGGAAATTTCCCCACAACTGAACGGCGTGCAACAAGTCAATCGGCATAGAAAATCCTGACGAGACGCTCGTGGTAAACATTGGAAGCACATCTCTCCACTTTTTAACACCCACAAGCAATTCTAGAGATCCGAACACAATACTGAATCAGCCAGCTGCGATGTCAGCATCTGTTGTTTCATGTTTGCCAGCAAACGCTGATGATATCCCCTTCTCGGTTAGGTAACATTACTTCACTTGATCTTCCATAATAGATAGGAGGGGACGCACAACTAGTAAAATTGGATCGCATACTTTCGAGAATCCAACGTTTAGCTGATCTTAATAAATAAGTTTTTTTCCCGCAATCACACGTCTGCGATATCTTTCCCACCATAGTCTAACATTAAGCATTATGAGGTTGTCTGCATCTATTCGAGTCAGAAGCATTCAAATTTGGTCAGATGAGAAACTCTAATTCTCAGATTACATTTTGAAACTTTTACCTGGACTGATATGGAGGAAACGAGTTGTTCTACCCACACCCAAGAGAGAAAAGGCAATATTTTCAGGATGTCTGCAGTACAGGGAGCTGGTCAAGCAGAACTCAATCAAGACAGACTCAGGTAGCCTTCGTAAGCCTGTAGGGAAATATCCTGGTAGACAGTGGCCTGTGTGAATTTGTATCTTCAGTCATTCATGGTTAGTGTGCCTCCGTGTTCATGGACAGACCTTCAAACATTTAGTCACACATGCATGCATTTGGATGCTAAGAATGATCTGTTCACTTCATCCATATATCCTGCATCTTTTATGATTAGGTTACAAGTGACTTTTACAAGCTTTTTCAGAATATAGTTGCATCCAAACTTATAAACTCTTCAGGTTTGCCTAATGATTGTGTTATTATTTTTGTGATTGAATAAATCACTTATGTTTATTTTACTGCATCCTCAACTGGGTGCCAAACAACTCTGGCTGCAGCGCGGCATTTAATAACTCCCATAATTTGTGTCCATACTTGGCTCTGCTTGGGAATTTACAATCACTGAATAAATAAGAATCAAATTTAGCTCTTTAATCTTAAATGCAGACCGAGCTATTGATCCATCATTCAACTTTTCTGCAGTTTTAAATCTAATGAGGTCATCAGTCATTATGAAGTCATTAACAGAGATCAAATCGATAGCACCTTGCCCAAATGCATACGATTTTGTGCATGCGGTTGACTCCAGCAGCTTGCAGATGCTGATAACTTTAGCTCCAGAGCTCCACAACACATCTTTAAACCCACTCTAATAGAGGATGCTGTGCAATTCTACTTCATTTCATATATCACTCCTTATAAGACAGCCAAGTGGGTCCAAGTCTGTTAACCGTGCCCAGGGAGCAAAATCAAAACCAACAACCACCATCATGACATCAAAACTGCGGCTTTTACACCCTTTAATTTCATTTTGCTCAGAGACCAGCGCCTAAGAGACAAGTCGTGGATTACATAAATAATGCTATTCTATGAATTTGTGATTTTGCTGAAAATGCTTTGTGCATCAGGCAAACAACTCAAAATGTTATACATGTATAAAGAGCAGGCAAAACTATGAAAGATAAATCATCTGATATTTCACCATATTGAGGGTAGGTTTACACAACAATGACAATGAACACTCCTGTGTGTTTTTTATCAGACACAGATGACAACAAAGCAATCTTTGTTTAAATTAATGTGCTGTACTTTCAGTTTATATATCCTATACATACTGTATATCCAATAATGACCAAACAGTTGGGGTGAGACTGTGTTGACATTACAATTCATCGTATAACTTTCCTCACCTCTACAATATATAAATCCACTTCACCAGCTAAATGCTCTTCAACAGCGATGCTATAGAGCTGCTGCAAAAACAAACGATCAAAGACAGAATTCAAAAAATGGCCGCGCACTTGTTTCTATGACACATAAGATCAACAGGCTCTTGACATTTTGAATGTTTATATTCCATTACAGCACATCTTGTGTCTCTTTGCTCTCAGTCAATTAATAGCCTGCTAGATAACTATACTGTCTGCTTTTATTAAAACTCTCTTGTCTTTTAATGAATTCTACACAGTGCCACTTCTCTCCCTCTCTACTCCTCTCCTGTGTCCAGAACAAATCGTCCAGAGTCACTGGCAGAGCCGAGTCACTGGGGTTTGTGTAATAAATTCTTTATTGGGTGTCAGAAACCTGGACTGGGCGTGTGGGAGAGGCAAAGATGCTCCGTAAATGAAATTGCATGGACAACGAGGATGCCAGCACTCTGACTTTACCTCATGACGTGCAGCATAAATATCACCTCTACTGCGTCATTTGCTAACCATGCACTAGACTGAATTGATCTATTTCAGAACGCCATATAAACACAGTGAAATGTGCAAATGCTCTTGTGGATATGAGATTTGTCAGCACTAGGGCCGGAAGAAATTTCTTATCAAATTAAGTCATATTTTAGCTTTTCAGCAAAACATCCCAATATTTATCTATGCTGAAATGGCTCCAAGTGCTACATTTTTCTTTTAATCATTATATATATATATATATATAAATTTTTTATCTTTGTTTATCCCTTCCCTTTCTAGCTTGTACTTATTTGAACGATGCCTGAGGCTTGTATTACAAGGACTTCCTCTGTTTGCCTGTTTTAGATTGCTTTATGCATTCTCCAATCATAAGTCTTTTGGAGAAAAGTGTCAGCAATACACATATGCACACATTTAGCCATTTTGCTAATTATAATATTATATAGCCATATATATAATTTAGCAATTGCAAAAAGTAAAATAGATACAAAAAATCAATGCCACATACAGTTATTTAAATAAATCATTCAATATATTTATTGAAATTGATGCTTAGAACTCATTTATTCTAGTGAAGCCCAGCCCTGGTCAGTTTACACATTCACACTTTTTCTTTTGGTCTGTAAACAATTTGGCAATGGCTGCTGTCACCGGCCGCTCTTTTTATGTGTGTTTTGTGAAATCTGCCCAGAATATTTAAGTGGTTTACCCTCACGCTTCAGTGGGGCAACACAAGAGAGAGGGAGGGCGAGAAGGAGAGAGAGACAGCGAAAGGAGGAGAGGTGAGGGAAGCCAGAAAGGACAGAGAAATTGACTGAGAGGAGAAAAATACAGCTTAGAGCTGCGAGTGCCGTGGAATTGCACACTTCGCTGGAGGTTGTGCATGTGTGGCCAAGACTCAACCTATAAGAGGCAGGAGAAAGACAGAGTGAGGTACAGGCAGGTAAAACACACTTTACCACAAGTGGACTTCCATAATTTGCTGCACCATCAACTCAGATCCGTGTGCTGGTCGCATAGATCCACAATGTCAGTCCTTATTGCTACTCAATTGAAGATCGACACCAGCACTTCATCTGGAAAGGTAAGGCCTTTTATTAGCCACTCCACAAACCATCGTGCATGCAAATCGGCTCGATATGTACAAAAGTATATGCTAAAGCACAAAATGTTTTGGTAATTGTCTACATTAAAGTCCTGGCAAGAACATTCTCCATGCTGTAAGATATGACAAAACTTTCTTGAATTTAGCACAGTCTATCCCAAGAGAGCTCATAAACATTTTTAAATTCATATGGATGCTCAGGCATCTTTAAGGACACTTCTGTTAGTTGTAGAGAGTTTAGTTCTTTGATAGCAAGTTGCATGAACGATGCATCTGCTTACTCACCAATGCACAATTTATTTATTTTGTGACTTTGCTTAGAGGTGGCCATTTTCCTTTACTCAAAACCAAATATAAACATACTTGCATCTTCTGTACCAACACGTGATACCGTGCACATTCATGCACAACCATATAAAGGATGGCTGAAATGCATTCTGCCATGCATTGAGGCTCAATGCTTATCACACCCTGCAGCACAGGCGACACACAGCCCAGCAGTTATAGTGTGTTATAGTGTTCACCAATTGCTACAGAAAAATCTTTTCAGGGTTCACCTTAAGAAAATGACCCTCCGAAAGTACCTCCATAGTTTGAAACCCGTAGAGCGCCATGAAGAGTTTCTAATACATGTGCTTATCCTTGCACTCTCTATAGATGTCTAATTTACTCACTAGTCATTTACTCCCACACACTGCTCCATATCATCCTTGGATAAGTTTCAATTTCCCTGCACCTTATCGCAGACATTTTAAAATTGGATTTGAAGGCTCTATGATGTGCTCTCTCTCGAAAAACTTGGTTCAGTAAACAGAAAAATCTTCAATGAGAGCACGTCCTCATTTTCATGCTCAGTTTCATGCAACATTCTGCGGAAGACGGAGATTAAAGATGAAAGTGAAAGTCAATAGGCATATGTGGAGGTCTTGAATGTCGTACCGTAGTTGTCGATATGCTGTGTAAGAATAATGATGACCCTTTCGCACCACAATTTTAATCAAAGTTTTGTAAGTAGTTATGAATAAATTGCCTGCTCTTGCAATCGGTTGACTCTGCAAAAGTGAACAATTTTCACATACCTCAGGAGGTGGGAATAGGCTAAAAAACTAAATTTAATGTTGGCCTTTCATGCTTGAAAGTTTTAATAGTTTGAGAAATTTTTGCACACAAGTTTTCTAAAGGTCACTTTTTATGATGAGTGCTTGAAGTAAAATAAAAAAGGATTCGACTTAATGAAAGAAGGGAATGTCACAAAACCAAATGCTTAAAGGGAGAGTTTATGTTGAGTCACCATTTACTCATGCATCTCATGTCAGTCCCGAACCTTATGACAAAAGAAAAACCCTTTGAGTAACCTTTGACTTCAATCGATCAATCACATTTATTTCTATAGCGCTTTTAACAATACAGATTGTAGCAAAGCACTGAACATGATCAAGTAGGAGAATAGAGTGATGATGGTAATGTGTAATGACTAGATTAAACTATTTATTTATTAAATACAGAGACGGTCTCTGTAATCAAAACCATAATAATCACTAGAAATTAGGTGCCTAAGCAAGATAAGCAAGACAGAGGCGACAGCGGCAAGGAACCAAAAACCTAATCCATGAGAGAATGGAGGAAATAAACCTTGGGAGAAACCAGACTTAGTTAAAACCAGTTCTCCTCTGGCCGGACGCCCAGCACCTTATTTCCAGTTCAATTTTAAGCACATGTCAAATTGAGCAAAGGACTTATAGTGTGTGTGTGACCTCCACTGTATAGACAAAAACGCTGATTGGTGAGTGAACAATTGTATACGGTGTACAAAAAGGGCATAAATAGTATATACAGAAAATATGTCACATCTTAGTATGCCAAGGTTATGTACTGTAAATAGATTTCCAGGAAGCACACACTGACAAAATGCATGCCTTCAATACACTTTAAAGCCACACTTCATTTACTTCCACTTGTATATATATTAAAATTATCAAAGCAAATGCAAGCTTATGCAAAAATGTTTGATCCTCATTTGTAAATGCTAATATTGTAAACTCTGACACCGTTCACCAATGGAGACTAAACAAATTTCACAGAATTCTGAGTTGAAAGAACACAAATAGGTAATGCTACGCAAAAAAAATGTATAGAGTTTCCAGTATTGCAGGACCCAAGGTCATTCTGCACGTTTAAAGATGTGACTGCAGCTTAAGGCGCTTTTGATAGAAAAAGAGCATGAATGTGTTTGCAGTATAAGCAGCGGCAGAACTGCTTTACATGACAATTACACATTAGAAAGACGAAGAAGAGACAGTATTAAGAAAATACATATTTTGAATCCATCTGTCACAAGATTAATACACATTTCACACCTACAGACAGTTTAGTGCCTTTCATTCACCTATAATGCATGTCCAGAACACCCAGACTATTGTGACTAAATACCTAAAATGGTTTCTAAATGATTTTTGTCATTTGTTGATGAGAAGCAATTATCGTCCAACAAATTACACATTTTCCAACATATTTTTATTCCAAACTTGCTTCAAAATATAAGTCAAGTGTTTAAATCGGATGCAGCTTCTTATCATAGAATGAGGCCATAAATGCACTATTTTATACTCTATTCTACTATAATTTGTGGTGTTGATTAGCAATGCATTATAAATCGTCTTTATTAGCCTATCCAAATCCGAGTGATCCAGGAAATGGTTGTTGCTGACTTTATTTCAGTGGAGTGACTTATTTCTAGCTGAAACAGAATATTGATGTCACAATAGCGTCTGTAATCCAAAACACGAAAGGAGACGGAGTAATTTCACACATTTAATAATAACCAGGATCACAGAGGCAGTATAACACACATGACATTGAGACGAGAACTGAAAGACAGACTTATAAAGGAAAGACAATCACTGATAATGAACGAGACACACCTGAACAGAATCACTAATTAAACAGAACTAAACACAGAGCACATGGAGAAACGCAACGTGGAACATATAAACATGTGACAACTGATTAGAGGGTGGGGTTTTAGTTTTGCACTCCTCCTCTCTGTCTCTTACTCACAGCAAATAAACAGTCTGAGGGACATGGTTACAGGGATAGTTCAGCTGAAAGTGAAAATTCAGTGTTTATCTGCTTACCCCCAGGGCATCCAAGATGTACAGTAGGTGACTTTGTTTCTTGAGTAGAACACAAACTCAAGCTGTGATTCTGTGAGTCACATAATGCAAGTCAATGGGCGAACAATCTTTAAGAATAAAAAAAACATGCATGAATGAAACCTAATAAAACCCTGCGGCTTGTGAATGAGTTGGACACTGGTGTATCAGAGGTTAAAAATGATATAAATAATGTTCAGTGTCTTGTACAAACTGATCGTTTTGTGTCTTTGGACATTAATTTTGATTAGTTCTGATCAGTCTCTATTGCCTTTTTCTTCAGATACATGATAGCTGGATACTTTTATTAAGAATGTTATTGAATACCAATAATTTTCGAGGGATCACATTGAAGTATTGAGACAACACTCCCCAACACAGGTAAAACATGCAAACCCAATACAGAAAGAAGGACTCAAAACAAGGACGGTGTTGCCGTAAGACAATATTGCTATCAACTGAGCCACAATGAGAGGGTGAAGAATGAGTATTGATATAAATGAGGATATCCTTAAAGATATGCATTAATAAAGACACAAACTGTTAGATGAATCCCAGCTAACTGAAAACTCTCCTTCAGCTGCCTTTGTTATTTTGTTTTGCATTTAAAATGACTTTTCTGCTTATTCAGCACTTGTCCATTACAGTCAATGAGGCAGAAAATTGAGATATAGCCTTAAACCTTGAAGTGATGTTTCTCTGTCATCCTATGAGCCAGCCTGATATTGCTCAGAGTATTTGTGGAGTGTCCTGACAGATTACTCTATTGATCTTCAGTGGCTGAGGTCTGCTGTCGTCTTCACAAAGAAAGATGCTCTTTTAAACACAGTTGACAGCTCAAAGATAAATTCACAAACAACAAACTCATCAAATATCAAGCCGTTTACACCTGAGCAAGCCTTTACGGTTGTCTGTCCTAAAAAAAACTTGTGCATTTTAAAGAAACTGTCAGTGGGCCGTTATTATTGTACTGTTTTCCAAGACTTTTATTTTCTTTTTCTTCTTCATTGGTATTGATTGTGCCATTTATAAAGCAAAACAAAATTTCAGAAAAAAACATCAAATGATTAAAAGGTTTTTGACACATTGATCAAATATAGGCTCTATGCCATAAAACCTCTCTGAAATTTGTGTTTTCATTGTTATATGGTAGGAGGCGCTATTGCACATCTTCTAAAACAGTACTGAATCTGGTGCAAAAAACAGTGAAGAAGCATTAGAAACAGGATTTTATTCAAAATGTTGATTTTTAAAATGAAACTTACACACATACAAGTGCTGATAAAGAATGCATGGAGTAATATATGTATTGTTTGTTTAAAAGCAAAAGTGATTTGTTTATGTTACATGTCGACATATTTATTAATGCAATGAATCATTAATCATGAATGGTTTGTTAAAATGGTCACAAACTGTTATTGGTTGCTGGTAACCAGTGGCGGCACCAATATTTTTTGTTGGGGTTTCAGTGTGGGTGCTAAAAAAACTAATTAAATTGAGATAAAGTAATGAACGCCTAAACTTTTAACTATCAATTTTTTGTATACAGCAGCTTTGAAAAAGTTTTTCTTTTTGATATATCAGCCTTCTCATATGCCACTGTTATAATTAAAAATGCCAAATGTGACACTTACAGAGTAATGTAATTTATGAATGAATAGCCTATAAAAAAGAGAGAAAGATGTTTTGTTTTTTGTTTTGTCAACTCAATAAAAGCAAAAAATATTTTTCCACACGTGCTGATATACATGGTATCATATGTCGATAATAGCCAGAGATAAGGATAAAAAATGGGCAATAGTAAGAGGATTTAGCATTTCCAATTCATGTAAGCCTGTTACATTCTTCTTATAGATTTTATAGATAATCTGATTGCTTTTATTAATAAAATACACGACCGCACCATCACCGCATGTTGCGCTGTGAGGACAATAACAGGCTATTAGCTTTAAACAGGTCTATTCATTTCTACAATAATACAATGAAGGCCTATAATTAAAATGATTAACACTGCTGTCATCAATGAAAATTCAGAGCAGCTTTATATCAGGCACTGATTTTTGCGCTTTGCTTGCTTGAGTTGTTTGACCCCATAATATCAGTTGGTTGTAAGTAACATATCAAGCACTTTTTTAGGCACAACGTTTTTTAATGTTTAAATTTCAGTGTTAATGAAAGTGATAATAAAAGTTAAAAACAAACAAACACGGAAGTCATTAGGAAATCTTTGAGTGACTGTGCCAAGGCTAAGCAAGTTTCTGATAGAGCTATAGCCCCATCAAGCCCCGCCCTTAGCACCGCCTCTGCTGGTAACTAAAACAAAAACACTGGCATGGAAAGAGTTAAGTGTGTTGACCAGTGTCGCATCAGTGTAATCGAGCTCAATAATTGAATATTGATGCTCAATTGATTGATAAAGAATTTATTCCACAAATGAACTTGTTGTTAACTGCATTTTGATTTACACAAAATGTATCTCATGCAATTTTGTATTTCGATTACCTTACTGACTCTGCAAAAGATAAATGGAAACATCCCATTTTTTGCCTGTCAAGAATTATGTAAGATCGATGCACAAAAATGGATTCAAATCTCATTTCAGTTTAATAGATACATGTAAATAAATGATTAGTGATGTAAAATGTGATTTATGGAAGCTTTGCTCCTATTGCTTCTTTTGGGATGTGGCTGTATTGATCCCACACAGAGCCCCTGTGCAGCATACAGACATGTATTTCAAAGTCCTTCTGAAGGATTTCTGATATTTTGTGTATACTGCAGGAGGCTGAATAGCAGAATCTCTCATCGCAATCAATTTTACTCCTCATGCATGGTTTTCATTTTTGTTCACTATTTTTCACTGCCATTTGGAGCTGTGTTGAGTCCAGGATTATAGCTGCGAGTGGCGTGAATGAAACCTGTGATTTCTCAAAGATGAAGGTGATGAAAGGTGCAGCCACAACATTGTGAGTTTCCACCATGTCGAGTATTGTAGTGCATTATATCATTACACTTATAACTCAATTTTAGCACCTATTTGGCTGAGACGTGATGGAAATTCGTGTACAAACAAAGATTAGAAGAGTTTAACACTTCACAAGAAAGAACTTTACATACTGTACAGCTCCTATTCACTTCAACATGCTTTGAATGTGGCAGTTTAAAGAGTCTGGATAATGCAGACGCTACAATCTCAAGCAGCATCCCTCGAGGTCAGGTTTAAGAGTCTCTCATCTATAAGCTATGATTAAGGTATATCCATGATAGCTGCTTCTCTATTTTTGCCTATTAAATCAATTAAACCTGAACACCTTGTAGCACCGAGTGCATGAATAATGCAGGCCATAAGTTATTCAGCCTCCAGCACCTCTGTTTTGAGTAAGCACACTTCAGCTGACTGCGTGCGCTGCAGGAAAATGGAAATTACACCCAGTAAAAGGGAAATTAATTGATTCTTACATACTATTTAATTTCCTGTGCTTTCTAGAGATATTTGGGATACAGTCTGGAGCACATGAACAAGAGCTGGAGAATGTATTTCAGCTGGTTTCGATCAGGTAAATGGGCTCAAGGTTTATATATTTGTGTTATTGTGTGATTTATGGATTATATCACTTAAGTAGCATCAAGCAAAAGCAGAAAAAAACACATGAAAAGCCCTTGGACTTTAAATGTAAGGGAAAAACACCTATAATCAATCTTAGAAAAGACATGCAATAGATACTAGCTTTTCCTGGTATGCTATTTTTAAAGTATATTCATGTGTTCGAATGGCATTGCTTTTTAACAATTGTAGCATGAATGTTGTCTGCTTTATAATGGTCACTGAGGCTGCCTTAAGAGCCTTGGCGCACATTGCATACAATGTTCTTTCTGCTGCAAAGAAATGCCCTTTTTAAATACTAAATAATCAGCAATGTGCTAGGCTTTACGGCGTCCTGCAGCATAATACATTTCTTTTACATAATCTTGTTTCTGTTGCCCCTCTGTGGTCCTCATTCAGATGTAGTTTTGTTGGTCCTGATAAATTAATCATTGGGGTCATTCCTGTAATGCATTACAAGACCCCAACGTGTATGCATTAAGATATTGAATAAAATATTACACTCACAATGAATTTATGTGTACATATGGGATGAATTTTGAATAATCTCACTTTGTGAGATATGTGAAACATTTCTTAAGCACACATTAAGATATATAACTTGTACTCAATTTTTCCAACACACCATCACATATGCAGATTGATTTAGAATTTATCTTATCTTCTTGTCGTTATCATCAGCTGACCTTAAAAGTCCATATATCTCAGCATCAGTAGGCCTACTGCTGTTTAACCCTTTTTTGATGCAGTGAAACCTGTTTCCTGCTTTGGTCAAGTGACATTTAGCATATACCTCCTTACAGACATTGTAATGATTAAAAACATTAATGCATAACAAGAATGACCCAAATATTAATATTCAAAATCTCAGGACTGACACAGGTTGCTCAAACTGAAAGTATGTTGGAAATAAACCTCTCAGATTTCAAGGATCTTTTTTTCTGTTATAGGAATACTTCACTCAGGATGTTTGGTCACTATTGACTTGCATAGTAGGGGGGAAAAAAACTGAATGGTGAATGGTGTGTGAATGGTGTCCCAAAACATCCTGGTTACAAACTTTTTCAAAATAGTGTGTTCAACAGAACAAAGAAATTCATACAGGTTTGGAATTACTTAAAGATGAGTAAAAGATGACAGAATTTTTATTTTGGGTGAGCTATTTCTTTAAGAGTAGCTAGTCTAACCCAGCAGGCTATATTCATTTGCTTAAATAACTACTTTAATAGAGCATTACTAGAATGTTAATTGTGCTACAACTATATTGAACATATTTGGCGGGAGATTTACAGTTAAGTTGATGTTCGTGTGTTGTTGTTGTCGGGAGAACTAAACGCGTAAATTATAAACTATAAATTCTTGAGCAATTGCGCCATTATTATTTTTCAATCAAAGTAACTTTTTTTGGTAGTTTAAATGATTATATGAAGCTGTTGTATTTAATTTTACCACAGCGTGGCACTCCAGTACTGCGCATATGACCTTTCCTGCATTGTTTAAAAGTAAAAGAGAAAGGTTACTGCTCAATATTGAACATTTGTGAAAATTCATCAGTTGGTGGCATTATACAGAGTCTGTGTTTCGGTCGGTTTAATTGCTCTTTATTTTAATGAATGTGAGATTTGAAGGCTGTGCGTGGTGTGTGTGTGTGTGTGTTCTTCAGATAAATATTCTGTCAGTGGTCACTTCTCATGCAGAACGCGTCTCATCCACACACACTGTTCTGCGTAAAGCTCACGCTGCTGTCTTTCCATCGCTCGCCTCATTCTCTGAAATACAGTGAGATGGTGTGAGCTCTGATTGTTAAATCCGTTGACAGAGCGCAGTTTAATACAGGCTGTTGTGTAGACGCTTTTCTGCAGGCGGGCTAGAGAGGAAACAACGTGCTTTGAATGCAGAGCAGACTTTCTCTAGTGCCGCGCAGGCTCCAGTCAAAGCCATAAAACAGAGAAATTACTCCAACGGAGCGCATTAGAGATTCATTTCAATTAAAGGCTTCGTCTCGCTGCCTTTCTTCCGAGGACAGCAGGCTGCGGGCTATTCGAGAAGAGCAGCGTTTACCTTCTGCGGGAGAGGGAGGTTAATATAAGGCACATCTGAGGAGACATTCCGCGCTTTGAGATGCTTTAGTGGTTTGATCGGACCCATGGCTTCGCTTTACCAGAGATTCACGGGGAAGATTAACACCAACAAATCTTTTCCTCATCCACCTGAAGCCAGTCATCTACTGGGTGGACAGGTTCCCGAGGAGGAGAATAAGGCTGGGAAGAGTCCTCATCACCCCTCGTCCCGACCCCAGGTCGAGTACCGCAAGAGAAACGCCTGCGAGGATGAAGACGTAAGAGTCGCGCTTTTATTATCTTTACGCGCTGACTGTGTTTTGTATAGGAGGCGGTGTTTTGGACATTTATATATTTATTATTTTAACGATGAATAAAGCAGAAGTAAAAGTTGCTGTTGCATGTTGTATAGGGTGGAAAATATAATTCTCTTTGGATGGTGGCAGACAGAGTTGGTCGTGTAGCGCGCGGAGCGTTTTTATTTTATTTTAACTAAAGCAGGGGTTTAAACGGTAACACAACTGTTACGGTTCCTGCGGCTGTTTAGTTCTTTGAAAGAAGGCAACACAAACAGTGACCAGCAGGGTGCTTGGCGATGAACACGTAACGCGTAATCCAAAGAGTTTCTTCGCTGCGCCTGCCACATGTTATTTTCACTGATTTGACCTTCGAAGAGAAGAATGACGTCACAGCTGATGATGCGTCACAAATCCTCGCCTTCAAACAACATGTGCTGTCAGGTGTTGGTTTCAAATATTAGATCGTTCTGGGGCTGAATGTATATACTTAAAAAATACTATTTAAAAAAAATGAAGACAATGAAGAACTACATGGAAAGAAAAAACGGGATCTGCTTTTATTTGTTTTAAATGATGCAGTAAAACCATGTTGTTTTTAAAGTATTATCAATTGAAAAACTTCTGTCCGTCAAAAGACAACTAAAACGCAGGAAGACATTTTGTTGTCATGTGTTGAAAAGCACCATATGACCCCTGTAAACCTTTATGACTCTCTGTCGAAATAGTTAGGTTTCTTAAATATGTTAGCTTTTTATAAGAGGCCATGTTTTTGAACGACTATTTTTCACATTATATAACAGTTTATTTGCTATAGTTTAGAAAATGTTAATAAAATATCACAATAAAGTACAGTTAAGTTGTGTCAGAACAAATTCATCTCGCTTTGTAGAGCTACTGTATGTGATGGATTACAATTAACCAAAAATTATTCAGCTGTTAAATTTATGTACACAATAAGATAATATCAATTTAGGTCAACCAGTTACCAAAAAATGTTTCATTTTATTCAGACTGTTCTGTAAACAGGTCGCATCAGCAATTAAAGAAAACACTTAAGCAAAACATGGTCATGTAGGTGCGTCTGAATAATTGTTGATCCCAAATTTAACTTAACGCAATTTTTATGTATAATATGTCACAGTCCACTATATTTTGTTGTCCTCAGTTACATTTATGAACTATGTTGTCCTGCACCCACTAGTAAAAATTATATATGCTCTGTGAATAATTTTTGGCTTGACTATATCTTATGGCTAATATGAAAAGTCTTGTTTATCTACACCACGGTGCCGTCACATGTATTTTAGTAGTAGACTTTGCATACCTCATGCTGGCTTATTTCAGTCGTACAGACTGTGATATTAAGAGCATGATATCTTTGTGTCTGTGGGGAAGAGAATACTTGCTTAATGGATGATGTGTTCGTCATTGAAACTGTCTAGCTCATGCTTTGCAGGGTCATGGCCTACCAGAGCTGACGGCAGAAGGTTATGACTCTCAAAGGTACTTACATTAAAATCATCTAGATTAGCGGTTACGAAGACTTAGTTTTACTCAGAACACAGCCTCTTTCTGCAACTGTTTTACAGAGACTGTTTACATAACCAACTGCAGTTTAGTTCGCTTTGGCATGGTTGTGAGAGCTTTGAGTTCAACAGCGAAAACAAGCACTTTTAACAAGCTTTAGATGTTGAGCTGTGGATAGTCTGAAGTCCCGCTTTGTCCGGTGACAGTCTGTCAGCACGAGTAGATAGTGCTGAATAATTAATGATCGAGGCACTGACAATCAGCAGACGGGGAGCTCAATCAGTCCCCTTTGATTTGGATCCCTGTGGTGTTTTGCAAGTAATCATGTTTGTGCATAAAGCTGTGCGACAGTCCAATATCAATATGAAAATCTATACATATAATATTATATGTATAGCCAGGATACGGCCATAGTTCAATAAGGACATTTAAGTAATTTTTTATAAACATTAAAGGTGTGCATCTTAAGACAAAACAAAGGCACTGACCTGTTTGAAGATCAGTCAGTTTTTTTCAGTAGAAACTGAAAGATTTTAGTCCAAGACTAGACTTAAGCCTTGTCTGTGAAACCAGGGATCAAAGGTTATTTGGATTTAATCAATAAGGTTTTGATACATTGTAAATACAGACTGTATTTTAGTACAGCTGATATCACTACAAAAAATAGTGGTATTGTATATTCACCAATCAGCATACAGAAGACATATTATCCTATTAATAACGTGACTTAGACATCTAAGTGCAATTGAATTATACACTGAATTATATTGTAAGTCTGGTTTGAAATGCACAGGAACAATTCATAGATCTTTGATGTAGTGTATTGCGTATATGCAAATCCTGCAGAGTAAAATTACATCTCTAACATCAGCTCTTTGCTGCTTTTATAACCCCATTCATCACAAAGACAAGAAACAATGAGCACTCACACACTTTATAACTTAACTTCAGCTCGAGCCACCTTCCCCAGCTTCATCTCATCAATACTAATAATGGTTTGTTAATGATTCTACATCTACACCGATCTGCAAGCATTTATATTTCCTCTACACTTGGCCTTCCGTCCACACTGAAAACTTTAAAGCGTTATACCCATAGACTGTAAAAAATATGGACGTAGTGTCCGTGACGTCACTCGTAGGTTTCTGAAGAGCGTTTTTGAAGCCT
>JAUCMT010000047.1:2132319-2149927 GCA_032357475.1 Enteromius thamalakanensis
GAAATAAGCCCCTTCAGCGTGATACAAGACCCTCCGCTTCGCGTCGGGTCCTGATCACACTGTCGGGGCTTATTTCTACGATAACTACCGGCTGCCTGTACATTATCCCTTGCTTATTAGGTCAGCAGTAAAGACACTGGTTAATAAAACGGGATTAAATAATATTTGTCAAATGCGGGTGAGATGAGTACATACATGTTGATGCTCTGCACTTACTCACAATCTCTCTCGATATGGCAACACCAGAAATTTTAGTCAATAGAAAACAAAGTTACTGGCATTACTTATTTGAAAAAGTAACTCAGATATTTCCTTTCAAGTTAAAAAGTAATGCATTACTTTACTAGTTGCTTGAAAAAAAGTTATCTGATTACGTAACCTGAGTTACTTGTAAAGCATTAACCCAAACATTGGTGCTGGGCATGTGAATAATGGCAATAAAAGTATAACCACATAATCATGTGTTTCCAATGAGCCTGGGTTGTCATAATCACTGATTGATGGAAATGAAACAAAGCACCATACCATGTTGTTTGTTGTTGCAATAGTTCTGTTGTGATTTTGTTTGGATCTGTTTTTGTAAGAGCAAAAACCAGAATATGATAACTGGCAGTACAGTTTCTAAAATGTGCTCAGATTTTATTCAACATTTACTCTGGGTTTATTGAACTATTGTATAACAGCATTGTCACATAGTCATGCTAACATCTTGGAAATGATCCAACCCTGGCACCACTAGTTCTGTAGTGATTTGAACACACATTTTGAACAAACAGCAGATCTATGGTACAGTATATGGTCTATGGTATAATAAAGTGGTCCTACACAAAAGAGGGTCTTTGGTGCAATCTATGTTAATTCCTTATTTATACTAGTGGCAGCAGATATTACTTTTTTATTGCTTGTTCTAAGGATGAACAATAAACCCGTGACCTTGTTTTGCTATTCACTAGTTGTTAGGTGACTGTATTGTAACTAGAACCAGGCTGTTTGTGCTCCAGATATCAGTGATGGGAAGTCAAGTTTGTGTCTGTGCTTTCAGAGTTTGCTTCAATGAATTGGAAAAAAATAAAATAAATATTGTGCATAAACACTGCATACACAATACTAAGTTAAAATTTATTGCCATATCTTGACTGTAAAATGCAGTTTGTTGAGCAGCGGTGTGCTATTAATTTATTAAGTGATCATACTGTATGTACAGTTTTCACCTGGCATACACTACTGAAAAAGTACTATGGATTTATATTGAAGGAGATCAATTGTTAGCAAAAACAATACATTTCATCTGGTTTTCAGTTCTCCATCAGTGTGGAGTAGCTCTCGGCTTCGGCTCATGCAGCGCTCGAGTGCCCGTGAATAAACTCTTCTCTTTCAACTGCAGTGACTTTGTAGCATCTGCATTAGCAGATCTCACCCGCTGAAGTCAAAGGGTTAGCAGGAGATTATCAGGGGGTTTAGACGTGTGGTTTTGTAATGCTGATACTTGCTGAAGTGTAAATGGAGCCTAATGGATTGGTAAGTGGTTTGGTGCTGATGCTGGTGAAACAGTTTGAAGCAGTTTTCTGCCAGTTTATATGTGTGTGTGTTTGCGAGTGTTGATCTGTGGCTGTCAGAGACTGTCTTGACCTGATGTAGGCTGATACTGCTCTCATGTGTCTCTGTTTCGCTCAGCAGGGGTTTCACGAGTCAGCTTGATGGTACATGAGAAAGGTCAGTTAGTTTTACATTAGCAGCTTTATACCATATACACTTACACATACAGATGGACAGACAGGTCTGTAAACTGTATGTTTGAAAATTCTTGTGTATTATGTTCATTTTTCAAGGTAACACAGAGAGATAGAATGACAGAGCTTCTGTTTTCCTTGCAAGGACATTGGATGGAACTCCAAAAACAGACAATAAATTGTGAAAGTAGTCCATACAACTCTTGCACTACGTTCTAAGTCTTTTCAAGCCATTGTATGAAGAGCAGATCAAAACTGAAGGAGCATTTAAATCTTAACTGTGGTCATTTTCAAAGCAACCATGCCATGCCAGTTTGTGTCAGATATACAGTATGAGATGTTTGCACTTTATCTTAAAGGGTTAGTTTACTCCAAAAGGAAATTCTTGTCATTAATTACTCACCCTCATGTCATTCCAAATTTACAGTAGATTCAGATGTAGATTTGGATTACTTTAACGATGACTACCTTTCTGGACCTTGAATATGTCAGTTCCCCTTCAGTCGAGTTCACTCAGACGTTACATCCCTATCCCCGTTACCAACATAACCTTAGACGTTCCCTCGCTGTCTGTGGAGAGTCAGAAATGTATGTCACATTGTGACCTCTGAATTGGAAGTGTGTTATCTTTAAGGCTGCAGGTTTGAAGCATTGAAAAAAAAGTGCAAGATTTTTACATTTTTGATATGCTTATATATATACACACACACACACACACACACACACACATACATACATATACTGTATGTATACTGTATGTGAGTGTGTGTATTATGTTTTTAAAAAAATAAGTCTGATGTCATACTACCACAATTGTCAAAATTTTGCATGCTCAAAGTTAGACACGCATAACATGTAAAAAAACTATATTTATATTTTCACTCGCTAGTAAAATTATGTGAATGTTTTTGTACTGGAACACATTATTGGCAAAATCAATTACAGAAGCATATTGAGTTACAGTTGTTGTTTTGCAACTATACATACATTAGTGTTGGGGTTAGTAGAAAAAGTTGATATGTACTTGCAAAGTTGTAGTTAGTAGAATGTCTATTGAAGGACCTTTAAAATAAACTGTTAGCAGATGTTAACCAGTTTACTAATACTCTAATGACTGCAAATGTGTAGAAATGCAAAGTTACTTATAGTAGAATGCCTAAAGGTGTACTATCAATGTGTTACTGGATATTTTATTGATGAAACTATACCAAAATAATGTGAATTGAAGGGTTATTAGTCATACAGGTGCATTTTATTTGGTGATTTGATGATTTTGACCTGTTCTGTAAAGCACTACTATCATCCCACCCACATTTTTGGCTTCTAGTGGGTAAATACAGTATATACCAATTTCATGACCGTTCATCCTGTTTTTATGGTGCAGACAGATAACAGCCAGAGTGAGAAGAGGTGTTGAGGTGAAGCACAGGGACCGCTCTCAAAAAAGTCACCTGCAAGTTCACAAGAGTGGAACGAAAAGCTGTTGCAGCCTTGCCAGACTGCCCAAAATAACAAGTGTTTGTCTTGGCATGCAGCGCTCCAAAAGAGATCGACATGAATTTCAGTCTGTTGCTCAGGCATAGGTATGGTGCTGAGCAAATGATGACAGAACTCATGCAAACAGATCGTTCAGCTTATACAGAGTGAAACCCAGATCACAGACAGAGACAAACACACACACACTCAGACATTGGGGAGGCCTCTAATGTGAGTAGCTGGCAGGGTTAGTGCTGAGTCTCAGTGTGTGGTTGGGATCCGGATCAGGTGCACTTAAAGCTGGGGTGTGTCGTCACCATTAAACCATCTTCAGCCCGTGACCTGGGCCGCATTTCTCCCACACACGTCCTCAGACAAGTGCTGTTCACCAGCAGCATCTCAGCATGAAGACCAGGAAGCTGTCCAGAATACAGAGACTATACATTGTAAGTTTTTTTTAATATGCATGAACTTTGGTAGTGTTCCACAAAAAAGCAAAAAGTTACGGTTTGTTGTCTTTATTTGTTTCATTTAGTTTTAGGAAATTTGTACACCATTCGTTTAACGTGTTTTCCAGTGACGAGTCTCAGGATATGTGCATTGATCACATTAAGTGAATGTAACGATCGTCTCATGCGTTTGCTTCTAATGTTACATGTTGTTCCTCAGATTGATTGTTTATACGTGGGCTGATGTTTTTTTTTGCTCATGTCTCAAATCTTGAATTTTATGCATTTTATTTATGCTACCTGCTAGCTTTATAATAGATATAACGGAAAATGTCAACTCCAAATCTCAACTTTGAAATGAAACTCCAAAGGCAGAGAAATCCCTGAATGCAAATGATATACTGTATCAAAGGTGTCTGAGATGTCAGATTACTGTTGCGCTCTGGTTTCTTTCAAGTTAGTAAGGATTACAAAACCTCTTTATATATTCTTTGGATTGGACTCTCGAGGGTAGCGAGTGTCTCTAAGAATAGAGTTGAGTTTCTATTAACTCTTATTAGCTGCTGACAAAGTACTGTACATTTGCTCATTTTTAAAGGCTCCAACACTAATCATTTTACTATAGTTGTAAATACATTCACTACATATTTTACAATCATTTTGAATTTGCAGTGCTCAATAAGCTGTAATTTAATAACTGACTGCAGTAATGTTTTCTGCACATGACTCTTGTCCTGAGGGTGGCTGAACTGTTTGAACAGCCTACAAATCCACTATTCATTAGCACTGTAAAGTGTTTCTTTTTTTTTTTTATTTGTCTAGGATAACCAGTCATCCTTAAAACAAGATCAGTTTAATTAAAAAGCAAACTGCATAAGATATTAAGGATTTTTTTTCTGAGAATATATTTCTGTTTATTAGCCTATCTGCAATACATTTTAGTTCTTGTTTTAAAAATACTACTAATAATATTAATAAAGAATTTGCCATCCAAGAGGTTGCACTTTACACATTGTTTTTATTCCTTTTTCAATTTATTAATCTAAAATTTATTAATTTATTTGCAGTCCAGGAGGTTGAGGTTGCACTTATCCTCTAATAATGTCATTCGGCTTATTCTGTAATTCCTCCCTTTTTTAAATAGTCAATATCAAGATATCTTAAGTGAGCTACTTTTCAATTGAAAGTGCATTTGTGATTTGCCATGAATAAGGAATAACTAAAAAACTTTTCAATATTTGAAAATGAATGTGAAACTTGAAATGGCAGTGTGGCATAATGGCAATATACTGTAACTTCTGTGTTTCCACTGATATGAAAAGAAATTGTAATTTCATATATATGCTGTAATATTGTCTTTTTTTAGGGGAGGCTTAGCTGTTCTTTGAAGATCGGTTCATTTTAAAGCTTATTACAATCTTTAGATTATAGTGACATTACATGCTATGCGACAATCAACAAAACAAGTTTAAGCACTGCAGTTATACCTTTTAAGTCAGAATGAAGAATTAAATTAATGTTACTGCAGCATAATTAAATCATTCAGTATCGCACGGTTCATTTTTTTCTGGTTTGTTAAACTTGAGTTTTCATTCCATCATTCTCTATACCCGATATAAGGGGTGGCGAACGTCAGTCCTGGAGAGCCACAGCACTGCAGAGTTTGTCTCTATCCCTAATAAAAACTCACCAGCCTGTAGCTTCCTAGTCACCCTTCAGATCTTGATTAGCTTGGTAATGTGTGTTTCTTTAGGGTTGAAGCAAAACTCCTTATGGCTGTGGCTCTCCAGGACTGAATTCACCACCCCTGCTCTGTATAGTACAATATGTGCCTTTGACCAAATAAAATATTTACATTTGATTATTTAGCAGACACTTTTATCCAAAGCAGCTTACAAAATAGAAGCAATTAGACCAATAAGCAAGCAAGAATTTATACAAGTGCTGTGAAAAGTTTGGGTTAGTCTAGCATAGCGCTTATAGCAAGATGTTTTAGAATGAATTAGACCGAATAGAATAGAAAATGTAAGTGCTAGTATTAATTGGTCAAAAAAAAAGATGTCTTCAGAGGTTTTTTTTATTATTAATTCTTAAGATTGATTGTGTGTTGAAGTGCTGGGTTGGCTAAAACTACGAGCAGTTCTGTCTTAGTGGTTGAGTTGAAGGTAATGATCCTTTATACAGCCAGGAATGTCTATCAGACAGGCTGCAATGCAAATCTTCTGGCTGGAATGAGAAGTAGAGTTCAGTGTCATAAGCATGCAATAATAGGAAAAGCTATGCTTCTGAATGACAGATCCTAAAGATGGCATGTAGATGGAGAAGAGAACTGGTCCTAGTACTGAGCCTTGAGGAACCCCAGAAGCATGAAGTAATGACTTTGAAACCTCACCCATCCAAGACCCCCAGAAAGACCTACCACTGGAGTGCGGTTCCTTAGATGTCCATCTTTTTGAGGATGGACAGGAGGATCTGGTGGCTAACTGTCAAAAGCAGACAGATCTAGAAAGATAAGTACTCAGGGCTTCAGAAACCGAGAGCAGGTCTGTCTCACCCATTGGCCACTTTTATATCCAGAGTAGTTGTTCTCCAGGAGGTTGTTCTGTGCAAGAAACATAGAGTTGGTTGGACACAACTTGTTTAAGTGGTTTTGCAATGAATGGAAGAAGAAATACTGGTCTTAAACAATTAGCTTTAGTCTTTCGTCTATTTATAGGGTAGGGGCAGGATGCTTCAGATTCATTTACTTGGCCAGAACACTAGCTTATAGACAACCTTAAGGCTAACATATTTATACTAGAAGCCCTGAAACACACACACACATACACATAATAACACTACAGTATAGGGACCAATTCTTGCTATTAACTAGTTGCTTATTCGCATATTAACATTGTCTGTTTATTAGTATTTATAAAGCACATATTCTGCATGACCATATTCTACATCCCTGATCTTAGCCAATACCTATTAACTTAGCATCCAGTTAGGAGTGTGTTGAGGCAAAAGTCATAGTTAATAGTTTCTTAATAAAAAGAATTATACCTTCAAATAAAATGTTATCAAAAACACAATTTTGATTTCATGTGGATTTTAACATTCAGTACTATTTTTATTCATTGCTTTCAACACCCATCTTGTTTGTGTTACACTAAAGTTTTAATATATTTTGCTAATTCTGTGCTTTGTTAATAAGTTTAAAATTAAGAATTAATTTTATTTGGATGCCTGTGGATTTACAGCACTGTGCATAATTCTATTATGGTGCATTGTACAAACATATACTAGAAGAACTCACAGTTACGCTAATCAGAATGAATACCTCACCATGTAATGGTGTTGTAATGTAACATAAGACTCATCAACACAATAAATTACGTGTACCATATTGTAAGTATCAGCGAGTCAACAATTTTAATGCATCAAAGCATCCATTTAGCTTTTAGCAACTCGGAGTAATGGGCTACAGAAACACACTTACTGCAGTCTGCTGAGAGGCCTGTGCTTCCCTTAATGCACAAACTACTTAACAGAAAACTTGACATGCATTGTCAGTCATTTCACCTGTGAAATTGTGTTTGCTATTTCCGTAAATGCAAGTAGGTCAATATGAAATAAACTTAGCTTCACAGTGAATTGTGTTGCACTAGTACATGTATGTGCTTATTTTCCATTGTAGAACTGCTTTATTGTCATGTAGTTTTTATACATGTGTGTGTGTGTGTAAAGCTTTAGTCAGTGCTGGAAAAAAATATCTAAGGACTACGGTAATCACTTTAACTAATGAAGCCTGAGATGTCTATGTAGTTTTAAAGTTAATAAATATTTAAGTAACACAACTCCAGTCTATCGTTTAATGTCTTATCAAGCAAAATATTGCATGTTTGTAATAACTCCATGATTAAGATGTGCTTTTTTATTACTTTGTCTCATCTGTATATTAAGAGAGAAACAGTATGCACAAATCAACCACGGTTAATAAGGAAAAACAGTCCAAAAAATTCTAAACAAACAGGATGCAAATTTTTATTGGAGAGGACAACAGGGAATCGACTTTTCACTGCAAGAAACATTATAATATATTATGTACTTGATTTAAAGACAAAAGGCCTTATTGATTGTTTAATTCCTTTTTTTTTAACTAACCGATGGACTGGAGTGGTGTGGATTATTGTGATGTTTTTATCAGCAGTTTAGACTCTCATTCTGACGGCACCCATTCACTGCAGAGGATTTCTCTTAATAAACTTGAATGGCTCAAGTAATTCAGGAAAATTTCATTTTTGTAAAAGTACAGTAGGTTCTAAAAGAGTAAAAGGAAACTCTCAAACTTGTCTAATTTAATAATACACGTGCAGCTGTTCTTGTTAAGTGATGAGAAAGCTTTTGTAGAATACACAGGCTTTGGGAGAGGAGAGGACAGCATCTACACAACTTCTGCAGGGAGTCTTTCCACAGTAATAGAGTGACCTGCTGTGGGAATCTCCCTGGAGAAAGTGTCACTTCCAGCCATCTGGAGGAGATGTTTTGGTCAGCAGGTCATTGACACCCACAGACTGATGTAATTTAGTTAGACAGCAAGGTGAATTGGTCAGGCAGGATTTGCACATTAGGGTATTAAAGTTTTGTTTCCTTCACAAGGGAGTTTATAGTTCCTCTTTTTAGCATTCAGTCTACTGCTGTATCATTTTCATGCTGTTTTGTGCTTTGACATTTTGAACCTATCTTCTGTTTGTGATGGAAAATCTGCATTTACATTTTCACACAATGTCGAGTGGGTTAATGTGTGGGTTTTTATTTTACTTATTTTCCTGAAAAACATCCCACAGTATGACTTTACCCAGCAGAGACTGATTGGGTCATAAAAAGTGATCTCTCAGTAGCAGGTAGATGGGTGGGAGTGGAGAAAATATGAAGGTTTGGTAACCTTGGCCAAAATACACATTTTAGAAATTAAATATTACTTTTTTCCCCCCAATAATATCATGACCATGCATGAAAGAAGGTTTTACAAATCTTCAAACTGTTGTAGTCTCTTGAGACGGCTACTATTTTTGAACAATTCATTTGGACTTTTTAATCTTCTTGTACTGTACAAAGAATATTTGATTTTCTAAAGCATTCTTTGCTATTTATCTGCTCAGCTTATCAGGCATGAGGAATATGGCTGGAATTGTTCATCACAGTACAAAAAGGGCCCTCACAGTTTTTTATGAGTAAAATTAGTGGTAATTATAAAAAGCCATGTGAGATGGTAAGTGAGATTTCGCTAAAGTCATTATATGCTTTCACACACATCATCTTCTGTGAGTAATCTTTTTTTTGGTTCATTTATACACGCTTTCATGATTTTTTAAAGATTTTCATTTTATAGCTGAATCCTTTAAATACAGGTATATATGGGAAAATTAGAAGCTTTGCATAGATAAGTGTACTGAAAGAATGCCTGCTTTTTCAGCGGCCTTGGTTCCAGAAGAATTTCTCATATTAATCTTTTTTTTTTTATTAAAAAAAACAACCTGAAACCATAAAACAATTCAGCCGGCTGTGATATAGACTAAATGACAACAAAACAAACTTGGGTTTGAACCACGACTGTACAAAACTATATTGAAGTATTTAGGGGGGGTGCACTCAGGGTACGGGCCGGACGCCGAGCTCTGTCCAAACCTTGCCACCAAGGGGTTAAAATCCCTGGGGCTCGGAGTCCGCAGAGCTCCCAGCCCTCTCCCCGGACAGCACACCAAACACACTTATTCTATTCAATCATTAATGAGGAAGTGTGAACTCGTGAAATTCATGTTTGAATCAACTTAAAGGTGAGTAAATGATCTGTCTAATGAAAAGTATTAAATTCAGTCGCAGGATTCATCAAAGCATGTCCTTGTAAATGTACCTTTTGTTTTGTTCTCTTTTACTCCCCTTCTCATTGGGATTTTTTGTAAAGCGTTACCAATGACCCCATTCACCCCTGCTCTCCCGCTGTCGATAACTCCTCTTTTATTATTATTGTTGTTGCGTGTGCGCGAATAACCATGGTTACGACCTGCCTATTAATAACTTTTATTTTTAAAGATTTTCTACCAGTTTTACTGCCATTAAGACGGAAATTGATTAGGAGAAATAAAACCCAGGCGCCTCATGAATCTTTGAAATTGCACTATAACAGCAGTTGAGTTAATGAACTTGTAATGAGTGCTGATTCATCCCAAGAGCTGAGAGGAAATATCACTTCTGTTTCAGAATCCAGTTTAGAAATGCATACCGCTTGAAATTACCATTCTCTAAAATCACCTGGAGCTTTATAATCATCTCCAAAAGATATATTAGAGTTGATATAGGCACACTTTTCTATTGACCTCTTCCTGTTCTAATCAATAACCTTGAAGAAATAGTTAATTGAAGGAAGAATTGATTATTCTGCCATCATGTACTCATTTACAACCCAGTTTAAAAGCCATAAATTGTGGAGATTTTGGTAGGAATAATTCTGAAGAGATCAGAAGCTTTGCTTTTTATTTTATGCTACAGCTGTTAGTTTGCACTGGTGATGGTTTCCAGGGTTTTATGAGGAAAAAAAATGGGCAATGCGACAAAGCATAGTTCTAAGTGCCTGAAGGTTTCGCAATTTTGTGCTAGATTATTGACAGAACAATTGAGTCCACGAAAGGAAACCTTTTACAAACTAACCACTAATGGCAGAAACTGATGTGCTGTTGGTTTTTGCTCAGTTTTGTTCAGTTGAAACACCTTTACTCTTTAAAGTCAGTACATATCTAAACAAACTGAATACATCAATATAACAAATGTGACAGGTTTATAACATGATATACAGGTCACAATATGCAATAGATCAACATTTATCATATGGCAAGAACATCCGTTCTGAGACAGTAGGATAATAACTCAATGTAAAGTATATTTGAATATTATAGTCTGTTACTGAACATGTTGGAGGAAAGATGTTTGTGACTGGTAAGGTAGCAAATGAATATAACTCTTCATTCTATTTTAGTGGCTTTATTCTATATCACCTGCCTATATGTTATTAAATTATTAATATAATGCATTGCATAAATATTCTGACCAGGCGGCATCCAGACAGAGAAACAAACACCACAAATTAATTTCGGGTACCTGGCGTGTGCAGCAAAAACGAATCACAGGCACTCTGGGATTTAAGCTTCACTAAAAGCTATCCATTTACCAATCTCTGGTCAGCTTTTTCATCTAAACAAGTTAGCATACAGCAAGCCACTTCCTGGCTTGGAATAATCCTGGGATACATGTCCTCTCAGATTGTCAAAGAAGCAAGATGATTCCTTTAAGACCTGGAAATAGATAATGACATCAGAGTGAACAGTTAAATATGATCCTATACCTGTAATAAGCCTGCATGTTTATGACGAATGTAATTATTTTAATTGTTGTGCAGAGTAATTACAGAATGGTTTGAGCAGTGAGAGGAAAGTGAAAGGAATAATGACTATTTCTCATCTTTGACTGAATAACAACCGTTCTAATTTTCAGTACAACAGCATACATGTGGGATATATATATATATTTACATCTCACTAATTCACATACGTCTCTAAACAAGTTTTTTTTTTTTTACGTTTTTAACAACAAGACTTTATGATAATCCCCTTCCTTAACATGACATTAGAATACATCAAAATTAAATGATTTAAATAACATTAAACTCAATATATTTTGTATATAGAGTGCAAAATATTAAAACAAATATATATATATATATATATATATATATATATATATATAATTTGTATTGATTTTTTTTTGCATATATGTATTCCATTTATACAACTAACTATAACTATAAAATGATGTGTACAGCTTTATCATTCATATACAGTATACACAACCATTCAAAACGTTTGGAATCAGTAAGATTTTTAATGTTTTTAATCTCTTATGCTCATCAAGATGGCATTTATTTTGATGAATTTTTTTTTTAAATATTATAAAATATTTAATAATATTATAAAATATTATTGATTTGTTTTTTATTTCAATATAGTTTAAGATGTCATTTATTTAAGCTGAATTTTCCGCATTGATACTCTTCTGTGTACTATGTAGTAAATGTCATAAATTATATATAATTTTTTTTCACCCAATCTAAATGGAAGGCTTTTAACGATTACTAATCATGATACCTGTAACCTTGCTAATTTTCTGATTAATTCTTTAATGTTCAGTATATCCTGTTAGCCAAACACAAGGGAGTGAGTGTGAGATGTAATGACCTGCCTGCTTATCAGGCTTAAATATAAGCTGTGGGGCCATTATGATTGGTTAATTTGCAGTGGATTGCAACAGCAGGTGGCCCACCATCAGGGCTCTTTGAGGGAATTCTGGGAAGGTCAGGACTGGTGCCAGCCAGCTGGAGAAAAGCCAGGGATTTTTATGGTTGGTGCATCTATGGTTAAGGGTGCTGTTGAATTAGCGTACCAGCGAGAGAGCTTTGAGAATTGAATTAAAGCCTGTAGAATACATATTCGGATATTGTTTAAAGCCCTGTTATACCTCAAGCAAATTTGAAGAACAAGTGTGCAGTATGAACTAAATCTGGTCAGAATAAAACTCTTTTGAGCTGCGATTGGTCAGTGCGCTCTGCTACTCCACCTTTTTTGATGTCGAAATCTTTCCGGCGCATTAATTAACTCAGTTTGCTAAATCACAACATAAAAAAAAACCACTGGTAAGGTAAAGGTACATATGTACCTTTATGCAATTCTTTATGCAATTTTTAAGTTGTAGCACAAAATAAACATGAACAAACATCAGAAGGTGTTGAAAGGTAATGTTGATCAGGGTTTCAGTTAGAGACCTCCAAGGGCCTCAAATTTAGGCCTGAGCCTGGCCCTGGCCTGAGAAGCTCCGACAGCTAATCAGAATTACCAGCCCGAGCCCATCTTTTTCCCCTTCTACCAAAACGTCTTATACTGCTGTTTCAGCTATTAAAATAGTTCAGTTTTGAGTGTAATGGCAGAATGGTTATATTTTGTTCCGTTTTAATTGAGTTAATTAACATTTTTTGTTCGTTAAGTTTGTGTTTTTTTTAAGTACCAAGCAGAGAGTCTACTTTTATTTATGTGCACTGACAGTGAACCTGATTTTATAAAATAAAGAAAACAAGCGCATTCTTAGCCTGGGCCCGCCGCTACTTCCTTTGGCATTTTAGTTCCCAAAAAAGTGGGAACCAATGAGAAACGAGCTCCCCCTATTAAGTTCCTATGAGCTTAATAGCCCGAAAGCCAGGCTAGTGCAATCTGCCTTCTCGTCTTATACAGAAACGCTTCACAAAATGAGCCAAAACTCCGCGAAAAAGACATGATACATGACACATTAATATATCTATAGAAAGCTTTACATTACCACTTAACGGAAAAAAAATCAAAAAACAAAAACAAATTAATTAAATTAAATAATCTGTAAAAATGACTTTGCATCGATGAGGAGATGGAGAATTAGGGAATTCATCTTTGCAACACGGACTCTTACTTTTGCTGGGGCATTGCGGCAGGATTATTGCATGCATCTGAACGCAGAACTCTTCAGCTGCGCTGACGGCTGCTCTCTCTCCGTGGCGGGACAATAAGAGTCGCTTTTAGCCGCAGAGCGTGGTCTCATGTTGTTTTCACCAGCGCCGCATGGCAATCTTTTAATCACTAATTAATTTATTTCTAAAATATCAAAGGATAAGGATAAATAAGGATAAACCTAAAACAGGCCCGAGGCCTGGTCCACGTCTGAACTACTGTATGATGTCAAAACTGGCCCGAAGCCTGGCCAGAGGGGTGAAAAAAAAGTTGGTGGCCCATCGGACCCTGGTCTAAATGCAGGGCTCTAGTTTCAGTCACAGAAAAATTTCTTGTGATCCAAATGTTATACTTAACGTTGCATTTCACAATTCACACTAGGAAGCTTATATTTGAGTAAATTTGTCACAAAGACACATTTTTAAAAAAACTTCCTATTGTGCTGTTGGGTTGTTTATTTGAGCATGACTATTGTATTCAGCAGTAAATAGCAGTTGAATATAATAATTTGGTCTTTGTTGTTAGAGGTTAACACGAGCAAAGAATGAAGTATTATTTTTGCTAAGACTGTATTTTGAGACCTTTAGGATCATGTTTATGTGAGCTGGAGTATTGGAGAAGATATACTTGTCTGTAAATTTATATCCTGCCTTATCAGCTGTTTCAGCTAATAGACTTCAGTCTTCCCATCGGACAAGCCTGCGGACTCTGAGTTACCCCGAGGACGTTCATTAGTGGCTCAGTGTCATCATCGGCGGTGTAGAAATAATGAGGAGTGTCCAGAGTCCCCCTTGACTGAGTCAAGTTGAATACTTTAGCATATAAAGTGAAAACTGTCTGTCTCTTTGGGAATGGGATTGAATTCGACAATGAATACTAAATATATTCTCTTCTCCAGGGTGGGGTTACACTAAATATACATAAGGTCTTTCTTAAATTGTGTGACATACAGTAAAGTTCACAGAATGGGCTTGGCGACCACATACAGTTTGTAATTGAACTTTATTTGTCTGTGGAGTTTAAATTTTTAAGTTGGAGTTGCAAATAGTGTGTGTTTTGTGCTGGTATCTTGACTGGTTTAGACATGCCTTGGACAGCTTTTCGTATTCTTCTTATTCTGTTCTCCTGATCTTTTAGAAATTAATTTTTCAATTAAGGGGCAGTATTTTTCACCTTTGATTTCTAGGGGCAGTTTACCTTTTTTGTGAGATTATTTAATTTATATTTATTCAAAATAATGTATTTATTTATTTATTTAATAAAATGATATTTTAATTATGAAACTTAAACCAGCAGTAGGTGGCTGTTTTTCTTTGTGAAATAAAACAAAGACGCAGATTTGACATTTTATTTAATTTTGCTGTAATTGAATATATGTCATGTTTGAAACCTGCAATGCACAAGAGATGCAAGGCAAGTATGTCCAGAGAATCTCACCATTAAGATGTCTTAGCTGCTGGACGACTAATATTCCTGTAATGTTCTCTCTCTTAAAAATAAATAAATATACAGTATATCTCAGCCTTTGGTTTAATAACTCCCCTCCCTTCATTTGCATGTGCCGTTAATGAGTGACCCTCATCACAGGCTCTCCAGGCCAACTATTAAGCCATTCTCCATTTTGATAATTTAATAGAGTTTGCTGGATAAACACTTCCATAATTCCCCGATAATTCAGAAGGACAGTTGGACTTGAGAGAACGCCTGCTGTGGTAATAATCTATTCCAGCTAAGCAATGAAGCTCCTGATTTACATAATCATTTCTTTGATTGAAGCAATTCAGCCTGCCTGCCAGTTCAGGAGCGTCCAAAATTAAATGTGGACGTTTGGAAACAGAGCCTTCATCTCGGTCCAAGTGTAAATTCTGTTTCTCAGGCGGCTGTAGAAGAGAAGGTAATGTAAAAACCACTAATCAATGTTCGATTAGCAGAGTGCATATTTACACAGCATTGAGTGTGCAGGAAAATCTGCTAAAGGTCACAGGGGGGCAGCACTATACAGAAGTGATCACTAGTTTATCAGGATTTCAGCTGTGACACAAAAACAAGGGAGCATTGGGGCATTTTTGAATCGTCTGTTATTTTGTCTTGTTCAGTTTAGGTAAATATTATATGAAAAAGCACTTTTAGAGTGATAAAAAACATTTTTGTTGTTGCATTTTAAGTATTCTGCAGGATGGATATAAACACAGCTGTATACAGTATGCACTGTACAATCTATATTATTTTAGTTTATTTTATTTTAAGTCCTGTAATAATAAACAATTAAGAATACTGAAAAAATAATAATTTATCTAAAATTTAACACTATGGACATCAAATTAATAGTTCATTTTGCAGTAGTCATGATATTTTGTCATTTAAAAAAAACAATTGGAGTATCATATCAGGTTTTTTACAATATGGAGAAAAATGCATAATGTTTATTATGTTTATATGGCCCAAATGAAATCTGATAGCTTGTAGGATCTTTATAAGCAAGACCAATAAGATAAAATGCATATAAATATTAGGCATCACTATAGCAAATTCTTCCTAAGGTTATGTTTTAAATGATATATTTATCTACAGTATGTATTTATTTATTTATTCATGTTTTTGGATTTATAATTCAGTGCAATGCAATAAAGGTTGAGAGGTGAACAAATAATATTCCTCAAAAGGCTGATGGGTCATGCACATTCATGATTTTTATAAATATTATGCATGAATAATCAAGTAACCCTGTGTCGCATCAGTCCAGAAATTGCCTTAAATTATCATTAACAATATAAAACTTATACTTGCATTTAGTTTATAAAAATAAGCATGAAGCTTTGCATGTCAAATGTAATATAGTAGAGTTTAAATATCTCTTCTTTGAAGGTTAAAACTATTCAATAATTTCTAGGCAACGACGAAGAATTACTGTAGCATACTTAGGTTATAACTATATTTCAAGTAGAAAATTGTTTGGCGGTACTATGATGACATTCTGTGAAATTTCACCAGAAGCCTGTGTTTTGTCCAAATTAGAACAGCATGTGAAATCCTTTCTCTGGAACCTCTTTCAACAGTTTTTCTGAGGGAAAGAGATGTGCTCATAGACCGGGGTCAGAGTTTAGCACTCTACAGTTCTACAATTCATGCTTTGGCACCAATAAATGAGGTATTCCTAGATGAGTTCTGCGTACACTATTGTCTCTGTTCCTCTCCTGGTTTGCAATTGCGCTTTTCAAAATAGCACATTGTTCTGATGCCACGATTGTTTAAGTGTTTGGTTTATGCTTTGGATGAAGGTTTGAGATGTTGTTTTTTCTGCCAACAATAAATAATACATAATGCATATGTTTAAAAATGCAAAAAAATGCAGAAGTAGAGAAGTAGATAAAATATTTCAATACTGCATTCAGCATGTAAGATTTATGTAACAAGAATATTCATTTGAATACAATATGAGCACCCAAATCTCAGAAGAAGTCGGTCATTGCTCTAGGTGTGTACAGTATATAGCTATTTTAATAAAGTAGAGTATTAGTAGACTGTCTACTTAATATCTTCTTACACTAATGGGTCTATAATATACTAAATACTGACTATCAGAAACTTCATTCTACTAACTCTAAACTTACCCTAGTTAGTAGACATGTAGTTAACATGTAGCTGACTTAGTAGTTACTAATAGTAAGTATGTAGTTACTAAGTTACTTAAATTGTATCCATATAATCAATTTTCCTAACATCACTTGTTAATATGTTTAACACTGTGTACTCTACATGAAAGTAGTTACAGATCAGAGCAGAGACTGAGTTCTTGACTGGATGTTAAAGGCATATTTCACCCCCAAAAAAGTCACTTACTCAACGTCAAGTTGAAACAAAAGTACTTTCTTACAGATAAAAACAAAAGACAGACAAACCATTGACTTCCATATGATGGGAAAAAAATGGAAGTCAGTGATCAACAGAATTCTTCAAATTATCTTCATCTGTTCAACAGATCTCTGCTTACGTTCCCAGAAAAAAGTTAAAGGAGTCATACAAAGCCAATTTTCCACAAGCTAATATGATTCTTTAGGGTCTTAATGGAGAGTTTGTAATATAGTTTATTTTTAAATTTCTCAAAGATAGAGTAAAAAACACATTATACCCTGTCAAAAACAGCTCTTTAGAAATGAGTCTGTTCTGTGTACTTCCCCTTTAAATCTTCACGAGCTCCTCTGACCCCGCCCCTCTTTTCCGAGGCGCTCTCAGAGGATCTTTTTTTAGCCGTATTCATAGTGAAACTTCCTTATTAGCACATTATTAGGAAAGGAGATTTGAAAAGATTCATTAAAAGACATTATACTCACTGCTTCTGTAGGTGAGGCTGGATCATGAATGATTCACACAAACATAAACGCATTCC
>JAUCMT010000047.1:2188752-2205213 GCA_032357475.1 Enteromius thamalakanensis
GGCTTCAAAAACGCTCTTCAGAAACCTACGAGTGACGTCACGGACACTACGTCCATTTTTTTTTACAGTCTATGGTTTGTACCAACATGAGCATTACTCTTTCTGTACTGTGCTGTAGATGTGAAAGATGCCTTGTTAAGGAAAGCTGTACTCTCACCTTTTTACTTTATTACTTGATTTTCATCCAGCAGACAATTTAAAAATCAAATATCTGAAGGGCATCACATGTGTCTTTCAGTGTTTGTATTAGTACTGTAGTCTGTTGTTTATCAGTTAACACAAGAAGCTCAAGCTCAGATTATTTGTGTTAACCAGCAAACACATATATGGCACTGCACTGTATAATCATAATCATACACAAATACATATTTGTTTCTGCGTGTAATAAGCAAATCAGACATGCTGACTGAGAGCGGAGCATCAGGTGTGTAATTTTCTGGGCGCCCGTATGCTGCCCTGCGCCTCTGTGACGCCTCCGGCAATTAGTTTTCCGTGACAGAGCTATCAGCAGGGGCCTGAGCAGCCAGAACCTACACTGAAGGTCACATCCCAGACTCCTCCGGGGGGAAAGAGAGCACGAGATGGATCAAAATGGTGGTCATGGATGAGCAGAGATAGAGATGTAGAGGAGGAGTCGCGGTACATCACAGGTGTGATGGAGGAGAACATACACACAGCGGGACGGGGGCAGAGTGTAAACACATGCCATTGGCTCCGTCCCAAAACCCACTGCAATGTCGTCTATATTGCATTGCATCCGTGCATAATACATTGCATCATGAATGTATTACGGTGTTCCGTGTGTTATGTCGTTATTGTATCTTTGTTAGTAGGACAAATCATAATCTTAATTATTTCATCTGTGTCTCAGACAAAAAAAAAAGCTGTGCTCTATATGGAGATGAGGTATTTTTGTAGGCCTAGCATTAACTTGGTCCTATTTCCTGTGAGCTTTTAAATTATTGCATTGAATTATCTCTGACCAATTAAAGTTTATGATTCTTGCATGTTTTCTTCATCAGGATGAACACAGGAATTTGACTTGAAGTCTAAATAGAGTTGGAAGAAGTAAACAAATTAAATTAGGTATAAAGAAGCTTTATTGTTACGAAACTTCACACCATCTTTCATCTTCTGATAATTATTTTAATCTTTACTTGAAGTTTCAGATAGTCTGTAAGAGTGTGTAAACACAGTGAGGCCTTGAAAGCCTATATAAAAAACAACCTTACTTACCTGTGGCATTAGTGATCCTGAAGACCTGGATTAGCTTGTTCAGGTGTGTTTGATGAGAGCTGGAGTGAAACTCTGCAGGACATCCACACTCCAGGACTGATCTATTCAACATTTATTTTGCTTGCTCAGGAAAAAATCACCATCCTCGATGCCTTTCTCCTTCTTTCGCCCCCATAGAAGACTTGGTTTTGTCTTATTACTGTGATGTTTGCAAGTTGTTGTCTGATTTGGTCTAATGGTTGTGCTTCTGCCCTTGTATTTATCTGTTCCTGTTATGCGTCTAATCACTGTCATTTACTCTGAGTCTGAGCAGAGTGAGAGGGACAGCTCATGAGACACACACACACACACACACACACACACAGACACACACACAGACATACAGAGAAGGCAGACAGACATACAGAAAGACAGACACACACACACACACACACACACAGAGAAATGTACAGAGGGAGAAAGTCAGAGACAGGAAGAGTTCAACAAGCAATATCAGAAAACTACATGTTTAAAGTTCTCCTTAATAAATAATCCTAATAACATGGCTCTTAATGGTTTAACATGCAGTTTAATTATCCATCCTCAGCATTTCCGAAGCTGCAATTGCATCTTCTCTTAACAGTTATCTGATCTTCTTGATATCACAAACAGAGCAAGGATCATTACAACAAACTAGACTAGACACAATGTCAGCACACACAGGCCTAATGAATGACCTCTGAATACAAGGAAACAACCTGCATATAATACAAACATTAATAAAAAACACCTTTTTCTTGCTTAGGCAAATTTCATAGCTAGCTAGCATTTCACTTTCACATCTAATATGTCGTATCAAACATGCTCTGTACTGACATTGTTTGTACATATTGTTATCTTGATAAAAAAACTAACACTTGAACCCCATCAAAATTGTTGGTTGTGGAAGGAATGATGCCAGAAGAGACAGAAATTGATGCATCAATTTTCACAATAACCATACAATGATTTATTTCATATAAACTGCCACTGAAAATGCAAAAATAAAAAGGTCTCCAAGTTTCCAACAAAATATAAATAAATTAGGAGGAGGGCTGTTTTAAATTGAATTTAAATTGCCATGTTGTCTTCCTCTCTTACATTGTAGTTTATTATTATTCTTGTCTTTAAGAGGTTTTTTTCTTCTTCAGGCATGGTCTGTTAGATTTGCATAAGTTAGTACAGCATATCTGTCTGTGATTTTGGCTGCTAAATAAATCCCGCAAGAGCTGTTCACACACATGTCCTCTCTCCCACAGCTGTCACTCATCCTCTCAGACAGTCTGCCACCAAATCTAATTACTGTAGCATCTCACAACAGCGGAAATATTCACAAGAGGCGTTCGAGACGTTACAACACGTATATACTCATTTCAGTGTTAGTCACTATGTTCTGCTTTTGTACAACAGCTTGGTATGCAGCTGAGTACTTTTCCATTAAAAAAACTTTGAATTGGCTTTTCATAATTCAAACAAAGCACAGATATGTTCATTTCTCCTACAGAGCACAACCGTGACCACATTTTTCCCTGCAGTCCTGGTTCCTGGAAGTATTTTCCCCTTCGTTTCCGCCATATTCATATTTTTAAGCCTTGAAGCACAATTACAGTATTCGAAAAGCTAAAAAAAAACACCCAATGCTGTGTGCTTAAATTTCTGTATGAACTAGTATGTATGGCTGTCATTTGTAAGATACAGTACAGTTGAAACCTACTGTAAAATACTCAGGAATATAGCACAACCAGGACCATTCACGGTTTTTACATGGAGTTTCCAGCTCTAAAGCGTAGTTTTTAAAGCTGAAATCATTCTTCTTGAAGTACTATTACTTAACAAGATCAGAGATCACGGTGGATCTGTCTTGAAAGTGTCCTGTAATATTTAATTAAATTTCCCTATAGAGGAAATTAATGGTATTTTTACATCCATAACCCTGCTGTTGTGCTGTAAAATCTTCCAGTTTCAGAAATGACTTTGCCTGTTTTAATATGGTCTGTCCAATAATCATTATTTCTTCTTTCCTGACAGATTTTCATATTTGAGAATAATATCTACTACAAAGCACAAGTGAACAGCCCATCAATCCGTCTGGTGTCTACAGGCAGTCTGGGGGTCATATTTAATGGACTTGCTGACTGGCTCTATGAAGGTAAAACCCATAAGTATGAATAATAAAAAACCCAGTACAAGTAATAAAAGAGCAGAAGTGATTGTGATGTGTTTAGGCCTGGTGGAGATACGGTCTCTCATCCATCTCTCAGACTCAGCTCATGTCTTCACAAGTTATATAAATATATGTATTATTTTCATTTTAAAACTGCTGGAATACATATCTCTGCTGATGAGTTTAAATCTGGCAGATTTCGCAAGATAATGTAATAATTTGGAAAAATGCATACAAATAGCAAGAAAAAATATAATTTTGTCTTTTTTTAATATATTAATATATTTTTTTATATTTTCCACAACACAAAATAAAAACTATATTTTCACAAGTTAAAATTTGTTATTTATTTTAATTCAATTGCTATGCCTATAAAACTACTTTATAATAATAATAACTTGATATTAGTAATATAAATGTTACTCTACTGTTTTTTTTATGTTAACTTTACAACATTTGATAAGTTTTGATTCTGAACATGTAAAAGTGAAGGTAATCAAGATGTTTCTGTCTTTATCCTTATTCTGGACATTGAATATATTCTTGTACAAAGTTGGGTTATACTTTATTTCACTATTACCTACTGTTTTGCCAGAATAAAGTAGTTGTGAAGTTTATATAAACAGCCAACATGCTTGTAACATGCAAGGTAATTAATAGTGTGATTTGAAATCACTGAAATAAAGTGCTACCTACAATTTCAGGGAAGAAAACTTACTTTAAATGCAATTACAAGGGATTCAGATTAATGCGGTTCATTGCTATTTCACAGCAGTAAATGCACCGTACTCTTTTAGTACATTACACTGGCAATTACAAATATTTATAAAAGGCAACCAAATATGTGACGTACAAGTAAAACCATTTAATTGCACCATAAACATATGCTAAACACACTCCATATTACAGAAAACTGAAAGAAATCAGCCTTTGTTAATGAACTGTGGATACTATTAGAGCTGTTAGTTTATACACAGCGCTGTGATCTTTGTTAATCCTCTTTATAATCCGTTGATTTGGCGTTTCAGTTTACTCTCTCACAATCGTTATGATTTTAATGCTCATGATTATCAATGCAGCATTTCATCCTAAAATACTATGTATGGACTATGTTCATTTAGACTTGTGTTTTTACTTTCTTTCTTTCTTAGCTATATCAAGTGTTTGCTTCACACTCAAATTCACACACACACACACACACACACACACACAGATCCCCCTGGCTTTATGCAGTCTACAGTGTGGGAATACTGCCTGATGAAAAAAAACTTTTTAGAGCCATTTTCAAGATATTATATCCATCTGTCAGTTAACTGTGGAAGAGTGAAATGCTACAGGCTAAAAATGTAGTGACCTCTGTGACATCAGCTAAAAAGGAAAGCTGAGCAAATTATAAAATTTTGATGAAATATTACAAAAAATATTTGTCCTTTGAATCACCAGACCAGCAACATGCATTCAGAAAGTAAATAGGGTCAAACTGGCTTTGAGTGTTGAAGTAAAGCAGGTCAGCAGCATCTCTTCATCAGGCTGCCGTTAAAATCCATCAGTCCTCTGCATCTGAACTAAATACCAACTAGTTCATAGGTTTATGTGCCTTTTATTAATGTGCACACATATGAAAAACTGAAACTTTTATTATTGAAATGTGGGAAACGGTTGACTAAAATAATATTTTGTAAACTTTTACAATTATGAGCAATTTAGTATATTTTAGTATATTAAAATGTTTATATAAAGTAGAAAAAATGTGTGTGTGTGTGTGTGTGTGTGTGTATATATATATATATATCTTTTATTAATTTTTTAAATTATTTTTTTTATTTTGTTTGATCTGATTTTATTAATTTATTTTATTATTTTGTTTTTATTTCATTTTAGCATAAAAGATTGATTTTTAAAGTATCACTGAATGCTGGAGTAATTATGCTGAACATTCAGTTTTGATGTAATATATTATATTCTAATATATATTTACATTTTTCATTCTATTTTTGATCAAATAAATACATGGTTTGGAGATGTTTCTTTTCAAGGCCCTGAATGCTCTTTATTGGTAGTGATGACCACATCAGGATGAGTGATTCCTCCAGAAACACACACACAACCCTTTACCTGTCTCAATCTTTGATTTACCTCCTTCATTCCCCTTCATCTGGCTGTAGTTGTAATGAGAGTGTTGGGGATAATAACCTTAATGAAGATGTTTTTCATAGTTTGTAAAACTGAAGACCGTATCTTTTTCAAAGCATTATAAACCTTAATAATACATTTGCTTGTGCATATGAAATGAAAGTGTTCATCAGTAATGTTTTTTCCCTGGTTGTTCTCAGCTGTCGTTTCTGTTGTATGAGGGCACATCGGCAGCATGTTTGTTTGTGACACACGCTGAACTGTATTGTAGATCTGTAATTGGTTGTATCTTAAATGAACTTTTCAGTCTGAGGCTATTCTTAGTCACAAGCTCTTACAACAGCTGCTTATTCTCCGCCGTGTAAAGACTTCTACTGCCACCCTGTGGTCTCATATTTCATGACAGATAGCATTTAATCGGAGCAGACAGTAAGAATTGGTTCACGTAAGGAAAAAAGTTCATTTTGTCATTCGTGGAACATAAAAGATGATATTTTGAAGAATGTTCAAGCTGCTCCTTTCCTTATGAGTCCTTATGATAAACCATATTATGAACTTCTATCAACTTTTGTTGTATAAAAAAACCATGCCTGCATTTTAAAGTAAACCTAAAACTATTAAAAAAATATAAATATGTATGTATACTTAAATAAAATTAGATGAAAACTGAAATAACGCTAAACAAAGCACATTAAAGAGGAACTAAAACTAAAATTAAACTTAAATATAAAAACTGAAAAAATAAAAACAAATACATACTATACTATAAGTATACAAATATTACTAGAAAACATTATATTATTTTAAATATATTAAATTGATACAAATCCTAAACTATAATTAAAATAAAAAAAATAAAGGAATTAAAAATAGCAAAAAATATAAATAAAATGATACAAATATTACTTTAAAAATTATAAAAACACATTACAAAATTATTTCAACTTAAACTAAAATTAAAACAGAAAATATAAAAATAAAAGCAAATGCATAGACTATAAAAGTATATAATAAAACTACTAAAATAACAACAGAAGCTGCCTCCAAAACACACACGTCTGCTTCATTTCTCTATTGGTGTTTAGCAGAAAAGACATTATTGGTTTGACATTAATGTATTTACATTAAGCTGAAAAAACAGACAGAATTTTAATTATTAGGTAAGCTATTGTTTATTTGGAGCGATGGTGCAGCAGGTCATGTGCCAAGAGCAGGTCTAAAAAGAACTGTCTACAGACATCTATAGACATCAGGGCTTCTATTTATGAATGGATTTCTGTTTAAATCATGCTTTTAATGCCACAATTTAATTTGATGTATGAAAATGTAAGCCTTTTTTTACTTCCAGCTGAAATAAATAAACACATAAATAACCAAAACAAACCATCCCTGTCAGTTTTGTTCTCATCTGGGTTGCGTAATGTCTTAATGAGCTCTAGAGGTCCAGTTAGCAGTGTTACAGACAGTCATATTTTACATTCCTCTGCTGTGCTCCTGTCAGCTGTAAGGACTGATGGATGAGACTCCCGAGGCTGCAGCTACAGGCAAATGGATGCCATAAATCAAACGCGCTGTTTTTGCTCATGTTGCAGTTATGTATTTTGCAGCGTGTCTTCTGTCTGCGTTTACTTAAAAGGATATTTAATCCTTTACATGCGGTCATCATGCAGCAAAGCATGTGTGCGTCACTTGCTTCACTTAGTATACAGCTTGAGTTTTGTGTTTAATTCCCTCATGTTGGATGTGTTTGTGTTCACAGAGGAGATCTTCCAGGGTTACATCGCTCACTGGTGGTCCCCAGATGGTCTCAGACTGGCATATGCCACAATCAATGACACTCTGGTGCCCAAGATGGAGATACCCATGTTCACAAACGCGCTGTATCCCAGCGGACAGGAGTACCGCTATCCTAAAGTAAATCCCTGCACCCTCTTTTTATAATACAACCCAAGGCTTAACTCTGTAACCTTGAAATGATGATCTGATGGTTGCTGTTGTCTTGAATGAAATTTAAAGGGACAGTGCACCCAAAATGTGAAATCTGTCATCATGGTTTTCCAAATGATATGACGTTATCCTCTTATTGTTTTAGTTCAACAGTAATCCATGTGATCGGTTTAATCAGCATTATGAAGAGACCTGGTCGCAGATTTAATTTAGGCTTTTATTATGTTATTTATATACATAGAGCACATCAGATATGCTCAACAGAAGCTCAGATGCACACTGCTTCTATAAATGGACAATGAGAGAATATTAAATATTAATTCTGACAATGACTGAAAGACTTTTTTTATTGGAACGACACGAGGGTGAGTAAATGATGACAGATTTGTCTTTTTTTGTCCCTTAACTATCCCTTGAAGCACTGTAGTGACATAACTAAATCAGGTTATGTAATAGTTTATGCGAGCAATAACTGTCCATCTGCATGTTTATGCTTTTATGCAACACAACTAATTTAAATTTATTCATTTGCCAGAATTACTCTTTTCAAAAGCAGCTTACGGTGCACTCAGAGCGTAGCCTACTTTGGGAATTAAACCCATGACCTTTTCAGGTGCTTTACCAATTGATAAAAATTGCACAAAACATATCTAATCATGCAGATCCAAAGGGATAGTTCACCCAAAAATGAAAGTTTTGTCATCATCTGCTCACCCTTAAGCTGAGTTTCTTTCTTCTGTTGAGCACAAATGAAGATATTTTGAAGAATGTTGGTAAGCAAACAGTTGAGAGCATTTTGTCCATATAAAGAAAGTCAAGGCTGCCAGCAACTGTTTGTTTTTTCTTTTTTTTTTCAATTTAATTTTTTGTGAAATAGCCCTTAATTGTGTGATGATGATACAGTATCTCTGATGTCTGTGCAGGCTGGGGAGGAGAACCCTGATATCTATTTGTCAGTGGTGAGTCTGAACGGCCCTTTACACACAGTGAGGATGAGGAAACCTGAGGACCCCAGAATCAGGTGAAGATCTGTCCGTGACACACAACAGCATGCTGTATCATGCTCACCTGGGGAGTTTACAATGACCCCCAAAAATATTTGAATCCTTAAAATGTCAGACCAAGTGGCATCTAAAAAATACATTAAAATCTTGAAAAAATTCTAAATCAGCTTTTTTTGGACTGACTTCTGACAAACAATGTCTTTGCCCTTATTTTAACAATATACACTACCATACAAATATTTGACGTCAGTAACATTAAATTACTGTTTATGAATTTCCTGCATTTATTCGGTAACAAATACAGTAAATTGTTTTTTATATTATGGTTGTTATTTATTCCTGTGATGCAACACTCTCAGAAATAAAGGTATATTAAGCTGACACTGGGGCGATATATTTTCAAAGGGTAATAAAGGATTCATTTTGGTACCCTAAAGGTACATATTAGTACTTAAAGTGTACATATTTGAACCTAATAGGTGCAAAAGTTTACTTTTTAAAAAGGTATTCCCCAGTGACAGCTTTAGTGCCTTTAATTCTGAGGGGGAAAGCATCAGTATTCCAGTCTACAGTGTCACATGATTTTTCAGAAATCATTGTAACATGCTGATTTGTTGCTCGGGAAACATTTGTTATAATTATCAATATAGAAAATAGTTGACAGATTTTTCCAGGATTCATTGATTGAAAAGAGATCAAAAGAACAGTAACATTCTAAATATCTTTACTGTCATTAATGTGTCCATTCTGAATAAAAATATACATTTCTTTTAAAAATACGAACTTTTACTTCAACAAGCTAGAGTCTGACTGCATTACTCGACAGAAGAATGACTTTAAGAAAAGCTTGAGCGTTTTTGATTTAAGCTAATGCACAAAATACATGAAAATGTACACAGACTCTATTTGACACAGTCTGATGTAACCAGCTACCTCTTTTTTTTGTAGGAAAGATTACTACATCACCATGGTGAAGTGGGCAACCAGCACCAAACTAGCAGTAAACTGGCTGAACCGAGCGCAGAACAACTCCATCCTGACCCTGTGTGAAGCCACCACAGGCATCTGCACAAAGGTACACACACACTTTTATCACTTTTGTCCATGCTTAGCTCATTAAGACTGTAAAATTATTCAAAGTGTAAGAATTACGTCATGACCTTCAATTTTCCAGAAAAGGCTGTAAGAGTGACAGCGTCTATTGTTGCATCCAAATGTATTAAAATGCATGTCAGTTCAGTGAAAGAAAAGATTAGTCAGTGCTTCGGCTGTATATAAAGGGCTTTGTGGAACAATATGAGACTTACAGAGAAAACACAGTAATCCGTCTGTGTTTTCAGAAACATGAAGACGAGAGTGACAGCTGGCTTCACAGACAGGTGAGTCACGCATCACGCGTGTGGGATGTGTGTGTAAGAGTGCCGCTCCATTGTTGGTGAATCTCTCTGCAGAACGAACCCCCGCTGTTCTCCAGAGACGGGTACAGGTTCTTCTTCACCCGAGCTGTTCCACAGGGAGGCCGAGGGAAGTTCTTCCACATATCCATGTCCACTTCCCAGGTGAGCTGTCACTGAGGAACTACACGCTACTTATGAAGGTTTAAAGCAGGGGTTCTCAACCTTTTGTGACTCAGGGCCCACCATTGACTGTTTGAAAAAATTTCGGGGACCATCTTTCCAAATATGATACTATGAACACAGAATAACAGAAAACTCAATAAATACACTGCTGTTAATGAATAATACCACTGTAGCAAACAAGATCAAGTCAAAACATTTGAAGCTTTAGCTTGCACAGGTCTGTCTCCCATATCTGCTTTTCTTTTCAAAAAGCGATCCATATTACAGTAACGTGTTCGTTAACATTACTGAATCTAATTGAACAAATGTTCAAACTGACGCTGTGACGTGGTAGGTGATGCGATTAAATTTTTGGGGGGGATTTTTAATTTCAAACATCTGGACTTTCATGTTTTTGATCAAATAAATTCAAAAGAATAATTAGATTATTACAAATAACAAGATTTTTCTATTAAGAAATAAAAAAATTATAATTTGGAGTAATCTACCACTGCCTGCAAGGCCCACCAAATGGTTCTCCAAGGCCCACTAGAGGCCCACTGGTTGAGAATCACTGGTTTAAAGTATACTTGTTTTTGGGGATTTTTGGCTGATTTTTTTATAATGCAAGTCAATGGCTGCTGGCACTTCAGAGCCAAAAAAAAATTAATACCTGTGGTTCGTGCCAGTATATTGAGTTCTTACATGTTCGGTCTGTGCGAGACACTGAACATTATTTATAATGATGTCAGACGATTAATTGCATCCAAAATAATTTTTTTGTTTGCATAGTATAAGTGCACATTGTATTTATATATACATAACAAAAATACACAAACACATGCATGCATATATTTTACAAAATATGTTTATGCATTTAAAATATAATCTAATAATATAAATGTATATGCATGTAAATATTTTCAAATTATATACTGAATGTGTGTGTTTATATATACATAATAAATAAACACAGTACAAATACATATATTATGTAAACCTTTCTTTTTGATGCGATTAATTGCGATTAATCACTAATTATTTTACAACCTTGTCTGTAAACCATAGATGAACCAGTTCATGAAAAAGAGTTGTGACATCACTGTGAACCTTTGCCTGAGGCTATGGATTAAATAGGTATTGATGTTCAGTTTCTTGCACAGGCTGATTGTTTTGCTTCATAAGACCTAAATATAGTATCAGGAGCCAAAGGTATCAATTTTGTCTTGTCTGATGTGCTTTTCCTGATCTGTAAAGTGCTGGTATCCAGTCACTTGCAATTTCTGAATCACCAAAGACCCTGCTTTCAGCCGTTTAAAAATTCTTCTAAAGAATTTCTACTGAAAAGGTCTCCTGATGTTGTTGTTGCTGTTTTAGCCCAACAGCAGCGCAGACACGCTACAGTCGCTGACATCAGGAGACTGGGACGTGACGGAAATATTAGCCTACAATGAGGACACCAAACTTGTGTAAGCTTGTGTGATCAGCAGCTTTGAAAAGACCCTGATGCTGGATTCTATCCATATTGTCATTAAAAACGTCCAAAAAATAAAGTTGAATTAATGCAAAAATGCTAAATTGTCTTTGTAGATACTTTCTGAGTACAGAAGACGATGCAAGACGGCGTCACCTCTACAGGTATGAGAGACAATGTGACACACACACACACACAGATGTAACTGAGAAGCATTGCACTGACGACGTGTGTTGTTTGTTTAGCGCCAACACCACAGGATCCTTCAACCGCCGATGTCTTTCCTGTAATTTAAGCTGTGGATATGTCAGTGGATCATTCAGTCCAGACGCCAACTACTTCCTTCTCAACTGCAAAGGTTTTTTGTTTTTTCCATGCAAAACATCTGGTCTTATGTTAAAGACTTTTTAACAGATTAGTTTTTTTGTATTCAAAACTATTTTTTACTATTTTATTTTATTTTGTGTATTTTTTTATTTATTTATTTTAAAAAAGCCTTGGTTGAAGACCAACAAACTATTAACCCAACCAACTAGCTAGGTGAAGCAAGCAATGTTGTTTGTGAGCACAGTGAGATTAGATTACGTCATTTAGCTTCCCTACAAAGAAGGAGGTAAAACTAATTTTTCCTATAGATAAATTAATTTTTAGCAATAACTGATTAACTTTTAAAGACAAACCTGTTGTGAGCTCCAAGGTTGTTAACTGTTGAACCTACAAATGTTTAGTAGAGGAAAACTACATTACCCATGATGCTGTGCAGAAAATTCCACCAATTGGAGAGTTACAGTGAGTTAAGCTCCGCCCACTACCTTGATGCACAGCTAATATATCACATCTCCCTAGGTACTCAAAATATTCCAAGATTTGTATATATATTACTATCATGTATTTTTTTTATACAACCTAATACTTTATATATTTCTCTGTTGTTAACGTATGGCAATGGGATTCGTTCCCTTATGAAAAACATAGTGCATGGTAGGTAACTTTCATTTAGTGTTTTTGCATCAAGTGAATGTTTATGTGGTTTCTGATCATAACTGGCTGGTTTGGTTTTATGGCCTATACCAATCTATCTAATAATATCCTTTAATCCATTATAGATCATTCCACAATAATAGGCATTACACACTATTAGACCAGAAATGATATGGAATATAAAGACAGAGTATCAATTCTTTATATCTAATCTGATCTTCTGTGCATGTAATCGAGTGTTTGGCTCAGTGACTCTGGCTGATCTGAGTGTGTTAGTCATGACATCATTACCCTGCTGTGTGTTTTATCAACAATAAAGCAGGGTTGCCATGGTCACTGATCAGTTTAGCAGGGTCTGTTGAGCACAAGGAAAGGTCAGTGTTTGTGTTATTAATTAGATGAAGTCAGAGCAGAGCCGTATGCTCCCTGCACCGTGACGCTGCTCCAGACCTCAGCACAGAAACACCAGCTCTTGTGTTGTCCCACCTGTTGTTTGGATCAAAACAACCATGATAGCAAAGGTCAGCTTTAGGCTCAGTATAATTATTCCATGTTTAGGATCCAAAAGAGGGTTTGAGTGCATTGATGAATTCGAAAACTGCTCATCTGAACAGTAATTACAAACATTTCCAGTACTTTTACTCAGCAAGGATGCGTCTAATGAATCAAAAGTGACAGTAAAGACATTTATAATGTTACAAAATATTTCTATTTTAAAATATTCTGTTCCTTTGATCTTTTTTTCCCCGTCAAACTATCATGGTCAAAAAATAAAGCAGCAGAAATAATTCATAAAAATAAGAAATGTTTCTTTGTTAATGATTTCTGAAGGATCACGTGATATAGACAATTATATTAAAATAGAAATATAACATATTACTGTAAATTAAAATAAAATAAAGTTTGGAGAGCAAAAAAATAAAAAACTTGAACTGAACCAAACTTACAGTAGTGTATATTAATTGTATTTCGCAATATTCTCACTTATTAAAACACTTATTTAAAACATTTTCACAAAAATAATGGTCCTTTCCAAAGTATCAATAATATGAATTAAAATGTCATTTACATTGCATAAATAATAATAATAATAAGATAGTCTACCAATTTATTATTTTAGCCAAGTATATTATATATATGGCTCAAAGATGTTAAGGCTTCCGCATAAAAAAAAGAAGTGATTTTATGTTCATAGAAAACACAAAAAGGGAAGTAAAGTGTGGACTTCAAATACGTTTTTGGAGAGTAAAATCTCAAGGTTTGGTTGAAATAATGTTAGGTTGTCATTCAGTGTAACACAGTATTTATGTAACAATTAAAAAAAGCTTATTCTGAATTTTACAGATTAAAATATATAAAAGAATAAAGAAGCATATTACATTTTATTTTGTTTTAAATGAGTAAATCTTACTGACAAATAATAAAACAAATAAACAACAATTTAAAGAAGTATTACACGTATTGTTTTTATGGTTAAATGCTTTTTTTGTCTTTGACTCATATATGTACATTGCCTGTGTGTTGGTGAGTCTTTGGTAACTGTTTCAGCAAGGCAGACATTTATTTAACATCACAAGATGCTAACATAGGATGCTATTCTAACCACAAATCACCCAATTTGGAAGAAATCAACTGAGCGAAATATAAAGTGGTTGGTTTTATCTGAAGTAGGTTATGTTTCACAAACATTATAACTCACAGAACACGTGTAGTGTAAAGCTCAGATACAGAAGAAGTTTGTGAGATGTATAATGGTGTGTTTTTGTGCACAGGTCCCGGTGTGCCTCACACAGCCGTGTACAGCACCAGAGACGGAGAGTACGAGAGTGAGTCCTCAGTCTGTTCCAGCACTAAACACACTATCACATTCACTTTATCAGCTCTACACCCAAGAGCTTGTTTTACTGGAAAGGTATTTCTCACCCAGAAGACACGATAGAAGACCTAGATATGTGCTTTATCAACAGTGTTCGAAGGTTAAATGTGCTTGAAGATAAACGAAAACACCTCATATGAAAGAGAAACATTTATCAAACTGTGTACACCATGTCCTCAGGTTCTCTTCTGTAAGAGTGTGACAACGGAGAACGGCTGTGTGTTAGCGTAATTAGCAGTGATTATCATCATCCTCTTGGGAGAAAAGAGGAAGAGGGACAAAACAGACTGATCTCTTGCTTTGACTCACTCTTGAGAAGTCATGTGTGTTTATTTTGATGCCCATATGAAGAGATTTTTACACCAAGATATCAGGGTTTAGCTGGTTAGCGTGACACTGTTAGTCCCTGCTGGTAATTGTAGAAAAGTGTCTCTGTTTAAAAGTGTCTGTATTCTGATGAAAAACATACAGAACCTTTCATATTTCATTATATATATAGTAGATGTTATGTTGGGGCAGACTTTACTTGTTTTTTGAAATAAATAAATTAATTAATTCAGTAAAGAAGCATTAAAGGGGTCATATGATGTGGCTAAAAATATTTTTTGTGTGTATTTGGTGTAATGCAATATGTTTTCTGTGGTTATGAGGTTCCAAAAAACACATTAATTTTCACAAAACTTATAGTACAGGGGAAGCGAGGTATGCTCTGAATGGACAGTTATCAAAACACTTCTAACATGTGACATAAATGTTATGCCCCTTACCATAACATGATGCCGTTGTGACGCTAAAACAACACATTACAAAAGAGGCATTTGTTACATCCAGTGGGACATAATTACTGATTAAAACAACTTTTTACATGACTTTTTACACATTGCATTGCATTGTACCGCGCAAAACGTGACACCACGTCTGCATTTGTGATCAGAGAATGACAAACAACAAGCACTACCCTTCACTGCTCCAAACTTGCATTTGAATAGTAAGTAGCAGTTTCTTTTGATAGGAAAACATAACTTATTTAAAGGTTCTGAGTCAGAAGCGCCGGACTGTTCTTGCAGAGGGATTATCAATTTCACTAGAATTGCTCCACTTTATAACCTCTGGGCACAGCCAGCATATGCTCCGAATGTGCTGAACACATTGAACTGTTCTGAAACAGTGTTGTGAATATGTCTGTGTTCAAATTAAGTATTTTAGGAAGGCGTGGTTGAGTCTTAACTTTTAAAGAATATCTCTTTTGTTTTGAGACTTCGGTCTTTGCAACTTTAGTGATATTACAGTACCTATGCACTAACAGCTGGTAAGCCTTGAAATCTCTAATACTGTAAGAAAATAAAAAATATCCACAATGTTTACTCACTTTATTGTAAATAAGTGATGGTGAGCATAAAAGACTTTCTGCTTCAAACTTGTGTATATTTTATAGTGGATAAACACATCTCTCTGACCATCTGTATGTTTTCACTCTGTTTTCCTCAGAGCTGCTGGATGTGGAGCTCAATGAGCAGTTGAACACCACCGTGAACAACACTCAGATGCCCAAAGTAGAGTACAGAAAGCTCAGCATAGATGATTACTGTGAGTGTCTTACTGCAGACTCAGAGTCAGTTTTCACAAAGCTGATGATTTACAGAAGTACAGTAACTTTCCCATCATTTGCACAGGTCTGAACATGCAGATCCTGAAGCCAGCGGGGTTTCAAGAAACTGCTCACTACCCCTTACTGCTGCTGGTGTAAGTGATTCACACACACAGAATTAATCATACATGATCCACATCAACCAGACGACAGTCAAAACACAGGAACACAGAGGATTAGTCCCGACTAAAAACATTAAACAATAAGGGGCAGTTTCCCGAACAGGGTTTAAGACTAGTCCTAGATTAAAATAAATGGAAAAACTGTCTAAACTGGAAAAAGCTTGCACTGAGAGATCTTAAAATGCATTATTGTCATTGTTTAGTCTTAAAATGATTAAGATAATGCATTTTTGTAAGACATGTTTCTAAAAATTCTTAAATGTCCTAAATTAGCAAAGGTCTAGTCCTGGCTTAATCTA
>JAUCMT010000047.1:2205601-2221298 GCA_032357475.1 Enteromius thamalakanensis
ACGCTAAAACACTCAGACACCCTAGCAACATTCAGAGAACACTCAGCCACCCTAGCAACATGAAAAAAAAAAAAACACTCGGGCACCCTAGCAACATGGAAAAAACTCTCAGACACCCTTAACAACATTCAGAAAACACTCAAGACATCCTAAGCAACTGCACAACAACATGCAGAAAACACTCAGACACCCTAGCAACATGCAAAAAACACTCAGACATCCGTAATAACCGCACAACAACATGCAGAAAACACTCAGACACTCTTAGTAACATGCTAAAACACTCAGACACCCTTAGCAACATGCAAAAACATTCAGGCACCCTAGCAACATGCAGAAAACACTCAGACATTCTTAACAACCGCACAGTAACATGCTAAAACACTCAGACACTCCTAGCAACATGCAAAAAACACTTGGGCACCCTAGCAACATGTAGAAAACACTCAGACATCCTTAATAACCGCAAAGTAACACGCTAAAACACTCCGACACCCTAGCAACATCCAACAAACACTCAGACACCCTTAGCAACATTCAGAAAACACTAAGACACCCTTAGCAATATGCAAAAACATTCAGGCACCCAAGCAACATGCAGAAAACACTCAGACGTCCTTAAAAACCACACAGTAACACGCTAAAACACTCAGAAACCCTAGCAACATGCACAATGATACGCTGACATCCTTAATAACCACATAGCAACATGTAAAATATATATTCAGACACCTTAGGATGCATCTAGCCAAGTGCTAAAAATACATAATACACTGTGGACTTTGGACTGTTATCTGACCGATTTCTGAGTAAAACAGGATATTCTCTCTCTCTCTCCGTCTCTTATATATTTGTATATATACACACACATTCAGAATGAGACAAATTAATTTAGTAAACTTATTTGGTCTTGAGGGAATGAGTGTTTTTTTTTTGTCTGTCAGATCTACCCAGATGAAGGCCACTTCCTCCACTCGAGAGAGTCTCAGCTACATCTGAGTCAGTCGCTGGTCAACTTCTTTGTGGAGTGTTTTAGACCCCCAGAGATACTGACTGAAGAAAAACTGGAGCAGGACAATGAGGATGATGGTTAAAATTCTACTCAGATCCAGCACAAGCCAGCTTACAGCCCAATATGCAAACTCTTTCCTCCACCTCACCCTCCTCCATCCCCATGGTAGTTCTGATGGCTTCTCCTGAGCCTCTGCATGGACCACGCCCCTCAACTCTGATTGGCTCATTGGCTCCAGGAAAGAATCTGAATGACTTGGTGATACAAGAAGCAGTGGAGGTACATGATAAACCGTTTCATACTCCCAGCGCCACATGAGCAGTACGAGAAAACCAATTGGACGTGTGAGATTCAGTCATAACTCTATTGCTTGTGTTCTGTAATTCATGCATCGCTGACAGAAAGCTTTAAGAGATGACAGCACAATATACAGAAGAACGATTGGCTGGAAATAAAAGCTGCAGATTTACTCAATAGAATTATTTTCCCTGCTGCGTAACGTTTTGATGAGTTCAAACCAGTTAAGGTCCTTTATTTGGGTATAAATGTCCTTGTGAACCCATTCGTTTCTGTCGTCAATGTCATCGTAATTCATGCTGAATGAATTAGCAAAAAATATTTATAAAACCATTTCATGTGTCAGTTGAGTGTGGTAATTTACATAAAAACAATTATTGGAGCTGAACAAATGTGCATAAATCGTGTGCATAAATGTTTGAACAGGAATTAGTTCTGTGCATTTCATGAGGCTATTTGTTCATCAAATGTGCAAACAGTTGCTTTAAAACCAATCCGTTGTTGTTGTATCCATATCAGCATGTCGGCACAATGGCATATTGTTCATTTGTGAATCGGCCCATTCTGAGAAAGGAGTCTTGACCATTTCTTTTTTTTTTATGTGAGTGCAGCTGCAAATGTCTATGGTTATTCATTTAGTCACTGTGCCTTATTGGAGTATACCTGCTAAAGACAGGCAGTCCATGAGGTAGGTCGAATAATTTATGGCGGAGAGAAAAGAAATAAAGGTTTATGTTATCAAAGAGAACCATGCCACAATCCTGCCAAGAACATTTTCTTTACAGTCCTGTGTACTAGTTGAGTTGTAAAGTAATCCAGTAGATTAACTGTGAATACAGAATTCATAGGACTAAGGTTTTTGGGCAGGTCTGTGTTTTGTTTTGGGTCTTTGAAGAACGTTTTGCATAGAATATATTTTCTTGCTCTATAATTTGGCATGGTGGCAAGATGGTTTCTTTTGTTTCAATGTATCTACGTGTCGTTACTTTTGACAGCTTGAATGTTCCTATGTGGTTCCACTCAATTTATTGTTGTAAGTGAAATCCTGTCTTGTAAGCAGATGCACTGATGTGTAAATTACAACTGTTTTGGTCCCTACTTGTGTGTACCTTGTACATAAAGCATTTTTAAAAGCTATTTAGTTTGTTTCTTCATATAGTTTCCATATGGCTGCATTTACACCATTCACATTTATTGAAAAAGTTGTTACAGGGTTTTGTTCTAGCCATCACAAACAAGTCCCTGTGATAGCGGTCTGCCCTCTTGTGGTGTCAATCTGAAACAAACGAGAAAATAATTCAACAGGACTAGATATTTATCAGACAAAAAGGGTTTATTTTCCAGTGTTTTACAATGTGTGTCCACCACGTGAGCAGACCCAGCATGATACAGTTAGGGAAGCATTGTTTACACACGGGGAGATTGAAGACCCCCAGAGATGATAAGCGCATTCGCCTTCACTCTCCCAGGTCCCTTAACCTCACCTCTGTTTCGTACAATACTTAGAAAAAGAAACTGATGCTATGAAGATGATCGGAGGAAGAGGAGCAGAACATGTAATAGATATGTACATTTAAGTTACTTTACAGGAATATTTAAAATTCAAGTCTGGTTAAAATACCGAATGCAAAACAATAATGCATTAAAATAGTGTTAAGACCGAGGAGGAATGCGGTAGGAATGGAAGCGTCTCTTTTTCCCATGAATGAAATCTGGCTGAGGTGAGTTAAAACGTAATAATAATAATCATCTTTTAAACTTTTCTTTTACACCTTAATGTATCTGAGATGTGGCACCTTCAACAACCTAAGCCCAGCATTCAATATGAGGCACTTTCATGATCCAAAGACACCTGATTTATACTTTAACAATCCATTCTTTTTTTCCAGCTTTATGCCAGAGACACTAATCATGTCTCAGTAGTCGTAGTACAACAAACAGCAACAAGTACACTGCAAATTGCATCAGTGAAACTGAATTCCTTTTTGTCTTCCGTTATTAAAAAAAAAATGGTTTACTGTGCCGAGTGTCTGCCATGCACTGCACTTAAAAAAAGAAAAACGAAACAGACACCGTTCCAAAGCACAGCACGCGAAGCAGTCCAAACACAGGCAGAATAAACAAAACAAAAAAAAGCACAGAAAGGGGAAATATATACACTTCATAAATGAAAATGGCAGTTTGTTTAGTATTACAACAAGCAGATACATTCTTGTTTTGGTTACTGAAGGATCTATCCCAACACCGAGGGCCTCTTTACACTTTCAGGAAAATAAATCTTTTATCAAGGCTCAAGACGCTCTAGTCTTCTCAACATCCTATTGACCTACCCTGCTCAGCCTATTTCTCGGTTACTTTCTTTTAACTTCCAAGCCATTTGGACTAAAAACTGCTCCATGATGCAGTATCTCAAATCTAAAATCTATACTCGGCGGAATTTGAGCTCTCCCAGTTTTTCCAGCAATACTGCACTTCGGCCAACAGTGAGAGGGCCTCTGTTCACTGATCGGTACATAATTTCATTCACAGAAGGAAATATCACAGGATGTTTCAAAAACATTTCTCGCAACTCTCAGAGATCGCTAAATAGCAATTTCATATACACTTTCTCCCGATCTCACATCACACACGCACTCTCTCTCATGATTTCGACTCGTTGATGCCAACATGGCTTACAAGCATCGCTCAAGTACCTTACAACATGTCAGACATTCAAACCTTGTGCTCATATATAACATACACGAGCGCACACTCTTTCACAGGTACTGATAGAAACGGGAACGGACCACTTGAGCACCAGAGAGTTTGTGAGGGTGGGCATCTGCAGCCAGGCTTAGGCTCTTGCTCTGAGCGCCCGCTACATCTCCATTAAAGAGCTGGCCCAAGTGGGAGTGCGAGGACCCACCGGAGAACAGGTCCCGTGATCGGGAAGTGTGCAGGTCCAGTACATCCAGACTAACTTCGGGATTGCTGGCACGGTGTCGCTCTCGAGCGATCCAGTCTCTGATGGAGAAGTCCTGCGAACTGCATTTGGGCTTTAAGCGATCCATAGCGGAGAGCTCATTGCCCTCAACTCTTTGCCAGTCTCCAATTACCGACAGCTCAGCAAAGTCCCGCTGACCACCCATGGTGTGCCTGCGACGGATGTTGCTTTTCCGCTTACTTCGAGTCTCGGGTGACCTGGTGCGCTGGGAACCCACCCCGAACATGTCATCTGCAGACGTCCTCAGTCGACACTTTAGCCGGTCTGTGATTTTGATTCGCCACATGGGTTCTGCTCGCTCCGATTCGCTGCGAGAGGAAGAGCTCAGACTGCCAGTGGACCGGCCTTTGACTGCTTCTAGTACTCGTGAGATTCGACTTGACTCCTTGTCGCTGCGGTTCCCGTCTGCTGAAGACTCGCTGTCCGTTTTCTGCCGGCTCCCTCTCTTGCGTGCCAGGGTGTCACACGCGATGATTCGATGGGAGGGGATTAGGTTGGGTACATCTTGCAAAGGTGTGGCGCTGCCCTCCGGTTGGTTGCTATCTTCGGTCGGCCCGCTATCTCTGCCAATGGCGAAGACTGATAAATCGCTCTCACTGTCAGTCTCCATGGGGCGCCCCTCACTGATGAGCTCGCTTCTTTCATCGTCAGCGTCATCCCCGCGGCTTTCAGAGACAGACTGCACCTCTGGACTAAGAGCGATAGACTCCACCCCTGTGTGGAAGGTCATGGAGGAGGTAGTGGAGTAATCTGACGTGATAGAGCAGACCTCGGCTCCTGGGCCCATTCCTGTGCTCTCCATCCAGTGGCCTGGTGTCCTCCCGTGTCTCATCCTGGGGACTGAGGCCTGGGAGCTGGTGCTGTTAAGAGTGCCCAGATCCGAGACGCATCCGTCGTCGTAGTTGGAGGGAGGATCAGACAGGGAACTTTGGCGAGTCATGCGATAACTAGGTTTGGGTGATGTGATGATCTTAGGTGAAGGACAAGTCTCCTGGGGCAGATGTTCAGAAATGAGCTGCTTGTTTTCAGAGGTTAGGTCAAGGCTGTCTCCTGGGCTTTGCTCATCATCCTCTGTCCTTTCTATTTGGTCATCAAGTCCAACCTCACTCTCAGCATCCTCAGTTTGGTCATCAGTAAGCCAATTTGGATCATTTTGCACCGGAAGATCCTTCTTAGAGAAACTAGCATCCTGGTCATCATCAGAGCTGCTTGGGTGAGGCTTGTCCTTAGGCTTTTTGCGTTTGCGACTAGCAAAGATGGAAGTACGCAGCAGCTCTCTACTATATTGGTCCTTACCAGATCCCCAGGAACCCTGCTACAGAACCAAGCACATAAAGACAAGCGCAAGTTTTAATGCCATGCGATCAATCTCAGGTAATTGGCTTGAGAAGCAGGCATCGTCTCATTTTGTATAAAGCTATTTTGAAAACACTCACCTTTGATTTGGCAGAGTCACTGGTGGTTGAATCTAGTGGAACAAGGAAAGAAAAAAGTAAGCAGGCTATTTCAAGTGGAATATAGCAGGGACAAAGAGTCAGAGACACGGGGAGACTGAAATATAAATATCCTTCACCACAACAGCAGTGGAAGAGCACAAACAGTGGAGTCATGTAGAGATCTGAGAGATGAAGGCGACACACATAAGCCATTGCAGAGAAAGAAATGGAGGAGAGAGAAATGAGTGATGACAAGAACCCGGCAGTGTGCAGTAAGACAGGAGGCAGCTCATGCACACATTCACACACACAGACAGACAGCCTGTCCACAGTTAAACCGCCAATCACTGACAAACACACACACAGAGCCAGCAGAACATGTCTACAGGCATTCTTTCCCAACTCAGAGACATCACCAAGGCAGGGATGGACATCTTTACAGCTATGTATTAAGGGGTGGGAGTTGATGCGAATTTGGTCGGAAATTAGAAGCTGTTGCTATTTTCATATGGCTGAGTATGCTTGATTATTTTTGTAAACCTATGCGATCCATATGTTTAATACACATGCACATCGAGTCACAAAAACACTTGTTTAATATGTTAATTTTTGAGCTTTTTCCACAAACTTTTTATTTTTAAAGCAATAATAAGTGGTTAAAGAATTAAAATCACACCGTAACTATAAGCTCAAATAATAGCGATCATCCAACTATATTAACTGTGACAAATTTAGATACAGGAGATTTGAAATAAAGCATAATAAGGTGTATTTATATAAAACAGCCACAGAGATGTTGTTTTAACACTAGAGGTCGCCGTGTAGATGCACAGTGCTTTGCTAAATGGATCAGTTCTAACCAAAGCTGCTGGTTAAGTCCAAAGTATACTTCGGTCGTCCGCTTTCCGCAACAGTCCGCGCATTGTCCGTGTGTAGGTTAATTTTGTGTCTGCATTAAACAGTGCAGGTGTGATGTCAATGTGTCGAATGCATGTGTCAAACAGGTTCATCCGCAGTTGAAAATACTTTGAAAGCTGCGTGGACAGCTGTGCGCGAGACAGAGTGGAGCACGGAAAAAGAAGTATGCCAGGTCTTCAGCCACACTGCACTGAAATTACCAGCTAAATGACCGAACTGTGTTCAAAAATCATTCGCTTGGGGAACCATGTTTGTGTTGAACGGTATCAGCTTGTTGGTGCAGAACATGGAGATGCAGAATGAATTAAAGCACTGAGAGACTATGACAAGGGACAACAAGGGTCAGATATGACAGGAGGGCAGAAAGGGGCTAAAGGGGCCAAAGCTACGAGGAGGAAGCGAGTCCTTGCGACCGCCTACTTCACCACTCAAAAGCCCCTTTGCTCACTCTCCTTCAAGAGCTACTAATGGTCGGGAGCTTTATGATTTGAGCCAGCTCAGCCCCTCACCACACCCCTTCAGACATCATCAATGACAGTTACGGTACGCCACAAGACTGGAGGAAATCCTGAAGACCATACCATGCTAGAACTCCTTGCGGTCAGCTTCAGAGACAACGAGAGACAGCAAAGAGGCTTTTCAGACACATTACACCATCACAGCTCTGTATCCTCTCTGTTAATAATAGTCTTATAAGATATGAAACGTGCAACACGACGATGACAAATATCAACTTCTCTGACACTCTTTTTTTGTTTCTTTTGTTTTCTGGTAGGTTTGTCCCGGATTCGCTTTCAATTTATAAGAATCGGGGATTTCTGCAGACTAGGCAGCTACACTGGGGACAACACTCCTCCTTCTTCCTACAGTCCCAGCTGTCCATCACAGACAATATAGAGTCCATCAGTGACATCACCGAGTGATAGACGCCGCCCACTTGGCCTGTGTCAAGATTGGGTAATGTGTGAGCAGTGCTGGACAGGGACAAGGGAGAAGAAAACACTAGAGACAAGATGGGTCAGACGGGTAAACCTTTGGTGGTTTATCATTGGTTTTTCCATTTCTTTTGGGAAAGAACACGCCGGGTTAGCACAAGAGAAGGTAAGGAGGGAAAAGAACTGAAAGAAAAGGAGGAGTGGAGTCATAACGGAGACTAAAGCATTAGGGGAGGGATGACAATGAGTGAGGTATAAACCAATACAAACCAAAGCAAAAGGAAAATTCTTGAGAAATCATAGCATTGAAATAAATGCAACAAGTCTAAAACAATGGCGGAAGGTAAAGAAACAATTAAATGGAAAAAGGTTGATTCATAAGCTTCACATACATAGGAACTATTTTATCCAATTTTCAGATAGTTCACCAAATACGTTTGACCAATGCAAAATTGCTAAAATAGTTCACCTTTACATATGCACCAAGACATTTCTGGCAAGCTTGATTTTTTTTCTCTCGCTTTAAACATTGACAGATCTAATGGAAAGCATGAGCATCTGCTACTCATCTGAAATATATTAAGATAGTCTGAACATATAAACACACAGCAACATCTGAACACACTGAACGTCTCACATTGGTTTTAAGTAATATCCATTTTGCTAAACTTATATCCCTAGCCTGGAACAGTTGGACTATGAACGCAAGATTACCTGAGACGTCTCCCGGTGATGGAGCGGTGCGGCCAATGTTGGTCAGCAGATGGTCAATGTTGGGCACAGGCTGAGACTGAACTGTGCTCTCTTGCTCCACGGTGGTCTGACATAAACAATGAGAGAGGTGAAATTCCTTCATCATTTTCACAAGGCAAAGCGAACTTTCAGTGCCATCTTAAGCAGTGTATGTAACTAACAAGTGTTGTCTTTTTCTTCTAAAACACTGTTTGCAAAGATTATGTGTGAGCAGTGGCAGCTTCAACCACCATGCAAACCATGCAAATGCTCAGGGCCATGGTGGGTCTATCAAGTCTATAAAGTGACTGGAAAAAAATCCATGTGTTCTTATTTACCAGCAAACCAGGACTTAAAATCAACTGTCAATTTCTTGCAGGTTTACAGTCTGCCACTGCTTGAAAGTGAAGAGCAGAATAGTGAAATTGGTTAGTTTATTAGTTCTTTGCTTTTGGAAAGACAAAGCAAGTCTGCATTTAGCAGCGGTGGATTTAACTCGCCGACCGTTATCCACAGCCATTTAAAGACAGAGCATGGTGAGCACTGTATGCTATGAGTGTATGACCACTCACGCTATGAGTTAAACCAGCTCTCATCAAAAGATGCAAAGCTGCATGAAGCTATATCAAAGTAAGCTTCTAACTTGCCTCGCACCCTAGTTTCAGAGATACCTGTAATGCAGCTTTTGTTCTGTAAAAATGAAATAATGCATCAGTTCTGAACTCCCTCAGGGTCCCAAAAATGTTAAATCTGCCCCGGTAAAGGAATAAGAAGTTCCTTGAAGTTATCTGCGCCTAAATAGCTCTACACAAGCAAGGTGGACTAGATGGAAACAGAGCAAAAGTGAAACTGAGAAAAAGATGATTTCTGACCAGTGTTACCCTGGAGACTCGAGTCTCCACTTCTAGGAAAATGACAGCATGGTGATGTTTATTTATGGCTCAGAGAAGAATGGCAGGAAGCTACAGACTCACCGTTGGCTCTTCATCTCCATCTTCTGTGAAGAACCAATCATACTGTGAAAGAACAAAGCAGAACGTTAAGCAGAATTCAGAAATCAATTTACATAAAGATGAAAGGTAAAAGCTCTTACTTGCTGAATAAGAGTCTCAACAATCTTGTACTGGTCAGGCATGTGCGTGACCATGTGCGTCATGTTGTCTTCAGAGGTTCTGACCAGAGTTGGGCCAAACACAATGGCCAAGTTACGTGGCTCCATCTAATTAAATACAAAGAAAGCATTCATTAATGGTTTTCATCCCTTTACTTTTCTATCTGTATTCTGTAATGGAAATTACTGACATCACACAACAAGCATTTGTGCTTCAGGTTGTTCAGACAGATAAAACTGAGCAACATCGCAGTTTTAACGATCTGATTAAATTATATAATTTTTTACCTTCTATGAATGATGATTTACAGTAAAGTAATAATATCTAGAAAAGCAGTTTAAAGTGTTTCCATTCAGCATTTCTTATAGTAGGTGGTTAAACTCACATAGTCAAGGTCAATGAAAAAAAACCTCATACCTTGTTTTTCTCACAGTTTTCAGAGACAGTTTTGAGATGTCCAGAGAGGAACTTGAGCGTTTCATAATGATGGTCTGGTAACTCATGAATCTGAGCAGGAAAAACAAATAGTTTATACCTGATAAATATACGACATATAACATGATAAATATATGATAAATGTAATGTATAAAACATATATATCAAGGATTTTATTGCTGATTTTAAGGATTTTTCTTTCTCCAATCAAGTAAATGTCAGTATTTAATAAATCAAAAGCGGTCTTCAGATAAACCGTACCAATCTCTTCAGTGTTTTTAACCGCTCAACAGGGTCCTCCATTCGATTGCCATCAATAAAGTTGGAATATTTTTCTATGATCAGAGCAAACAAGCATTATAAGAACATTCCAGAAGTGTATTAATCAGGGTCCCCACGTCAAATGGTGCTATAAAAATATCACAGCTACACAAATAAAACCTAAGATTCAATACAGAACTTTATGACTTGCATTTTATTATTTAATTGGCTTGCTTTTCTATGACCATGTGAGTTGTGATCTATGCTGTCCTCTAGGAGGAGTCCTTCCTCCACACATGGAGAAAAAAAAAGAGTTTGGATACATGATTTTCTCAGATACAAGATGCTCTCTATGAGAGACAGGGCACAGTATTTTCCATTTGTTTTGTACAAAGCCAGAGGAATTATCTATTCTATATGATCGTGTCTCACCATTGGTAAACAGAGGCTCAGGAAGTTTCCTAAAAAAGGACTTAAGCAAACTGCTGATCACATTGAGGTCCCGCCACTTCTGCTGGACAAAATGAGAGCATAAAGATCAGGTCTGTCCTTATTGTACAAGCTCTCATGTATAATATCACACAAAACAAGCGTCTACTCACGTCGTCCTGGATATTAATGTCTGCCATGCCTTTAGTGTCTAGTTCCTCCTGCATGCTCGAGATGGCAGCATTGTTTCCAGGGACTCTATAAATACCTGTGTACTCCAACCCTCTTTCCTCCACCAGATTACAACACACCTCCACGATCAAAGGCACAAACTGTAAAGCACAGTAATTTGTGTTATTTTTAATATCATATAATCTCACAAAACTCAAAAAGTAGGCCATTTTTTGACCAAAAGTCAAATTTGCATTAAGAAAATGGAATCTATTTCAGAACTCATTTTACAATCATGACATATATTTTATTAAACGTATTTTATTAATTTAAACAAATTTCATTATTTTATGTAATTCTCAGAACTGCAATATATATATTGACATCGCGATGTGTACGCAAGCGATAGTCACATCACCGGAACATACGATGTGAAGGGTAGAGGCCCATGGTGTATTAAGAGAACGGTAGCACACAGTAAACACAAGTTTGTTGTATGGCTTGTTGCTGGGGTGACTTACACGTTCCGCATGCCTGCACAGTGATTGGTTCGTTCACCGAAGTGAGTGGTTGGCTCCCCGCTCACAGCCAACATTCACTGCTAAAAATGCACGGCGAAGAGGCTACGGAAAAATGATTTCGTACCAAAAAGAAAGTCGAAATCATCTATTTGGGACTATTTCGGCTACAAAAAGGAGGATGTTGACAAAAAAGAGGTACTTAGCATGGAGTGTCAAAATCACGTTGATAATGAACCCGAATTTGCGCAGCTCGTCAGTGCACAACGGCTTTGCGTAGTGAATGCGGCTCAATGTAAGACCACGCACCTGATGGAATTTAGATTACAGAACTGGCTTTACTGACAAGATGCGCAATACATATCGCGTGATGATTATCGTGCAGCCCTTATTTTGGATACAAAAAGGATGATGCTGATAAACAAATAAATTTGTCAATATATATCGCTGGAAAAAAATATATCACGATGTATTTTTTTCCCCAATATCGTGCAGCCCTAATATAAACATTTAACAATGTAAAACAAATTTACTAATGATTTCAAAATGCAAAAATTTAAGGCTCAAGTTTCTTAATGCAGAATCGGTTTTCTTATTTTTCCATTTGCACTTGGAGTGAAATGTAACCTTGACATGTTAATGCGAGTTTCACCCATAACAATCTAATTGGCATTATGTAGTGCATTTGTAATCTCTGGCATTTCTTACTCTGTTTTTTTCCGCAGGAGGGCAATTATCCAGTCGTACTCCAAATGTAACACCAGCAGTGGGCCTCTTATCTTGAGGCTTCTTCTTCAGTCCTGGAATTCCTCTCCTCCAAGCGGCTTTATCTTTCGGAGGACTGAAGTCATCTGAGACAGATATCACTGATATTAACATTTTACTGAGTGCATGATGGGTTTTGGTGTTAATTCATAATACAGTGTGCTACCTTTACTCCTCTCCTGTTCATTCCTGGGCGAGTAGAGGCTCTGACTCTTACTGCTGCCGCCCCCCAGCAGAGTGTGTCTAATGCTGAGAGACTGCCGTGAGGTTTTGGGTGATGGCTCTGTCTTACTGGTGGGTGCACTGTAAGAAAACACATATTACTGGATGCTGAACACAAGGCAATCTTATGCAGCTCAACAATACATGCAAGAAAAGAAGAAAATGTTCAAAAGGAATCAAAAACTTGTGAGCTGTGCACCAAAGCAATATTTTTAGTCATTACAGGCAGGTTTTTATCAACTGGGACCGCGCAATTTAGCGCAGTTAGGGATTGTAGGTGGAATTTTAGTGTGATTTTTCTGATAAAAATTGCAATTGCGTAGATTAAAGCTCCAGATTTTCAAAAATGTTTTAAAAGCATTAATATGACTATAATAATAATACAATTAACACTATTACTATTGATAAAAATCATTATTGTTATTACTACTACTAAATAAAAATAAACGGATATTACTATTGTAATTTTATTGTACAATTTTAAAATATAGAGTACTTTCAAATATAATAATCAAAATTCAATTTCACAGTTTAACTGTAAAATTACCACATTCTATTGACATCAGATGATGTTTAAGAGGTTTTCATTACAGCTGTGGAAAGATGGTTGACACAAGTTGCACTCCAATAGTAAACTGCCAGTTCATTATAGGTAGAGAAGATGAAGAGAAACCGAACTTTTCTCTTTTTAAACAGTGGTTTATTGAATAAACTCAAATTAAGTCTGTCATGACTGCAGTAAAACACATACTGCTGATTATGGTGCTGTTGTAAATTGGAAAATAGAGCTGAAGTGCTTCTTATTTGAGATGTATAATATTTTTGCAAAAAGTACAGTATATACAGAATTATTGCACATCTCATGTTTGAGGAAACTCGGATGTTTGCAGATTTCCCGCATCAGCTCTCTCGGTTAATATTCAAATATATCTGAAGCATCAAAGTAAAGCATTGTTGAATATTATTTTTCTATAATTCATTTGAAAAAAAGACTAGTTTCCCAGTGCAAGTTATAATCAACCCAAACTCAGAGTAAAAGTCACGCTCTGAAAACACATAACGCAGGTATTTATTTCTTTAAACCGTTTGCAATTTGAAAATTGTGTGAATGAGTGACAGCTAACAGAGCTTTTGGTACAGGGCAAGACAGACTTGCTGGTCACAATGACATGTTCTTTACCTCATGGATATATACTCCTTGAGCTTTCTGTTGATCAAGTCAGTGCTGGTTACGGCAGCGTTCTGAAAACACAAGACAAAGAATCATTGACATTGTGGTAACATGCAAACCTGACGTTACAGCAACATGTAACTGATTTTGAGTTTTAAAAGGAAACCAGTTCCTCTGGCAAACACAGGAGATGAATATTAACAAATAGCCTACCCATAATCCTCACACCTTCAGTAAACAACGTCACCTCTACACTGATTTCAGCAGATGACAAAGCGTTGTTGTGTTAGCAGTATAAGCTGGTTTTCACATGGTTTAGTTTCAGGACAAAGTTATGCAATACTGTGATGCTTCAACTCTGAGAGCCAGACGTGGGCCATGAACTTCACACGATGATATTAATGTACTCTGATTTCCTGCTCTTATTAGTTAATATATTAAATGTGCAACTATACACGGTTTAGAAAGGAGTCAAGAATTGAGTGGTTATCCTGTTATCCTCTGTTGGTAGATGCTGGAACTACACCATTGTGCTGCAAAAAGCAACTTTATTTATGGCGATTCCAAATTAGCTGTGTATTCAATTAGTAAAAACTGCAAGCAAATTATAGATCACAAATATTTTACTGTACACAGCAGATGCTTCACCAGAGCTGGATTTTTCGAACACCCATAAAAGCATAAAATAGATTTTTCCTAGTCTGCTGCCTTTGACGTAACGGCAGGATAGCCGATAGTGAAGGCCAACTGGCCGCCAGCCAATCCAGCTTTGTCAGGTTGTCATTTCCCTGCAGTTACTGTAATTAGTCACATGGCCATTGTGTCTCAACTGATACTATACTATACTGTGTAGCTATACTTGTTGAACTGTTTATGCATCCAATTCATCCAAGGCAATGAACATGCAGCCTTGGCCAGTTTTGATTTCCATCTTTCAACCTCTTCACACTTAGGCTAAGTTTACATGGCAACAATGTAGTCATAAACTTCCCTTGTATTTTCCTAGTTCCACATATACGTGTCAACATTTTCAAAACAATTCATGCTAAAATATCCATGAAAACAACCAAAAATGCTGTATTACATATGCCAGGCCAGTAGTTGGCGCAGTCATCTTATCAGTAAACAGTACCTGTAAGGAAGTGACGATTATATGATCTATATGATGCGTTTCCGCTGTTGGTTGTAATATTGTTGAAGTAAATCTACACTTTGCTGCAGTAGTGTTAGTAGTGTTAACCCTTTTAGTCCCCAATACGCCACTGTCATGTAAATAAACAGCAAAATGCATAAAAAGTTTAGAGTTTTTGGCTGGAAACATCATGTAAAAGGCCCCTGGAGTCTTTAAGTGTCACTTCATTAATAACATACACATTAATGAAGTCTAAATTCCGAAGTAAACTTGATTCAAATGCACGTGTAGCGCCAAGCAGAGAATACTCTATTTGAGAGTGTGTGCAAACATGCGCATTAGAAAGTATAATCATGTTTTATGTCTCCATGATTTCTCTCAAAAAGATATGACTGACAAAAATGTCTTTGTACTTTTGACTGTAAAACATCAGACCGTGTTTGCACTTTATGAAAGAATCGATTCATATAAAAAAAGTACAGACTGAGCATACTAGGGGTGGCATGGTTCATGAAAAAAACCTGAACCGTTCGGTTCGCTTGTCTCGGTTCGGTGCATGCGTCGCATGGTTCGACGGTTCATGACATGTGCAATGTGGCCTCGTGCCCCGTATGTGACGTCAGTGTGTTTCCCTTTCGCACAAAAGAATTGTAGTGTCTACGGTGTGGATGAGTGCTGCAGGTCATAATACTGTACGTGTAGAAATGGCAAGTGGGAGTGGAAAAGGAAGGCTGCCCAGCTAGGGTTGGGTCGATAGACGATGTCATTGTCCATCGTCCATAGATATCACAATGCTGAGCCGGCATCACGATCCTCCGCCCCACCGCAGCAGCAGCAGCAACCAGATCGCGAAAAACACACTTAATCTATGGCGGCAAATCTATGCCATTAATAAGCGAGCACACCACTGATGCTGGCGAGCGCGGTAAAAAGGCTAAAAAGCTAAAAAGGCAATACATTCATGTAGATGGCAATACACGTTCTCCTTTTTTTGCCAAATAAATGAAAAGCATGTTCAAATCATCAATGTCTTTCCTCATGCTGTATCAAAATCTCACCTAGCTTTCCTCAGAGATGTTCCCAATAATGTGCTTTAAAGGGTCACAACACCCTAAAACACTTTTTTTGAGTTGTTTACAGATATATACATGTTGTACATTGCTTAAAA
>JAUCMT010000047.1:2221398-2231468 GCA_032357475.1 Enteromius thamalakanensis
AGCAGTGGACCTGCACTGTCATGATTTTGATCAAAGTGTGGGGATTCTGGTGGGGAGAAGTCCTCCACTTCCACACTTCTCTAAGAACCGCTGTAGGTGCTGCTCTTAGTCGCTGTCACTTATTGTCACTCCCCCTTTGAAGCAGACTCCGCCTTGTCTCCACACTCTACCTCCAAAAACCGCGATACAAACTGAACCGTGGGTTTTGTGAACCGTGCCACCCCATAGAGCACAGTTAGATCTGGCTTTAAATACATACTCTGCTAAATTTACATCATACAACTGTATAAACACCTTGGTGTTCATGTTAAAATCATGTTCAACAAACCTCCTCATCCAGGTTGCTGTTTTCTTGAATGACTCTTATCCAGGACAGCATGTCTTCTCGACTCTCCGCCTGAAACAGATACTCGCAGTCTGAAGTTGTTAGCCGCAGGACATTCTTGCGCTTTGTGTCGCTGTATGAGATGTCAATCAAGCAGGCCTTGATGCTGATCGAAAGAGGCTCGTCCTCTAGTTGTGAGTTGACGTGAGCAATCCCCTCTTTTTTTTCCTTATAGAGGTAGAGGGAGTGTCCCCGTAGCACTGCATACATCTGTTTCCAAGCCCGCATGCCACCTCCAACTCTCTATAAAGAGAAGAATGTATGTAAAGTGCAGGTCATGATCAGTAATCAACAACGATTACAGTAAAACTATCAACATTCAATTCAATATGCTCTTGAATGAAATGGGATATGAGCGGTGAAGCATTATTTTCCCACCTTGCCCTTCTCCGTGTTGAGCTGTCGGAAATGTAGCCAACCCTCCTTGGTGGAGTCACTGAAGATCTCAGTGGAGGAGTCTCTTCTGGAGCTGGAGTCATCAGACTTATGGCCATCAAGAGCCTATAGGAGCAGAACAAACATGACATTTCGGTACCTAGCCTTGGATATTTGTCTATCATTTATGCTCTGTTCCAAAACCTTTTGAAACCTCACAAATGCCTGATGTAGAAATTTGGATTGCACGTGGTTACAGACTGCCTACAATCTGCACCATTATTATAGCTCTTTATTATAATGAGAAATTTGGGTGGACTTTTTTCAAAATACCACAACAGGATTTCCTTTGAATTTGACAAAAACAAAATCTTAAAACGCTCCAAACACAGGCATCTCACAAGGTTTTGGAACAGTTGCCATTATTAATGAGTAGGCATTCTGGTTTAAAGAAAGCCGCTCTTTACGAGGAAGATTTTTATGTGCATCTCTCACCTTCTTGAAAACCCTTAGACTCGGTTTGCTGGGTCGTCTGTGGAAATGAGTGATTATGTTAGATCAAACAACCACTCACACTGACAGCATTAGAAATTTCCATCACTTTTAAAAGACACTTACCCACGGCCTTCCTCCCGATAGTTATCCAGGCCCTCATCGTATGATTTAGAGCGCTCCGTTTTGGTTCCAGATTCTAGAATGGCATTTCTGAGAGACTCTGCATGCATGTAGACAAAAATACACCATCAGCAGCAAGCTCAACAAAATGCTCACTGATCCATTCACATGGTGCCCTCAGATGGCAATAATTGTTCAAAAAAAACAAATCTGTACAGACACGCTTACCTTGGTCATGAGACAGTTGCCGGCGCATGAGGGGGCTGGGGGTGGTAGGGCTGGGGCTGTCAGAGATTAGACCCTGAGCTCCAGAGATCACAGCCGATGCAGGAATATGGCTGCCATCATGGTCTACACTAGGGCTGGCTGGCTCATCTATAATTAAACGTGGTAAACGTGAATAATGCAACTGTTCTTGGCATGTGCATTCATACAACAAGCTAAAGTTAAGAAAAGTTGAGTGCGTTCTTCCTGCTATGATTTACATATTCATATCTCCAACATATTTGTCTTTATATTAGGTCTGGGATGATGCACTTTTTCTAAACTGATTTAAGCTAAATTAATAAACTTTCCATTGATGTAAGGTGTGATAGGATAGTACAATATTTGAAAATCTGAAATCTAAGGGTGCAAAAAAATAAAATAAAATAAAATCGCCTTTAAAGTTGTCAAATAAGGTTCGCATTAATGCATATTACTAATAGAATATCAAGTAGGAAATTTACAAAATATCTTAAATGGAACATGGTCTTTACTTAATGTCCTAATGATTTTTGGCATAAAAGAAAAAACTATCATTTTGAGCCATAAAATGTATTTTTATAGCCTGGCTTCCACGACTTTAAAGCTCATAGGAACTTAGTCTGGCCAAGCTAACTTTACTTTAATTACTTCTGCTCAGTTTTCAAAGAAAACCTGTAATGAAAATTTCTATAAACCGCTGGAGTCGACCGATTGTTGCTGCTCGGTACATGCCATGTTTGAAAGCCGGTATGGTTTCGGGTGGCAGAACTGCTGCGTTATCGCGTTACACCCGCGATTGATTTTTTGGGAATGGAAATGCTTTCTAAAACGGCAGCTTTGCCAGACTAACTTTGCTCGCGAAAGAAATAATATTTTTGGCTGTTGCTACAAATGTAACCCAGCGACTTAAGACTGGTTTTGTGGTTCAGGGTCACTTATAGATTTTTAGTCACACCGTTTTAACACAGAGTTTCGAATCACTGTACTGTTTCTGTCAACATGCATTCGAATGTTGTTTTTTGCTTATTTAATACCGTAACAAGCACAAAAGTGCAAGAGATGATAGAACTTGATTTCATAAAAACCTGAATGTGTATATAATATAGAGTGATAATTACTAACTCAATTATAAAATACATAAAACATTAGTTTCACTACAAAATATGAATTTTCCTGAAAGTTATTGGTATTTGGCATAATGTCAACATTCCAAATGATTGCTAAAATAAATTCATCCATGAGCAATGGCTAACATTAGCTCTTTAATTTCATCCCATTGTATTAAAGTGCCTAAAACGGACACATTTTTTGTCTTGTACAGTATAAAATGAACCAAATGTGTTGAAGACATTCACTTTCCAAGCCGAATGTCCCATTTGAACTTGCTGTTGATAACAAAATAACAAAGAATTAGACACTTTCTTTATAAACAATACCGTACACTTTTATTTTGCCTTAATATCATCAAGCCAGCCTACAAGTGCTTATCTTGATTTCATTGCAAGCTGTTTAAAGTTTTTCTAGGAATGAGGACAGTTTTATTTATCTTAAAATTTGACATGTCCTGTTTTCAAGAGTGCTGAAAACTTTTGAGCTCCTCTGCAGGTCTCTGCCAAAAAAAGGTTGGAGTACAAAGCTGTTCTGTGCTGCCAGAGGGCTGGAGCAGCTAAAATTAAAGCAACTGCCCTAGTTCCTGCATCCTCCAGCGTCTCAAAGAGGGCCAAGGGGAAGGTGTGCAAAACCCTCTTCGGGCCTAGCTAAAGAGCTCTAGCATAGCCTACAGATCACCTCGCTCCAAGACACAAGAATCTCAATGCCATTAGCGCTAACCAAGCATAATTTAACAGGATAACAGACAGAGTTTTGCTGCAAGGCATAGGTTGCAACCATCCTCTAATCAATTCATTTCACCAGATATTTTTCTCCAAAGCAACTTACAACGGCCAATCCGAGGTTTGAGAAAAAAAGTAGTTAAGCTGGACAACTAAAACAAACTGAGCAATGTTAGATATTGGTTGGGACCGCAAATTATGTAATCAAAACAGAACTACACATAACCATATTGATTCCCAATGTTAACTGGATGTCACTCAAGGTCATGTGACAAAAATATAGCATAGTACTGCAATTAAGACATCAAATACAACTCCTGTATCACTGCAACACAACTTCACAATATGAAATAATCTAAATCTGGATGCAACATCAAACGTTTTCATTCTCAAGTGGATTATAAGGTTGACATTTTAATACATCAAATACATATTTGCAAGACTTAAATAATCTGTTAAAATAATTTAAAATAATCATAAATAACATTTGCCATTATAAACGTATACATTTTTATTTGGTTATTTACTATTATATTTATTTTTAATTCCAGACATGTAATTCTATTATTATACAATAAATATAAACATTATCATAAATAACATTATTTCTATATAAATGATGCACTCTTTAGGAAACGTAATGGAGAAATAAAAAGTGCATTACAATAATTGCAATATTCACGATGTTGCTTAATTTTACTCTTTCTGCAAAATTACAAGTAAACAGATTATGCATCTTCAATATAATCCACAGCACGAACGGGTATATCATGTATTAAACCATTTATGTATTACTCCTAACCCTCCTACTGCTACTTATTTACCTTCTCTCTTGTATTTTTTTCAAATTGTATCAGTATTTTTTAAAACTCTCATTCAAATGTGTAAATACTTTACAGGGTAAGCTACAAACCTGTTAACAGAGTATGCCTCATATCTAAAGCCTAGTGCAAAAACAAAAGCATCAAAAACTAAATGTGACAGAGCACAGCTAGGCTATCACTAAATATTCCAGACCAATCCTCAAGCATTAGAGTATGAGAGAAGGCCACCTACTCCCTAAACAACACCATGACTCACACACAGTCACAGTCACTCTCACTCTCCTTCAGTCACTCCCAAACAGCCACACTCACAGGCCTAGATTTGCACTTTCCACATACATCAACTCGACTCTTCAAGCTCTGAGAGTTTGATACAACAGACGATACAAAGTCAAATTTGGCCACAATAATCCTCTGTCTGGACACATGGGATCAGGATTTGAAATTGTGATCACAGTTTAAAATGACAAGGTACTAGAGCATTATTAATACAGGAAATCACAGACGACCCAAATTGCATATAAAAATTAATTGCACAAAACATCATTGTCTAAACATTAGCAACTACTGTTCAAAAATATCTAAAACAATCCCTACTGCTGGCTCAAGCTGGTTGCCGGGTTAGCGTTGCTATGGTTACAAAGAGTGCACTTACCGATGAAGGGAATGGAGTCAAGTGATTCGTCCAGATTACTGGAGCAGAAGGAGGAGTCAAGCCGCTCCCCCAGTCTCCGCATGTGCATTTCCCGGCGGGCATCATTGGGCAACCAGCAGACACCGCCCCCTGCAGGCTCGGGACCATCCGTGTCATTCACCGCAAGGATGTATGAGGGATGGCGGAGAGGTTGTGGGGTCCCCTTCCCTGTTGGAAGTTTCTCCCGGAGCACTACACCCTCCACAGGACTGGACCCGTTTACCGGTAGGTCCTTGACATCCCGTGGGTGTGTCCTCTGAGCTGATGCCCCACACTGTGGCCTCTGCGGAGGCGGAGCGGAGTAAGATGCTGACCTATATCCGACTGGATTTTCCTTCCCAGTTTCTGGGCTCTGCATGGTTTCGGCCCTAGTTCTTGATTGGTTCGACGACGAATTTGAAATGCGATTTCCAACAAGAGCTCCGCTTTGGTCTTTGGAAGAAGGCTCTTTGGCCTGGTTTAGTCCATTTCGAGGTCGCTCTGGAAAACCAGCAGTGGGTGGGATGTCCGTTCTGGAGCTTTGTGTATGAGAGCCAGCAACACCCCTGATGCTCGTACCATACCCTGTCGGGGGACGGTAAAGGACTGCCCGAGGTGGGAGTGACTGTCTACTAGGACGACGACTCTGGTCTACTCTTCCATAAAGCTGCCTGTCCACAGCGACCCATGGTGCAGGAGAAACTAGTTCACCATGTTCCACATAGTCTGACGAATGAACGCGGGGCTTCCGCATGAGCCCGTCAGAGGATACGCTACGAGGAGGCCAGTCCCTGGTGTGGGCCGCTCTCTCCACCCCACTCATTCTATCCTGTGAAGCGCTGCGTGGAGGAAGCATAGAAGGGCCCTGGTAAGCCCGGTCATGAGATGTGCTTCTGCGTCGTAACTTATTTCCCCAGCCAGGTTGGGGTCCGCAATGGGGGCCAGCGTGGACACTTTGGGATGCAGCTCGCAGGCTATCTAAACGCTCTTGGATAGTCCGACTGTAAGTGTGAAGACCTTTATTATCGATATATTCCCGGTAGGTCTGGTAAGTCCTCCAGTCAATGTTCTGGTGGGTAGCAGGGGAGGTAATGGAGGAAGCAGGCGCATAGTGTGTAGGAGGAATGGCATAAGGATCACCATGGTAACCTGAAGGGAACATGTCAGCTTTGCGAGGGTGGAGATATGGCGGGCGACCACCAGACACCGTACCAGGCCTGGCTCTGATCAGCATTAGATCTGGGCCTACTAGACCATAGTCGCCCCGATGACCTGGACCCATACGGCCCATGTGAACATGAGGGGGTACCACCACGGTCCGAACACTTTCATTGCACACACACACTGCAGTCTGTGTCTTTGGAATGTGTGGTGGAGGGGAGGGAGGAACTGGTATCTCCACACGATATCCTAGATCAGATGGTACAACCCCCGGGGCTGATGTCTCAGTGGCCTGGGCCATCCCCGGGGGCTTACAGTCTACTCGAGGGTAACATACAGGGGGTGGCTCCGGGATATGGTGGGCATTTCCACTGTATGCATCATGACCCTTAAGGTAGGCATCTTGGGAATAGGCCTGTGGAAGAAAGAATCAGGTAAAGTGAAACAGCACTTACAATATAAGAGTAACTTGAAATTCATGATGATTTCCTACAAATAGTTCTCCCAGTGTGGGAGGACGGCACTACATTTGCGTGTGGGAGTATGACAGGTCAGAAGTGTGAGCTGTACTCTGGTGTGCCAAATGCTGGAGAATTCTATAATATTCATAACAATGTCCAAAGCTGACAGTTCAGAACAGAAATACACCTACAGTAATTAACTTGACTTCCAAACTACAGGGCTACAAACTTCCAATTACCATTTCTGCTGTGTATGACTGTGATCTGATCTCAGCTGGAAGAAAACAGGTAATTCCTTCCCTTTAAATTGTATTATAGTGCTGGAAAACAAGACCAACCTCCATTTCACACACTAAGACGTATCTCCAAAAAAAGCACTAGGTAGCCCAAAATAAACACAGCGATTCAGAATAACAAGAAATTGATGTCACCCACCGTTCGGGTCACCACACGTGACCGAAGCGACACTGAAGCCAGAGGTGAACAATGGCCCTGATTAGAAACGGCACTGAATCTAACCTCCGTAATCATGTCTAAATCCACAGTTTAAGGTACCCAACTATCGCAGGACTTCAGCTGAAAATGTCAGATTTAAAACAAACACCAGCCTCCATACTGTTTGTCTTCATCTGATTTGGCGTCTTTCAAAACATGACAGTAAGTCATGAAAGGTGGACTTTCAACCCATCATACAGAGCTACATTCCTTTTGCATAACTATACAAACCGAATCTCATATCAGTAGTAGGGAACTTCGCCCCTCCTTTCGTGAAATGCCACAAACAGCTTATTATACAGGCCAAAGTTCATCATAAGAAAAGAGAAATGAGGAAAAAGGGGCAAGGCACAGTAAATATGACTGCTGGATATAGCAGAGAACTACAAACACAGCCAAATCAAACAGGTCACACGAAATCTCTGCTACAGCGATCGAGACATCCAACACGCTACGTGATACTATTCTACACATAAGCAGAAAAACGTCATGACAGTCATCTGCAAATAACAACGGACAGGAAATCAACCACCAAATGGCATACAATAGCATGCATGACATTTATCAATTAAAAAAAACACTTCACAATCGACATGTATGCATCTGCTTACCAGGCTAGTGATTTCCTGTGAAAACTGCAGCCATTACATCACAGACCCACGGAGTAAAAAACAGAGAGAAAGGGAGGGAAAGTAAAAGAGCAGCATACGTTAAAGGCAGTAAAAAACAAACGAATTATGTCCACGTACTGACAACCACTATCACAGTAAATATCTCTGCACAGAAGCTGCAGTGCTGCTAGTGAGGAGGGACCGTAGAAAGGTGGAGAGGAGCGGTGGGAAGACTGTCACGTTAGCGATGCCACCTGCTTGTTCTCGTCGCTCCCAGTCGAGGAGGGGGCTGAGGTGCCTGCCGCCTGCTTCGCGTAGTAGCGATGGGCTCACCATCTCTCCCCTCTCCATCCATCCGCAGGCAGATTACTCCGTGATCACACGCACACACGCTCCCACCCTCCCTCCCAGCTAACGCATCCACTCGCTCCCTCCCTCCCTTACTCTCACTGGAAAGCTGTAACCATTCACATGTCGGGGGCAGATGCTTGATTATACATTCAACTCAGATGGTACTGCTTCCCCCTCCCATTCCCGCTCTCTCTCGCCTCTGCTAGAGAGACAGTCCACAACATAGAGCAGTCAGCTGACTACAGCTGATCTAATCTCGTCTTTCCTGTCTCTCCTTCTCTCACTAAAATCCTTAAACCACTGCCCACGGTAGCATCCTTTCACGCCTCTTCAGATCAACTCTGCTACTGTGACTAATGTCACCAGAGACCTTGGATGGATTAATACTACTATCCAGCAGAATAGGCCACAGCGCTGTCATGCTACACTGCTGCATGCAAGAGTAAAACACCACCACGGCAACAGCTGTGCAGCAGTCAAGCGGCGCATGGAAAGATAACAGAGGTGGTGATGGGGAGAGAAGAGGAAAATCATTGGAAATGTTAAATGTTTAGGTCATGCAAAATCAATAGGGGCATTAAAAAAAATGCGTATAGGTAGATTCCCATCTGACTGTTTCAAGCACATGCATATGCTGTCGAAATAATAGTCAGACAGTATAGCTATACACATCTAAAAGTAGTCTATAGCTATAATTTTACTAGAAATTTGTCACTGATGTGCAAACAGTACACATTTTATGAGCTTGGTACATTTCCCAGAAAAATCAATCCAGCCATATTTTAGTAATTTACCAAGTTAAATATGTAATGGCAGCTAGTGGCTTTAACTAACTCCACACATGGCATTTTAACTTAAACCTAAAAACACTGCTCAATATTCTTTAATTTCATACTCAATAAGCAATTAACAAACATTGAATGTTATTACAAGACAATCCTATGTCAGAAATATTTTTTTAATCAGTAATGTAGATAAACACTTTATTTCACCACAGTCTGCACATGAAACAGCAAAGGTGCTTTGAGAAATGCCTTTGCCTGCTGCCAGAGAGTTCAAACGATGCTTACAACAGTAAATGGCACGCATTAAAAGTTAATCTAAAGGGCAAGCAAATGAGTGCAGGACTCCATGTGCGCACTGAGCTGAGCGAAACCGTGGACAGATTTAGAAAGCACTGAACAGACTTAAAATAAAACACAAACATAATGTGATTATTGTGAGTGATTATTCACACAAAATAGTTAGAACAAGAGTCAGTTATCCACAGGATCCCTTGCATGCATTTAACCCCAAAAATAGGGGTGTTAAAAGTTTTTAATATGTTTTAAGGTATCCTTTATCTAGAATTGTATTGAAATAAAATGAATTTATCATCATATTATTCAACATATTAAAAAATGTATCAGGGTTCTATTCTACCATTTTTAGAATCCTTTGTGCTACTAAATTGAGAACTACTTAAGTATATTGACAATTTTAAACAAACATTAAAAACTGCCTGTAGGTGGCGGCAAGCCATTGTCATAAAGGCTCATTCATTAAAAAATAAAGCAAGTAATTTTTAATAAATGCGTCAGTGAATTATTCACTCACCAGATTTACTAGAAAACGCATAATTGTTCATAAAAAAAACGGTCTTTTAACGTATTTTTGTTGGTGAAAAAGCAAAAACTAAATGTAAAATTTAAGTCACTTAATAGGGCTGGGCGGTATACTTTTTCATACTGGATACCGGTGTTTTTTTTTAATGATATTAATTTTTCATATACCGCAATACCGGTAAGTGTATGCGTACAAAGCGTCGGGAACACAAATCGGTGAAACGTCCCGCCGACAAGCTGTATGCGTCTGCATTAGAGCGGTGGAAGCATGGCCAGTGTGTGTGTTGAGCGGCATGGACGAAGAAAATAGGTGCGTTCGAGATGCACTACACTAGCCTGCCACCGGCTGGCGAGAGCTACCCGTTGCGTTCGGTGGAGGAGTATAAAGGCGGCAGTCAGGTCGGATAGGTTTCCGTATTGTGCTGAATTAACGTCAA
>JAUCMT010000047.1:2244772-2255967 GCA_032357475.1 Enteromius thamalakanensis
TTGATAATGTTCAGTGCTTTGCTACAATCTGTATTGTTAAAAGCGCTATAGAAATAAAAGTGACTTGACTTGACTAGTGTTCACATTTTAACCGGTATAATACCAGTGTCAGTACCCTAACCTAACCCTAACTTAACCCTTAACAAAAACATTCATGGCCGGTTTACCGGGCAGGGATTAGATTAAGCCAGGACTAGACCTTTGTTAATTTAGGACATTTGAGATTTTTAGAAACACGTCTTACACAAATGCATTATCTGTGAGCATTTTAATAACAAACAATGACAATAACGTATTTTAAGATCTCTCAGTGCAAGCTTTTTCCAGTTTAGACAGCTCTTAACATTTTAATCTAGGACTACTACTTTATTCTACAGACACTGATGAACAGCAGTACCATAAAATGCCAGTTATGTCAAAGCAGATTGTACAGACACCCCTGGTGACAGAAAATAAGCCCCACTGCTCATATCTGTGATATTCTCCATACACACCATCCTTTTGTTCTGGATCAGCGAGGAGCAGCAGTTCTTTCAGAATATGCAATAAGCCTGTAAATAATTCATGATGAGAGCAGATGCACCTGGACAATGTGTTGCGCTCCTGGAGGTGTGTGGAGGGTAGCTGGGCTCGCAACAGAAAACTGAAGTGTTTCTTTATTAGAAAGCAACAGATAGATAAGCTGTAAATTCCCTAGGCTGATTCTCCAGCGCCCTGTCCTTCCAGGAATTTAGCATTAAAGTCAAATAATGACAGCAGTGTGTTCAACTGGACACGACCCACAAGAGGTGCATCCAGAGGACACGCATGACTACAAGCAGCACCTATGGGCTTGAAACAAGAGACTGGGTAACATCAGCAATGACATCTACTCAGAAAACTCAAAGCAGAATGTCTGACATGCTCACAAAATGGTTTATTGCAGTAAAATATAGTAAAAGTACACTAGAGTAAAACGTATAAAACTATATTGTGTTTCCTGTCATTATATGATTATTCTTCCTAAATGAATAAACTCTAAATTAACTAAGCATGCCTGGTATGCTGTTCTTTTAAGGCATGAAGCAGTAGCTGGAAGCAATTTGTCTTTCTCTATTGAATTGAGAATCTATTTTGCCTTCTTGCCGAGAAGTTAATCATATGACGATCAGTACCAGGGCTGAGAAATGGGACAAAACTGAAAGCTAGGAATGCAAATACATATGACCTACAACCATGTGAGCTTTCAGCTGTATATTACATTTTTCCATCCCTTAAAAAGTTCACCCAAAAAAATTTACATTTTATCATCATTTACTGAACCTCAAGTTCTTCCAAACCTGTATGAATTTCTTTTTTTCTGACAAACACAAAAGATGGAATTAATTCCATAGTAGGAAAAAGGAGGAAGTCAAGAGTGACCTAAAACAGCCTGATTACAAACCCTTTACAAAATATCCTAACTTGTGTTTGACAAAAAGAAATTCAAGTGTGGAGCTACTCAAAGGTAAATGACAGAATTTTCATTTTTGGGTGAACTATGTCAAGTGCTATGACACCTTATAAAGACATTCAGGTCAAGACTTTAAAATATATCTTCCAGAACATGCTCAGTATGAAGTGTTTATTACTGGAAAACTCAATGTTTCCTGTAAAAGATTAAGTCATCCAGTTAAATTGAAATTAAAGCATAGTCTACCCCTCCAAAAAATTCTGTCATCATCATTACTCACCCTAAAGGCCTTTTCACACTTTGCTTTTGAATGTGAAAATTCAGTGAAAAAACGTTTTTGTAAATAGCACATCCCTATTGAGCCATTCATACCAGATGCAATCATTGGCATGAAAAAGAAGGGATTTTTTTGTGTCCTCTGTATCCATTTTTCCCTCACTCCACAGCGAAACGGGCTACCCAGTTAGATTTGAAAAAAGTGAGTGTGGCATTTTTTTGAAAACCACTGCAAACAAACACCGAAGTATCCTGAGAGAGAAGAGAGTGCATTCTTGTTGTCATTAGTATCTGAGAACAGACTTATTCTCACATGTTCTTTATTCAGAATATCATTTGTATTAATTCTCCACTGAATTTGAACTGAAGAGCACCTGTTTTCTTCGAGTCAGAGAGCGTTTAATCAAGACCTGTCAATCACGGGATATCTCTTGCCATTACGTGTGATAAAAAAATTTGAGAATAATTTTTCTATACATAAAATATAAAAGCAAATACATGTGTTTATGACAATATATTTTCTGTATGTGTTTTATGTAGCTCATATTTTTTATAGCAATGAAGGATATTTATGACAAATCAATCCACACATACAAACAAAACATAACTTACAAACAGTGCATGTCTACCTACTATAGCAACTTAAGATTTAAAATGGAAAAAAATCTGCGAACTTTACAGTAAAAAAAAAAAAAAAAGGCAGTTGTGTTTGCCAGAATAAAGCTCATCAATGAGAACATTGATTCCCATTTTTTTGGGAACAGAAATGCTCTAAAACGGCAGCTTTGCCAGACTGACTTTGCTCGCAAAATTTAACATAGCATCACAGGAAGTATGGGCGGGTCCAGGCTAGAAATTTCTAATAATAAACCGTAATAACTGATATAATGTTATTATACCAATCTATTACAGCAGTGAAATGTATTTTGTACCATTGAAATACATGATAACTACCAAATGCAGGTGGTGATGCGAAAGTCACATGATTAACCAAAGCTTTCCTCATTAATTTCCTCATTAATGTTTTGTTTGAATATATAATAAATACCGGTCATACCGCCCAGCTCTATCATTTACTCACCCTCAAGTAGTTCCAAACCTGTGTGAATTTCTTTTTTCTGCCAAACACAAAAGATGGAATTAATTCCATTATTGTTGTCATGGTACCAAGATTTCAGTATTCTGTACCAATACCAGTGAAAATCCGGTTCTCGGTACTAATTTTTGTACCAAAGAAAGACACAAAAACATTTTTATTTTTATATTGAAATACACTGATGACTACCAAATGCAGGTGGTGATGAGAAAGTCACATGTTGAACCAAAGCTCATCACAAGTGGCTTTTAATAAATAGTAACATATATAGAAGGAGCTCAAGTGTCATTCACACAAGCACTAAACACCATGATGCTAAGAATTATTAAACTGAAGTGTGCAATAAACATTCATTTAACAACATTACCGGTAACATACAACCCTAATAAACATAACTGATACAAAAAATTAAGTAACAGTTATTTCAAAGTAAAAAACATCAAACTCCAACAAAATTGAAAATGCAATGCACGGAATTCTGGGAATTCCAGTTTACGGTAATTAATTTACCATTTAACAGGTTTTTACTATAGCACTTTCACAGTTTTTTACCGGTAAAATCACGGTCAGTTATTAAAAGCACTCGATGATGGTTTAAAGTAGGGTTTTTTTTAAGCAAAGACAATAATCACATACATTTTCAATTAGAACTTGATGCTAATTGTAAATTTTTCCCCCCTATAATATGCAAGTCAAAGGCCACAAACTGTCTGGCTACCAACATTCTTCAAAATATCTTAAATTCCAAAAGAAAACGACGAAATGACAGGTTTGGAACAATGAAGGTAAGTAAATGAGGACAAAATTGTCATTTGGGTTCACTCATTAATCTGGAATAAATACATTTTTAAATCAATAAAACTTTTACACACTACACTAAAAAAAAATGCATTCAAATTAGTTATCCAACAGTGAAGTTGTAGGAGGAAGTATTAGTCAAGCCCTCCAGTGTCGTTTCATTCAGTGAGGAAGCTGTGGTCAACCAGAAAATCAAGAAATGCCTAAAGCACCAAAACAGATTTATAAACGCATAAAAATGAGTTAGAGACCAGCTCTGCCTCCACCCAACTCATTAATCTACTATTAAACGCATTTCATGAGGAAATTATGTCACCATTCAACAACAACAGGATAATGATGATGATGACGATAAGTACTGAACCATGTACTCAAAATAACAAGAGAATTCTAGAAAAGCAGACCGACTTAATGTTACTTTTTTACAAAAAATGCATTCCCCATGTCCAGTTCATTCAGAGAACTCAGCTGGGAAGAGATGGGTATTTCCAGAGATCCAAAAAACAAACATTCGGTCAACATTTACTCACCTTTTTGTTATTCCAAAACCTGTACGACTTCCATTGTTCCGTGGAACACAACAACAGATGTTTTAAAGAGCCTCCAAGATGAAGACTGATTTCCATACAACATAAACCATATCATGAGCGCAGACTCAGGCTCCACAACTACAGTCTGATTTACTGAAGCCTTGCCACATTTGTACATGAAACAGACAGAGATTTATTGCAAACCACATATGCATATTTCCCAACTTAAAGACAACATACCAAAGCGCTTTTATGGTGGGTTTTTATTTTTTTTGACCATGCTCAGTCAAAATACTTTTTTTGAAGAGTCTCCATGCTGCTCTATTTTAGGTTGTTTGTTCGTTTTAATCCAAGTCAGTCATACATGGAACAACATGCGAGTAAATGATTACAGAATATATATTTGTCTAAACTACACCCCATTAAAGAGTCACAATCCTGTTATACTCCGAACACGGTACAGCTCAATGTAAAACAAATGTAAAAAATGAGTAATGGGGCACTCCAGGCCAAGCACAGTGAGCTGAAATTATTTACACCTAGGTCTGATAATATAAAATGAGTCACTTGCGTAGGAAACGAAAAAGGAAAAAAGTTAATATTCAAAAAAACAGGGTTACTACAGAGTTTCACAATTTAGTACTCCATCAACCTAAGTTCAGCTGAGACATGCTAAAAAATTACCAAGCCAAATAAACAGACTTAAGTCTTCCCATTCACACATTAAACCTTTGGCTCATCTAATCAGCATGCAAGCAACAGGTTTCCCTTCCTCATCACTCAGTATGAAATTCCTAATAAAGACAGACCTACCACTGGCAGGAGAGAGACACCCGGTCCCTTGACTCTATTTCAGCAGAAAAACAGACAGTGCTGAATATTAGATTAAAAGGGAGGGCTGATGTGAGCACAAATCGGCAGATGCTATAAATAGATGACCTTCAACCCGCCGTGAATGTGGACAGGGGTTTATACAAAGGTCTTCATTCAGAAAGCCAGTGGAAAGATTCGGCAGGCTGAGCACAAAAATGTTGATTCATGGGAGTGAACTAATATCATAGCAGGACAGCGATACCCAACATAAATCACTAGCACTCGCTTACCTTTTCTTCACTTAACCCACTTGGTTTTCTTTTTAAATGGGAAAACCCTGCTTGTTTGAGAAAACCAAACAAAAATCGAAACCAAACCACTGCTTCTTGCCTGCAGGAAAAGATCCAGACCATGTCTGACAGCTCAAACTGAGAGCAAGAGAAAAGACGGACTTACTATTCAAGGCCAAGCCAGCACAACCCACGCTGAAAGCCATAAGTTAATACCCGACTACACACACCAAAAGAAATATAGCACATATTCTTTGACCGAGTCAGCACTCAGATGGTCCCCACATTGACCATGTGTTTAAAGCAAGAGGTTTCACACCAGCTGTTTGCATTGTAGCTGCACTGCGATCTGACTGTGTGGTTCAGACTGTTTAGAAAAGCTTCCCCCACAGATAAACGGATGCTCCTCGCCTGCCAGGGAATTTCCTTCAAGAGCATCCAAAGAATTTCATTTCTTCTGCAGCACACACTTATGATTACAGATTACAGTCCTTCATGTTTCTCTTGAACTACAAAGGAACTTCAGACAGCAAATAAAATTGGTTTCGCACCGAAAGGACAACAACAAGAGTTCATCAAGAGTCAAAATATTAACCAAAGCTAAAAACCTTCTAGGCAAACGCCAGGCTGGACTTCCAGAAGACTTTTGATATGCAAACTCACCACATCAAAACACAGGTTCAGCAAACTTGGCTATTAAAGGCTCAACGATATAACCATCAAACACATGGATAATACCACATAACAGAAAGACAAAAAAAGTATTTCTTCAATATGAGAGCAGAGGTAAGGCATAACTTTCACAGCTGGCATTCAGGAATAATGAGTAGAAGCAGCACAGTTTGTGCATTCCACAGAGTCAGTGACAACAACAAGCAGCACAACAGCACAACTTAATTCAATCTTATGACCTCAGCGGCATGCTACTGCTGATATTCTTGCAAATGAACTCTGTTAGTCAGAGCGGTGTTTACCATTAATTCCACTTCGGCAGTCAGTTTCATAATGAACCCGAGAATATATTTATACGCCACATAATGACATAAAAGGCCTATGTTGCATTTTGGCTATAAACTAAAAATCGAAATATGTTTTTGTGCAGTTGTCAAATTAAAAAGGCAGCAATTTAACCAAGTACATAGTCTGTTCAAGATGTTAAATAACGTAGAAACCATCTGTACTGATATTATTTATATTATTAAGTTCAATTTGTTTGAATTTCTAAAAACACCAATGTGATGTATGCGGACACACAATCACAACTCCACTAGAAAGAACAAGGTCCACCACCGATAGGCAAAGCAAACTTAGGGATATTCATTGTCTGTTTATCTAAAATCATCTCACTCCATAACTCATTTATGACAAACTTCTGATGAATGACAGGGTGTGTTTCACCGGTGTTAATGATCATTTAATAGTGCTTTTCCTGTACTCACTATATGACTAAAGTGATGTCACACTCCCTACAGATAACGTACACTAGCTGATGTAGCAGCACACACAGTTTAAATAAATAAAAACACAGGTCCTTTAGCAACTTTTATGCCTATGACAATCCAGTTTCATAGTGTTTTTCTCTTCCAAACCAGTGCTACTTGTTCCGACATAATGTAAAATCTTGCTATAACAAAAAAAAAAAAACAAGTTCAATGGTAAAAAAGATCAATGGTGCACTAAATTCGAACGTACATAGTTATTGATAAAAATCCTTACTGGTTAGAAACATTTATGCATGGTAGATCATCACAATCAACCCACAACCATATTAGTCTAGAGTGACAGATCTAGGCTGGTAACCATGACCCATGATCAATCACACATTCTTTCAATAAGCATCCAGTACGATAAACCACGGTTCTCACCTCACAGTGCAGAGATGCACCAGCATAATTCAGCTCTTCATCATCGCCTGAATTCCTCCAATGTTTAGCCATCATTTCACTGCTGCAGCCCACATCTAGAGAAATCTCCTCAAATCAGCTCCAAGATCACACTTCAACATCCAACTGGATTTGCTTTTCCACATGTTTGGGTGACCCTGGAGGATAAAAAAACATATTTGATAAACTCACGAAAATATTTATTTTATTTAAAAAAAAAACACTGACATCATAGTATAGCAAATTAATTTAATGTATATGTTTGACAGCACATTTTACTATTATTTTTATGTAAAAAAAAAAATCACTTTTTAATCTTTAGAGCGAAATTACATCATATCTGTAATTAGTTCACAGCTCTGTGCACACTTTCGGATATCTAAAGACGTTTTGACGCGATTTGTTCTGGTTTCTTTATTTGACAGGTGCCTTCAAGTAACCCTAGTCACCAATAGACTTAGGCTAATATAAACGCCCTAAAAATCGCTTATTCCAGCTTATTTCCCGTGTGCCACATGGTTACATGCGCCTCGCATTGACTTCATTCAAAGGTTATCAAACTCTGAGGCATCACACACACACACGAGCTAATTAAACAAGTTTAATCTTGTTAAAATAAAATGATAACCCTGGACAGAGAGTCTAATCGGATTGTAAGCGGAGAGGTTTGATGTGGTGTGGTCAGATTCAACTGGTGTGTGAGCGGCTAACAGCGCTGCAAACTTTTGCTGTGAATTGATGTCACCGAATCTATTTATCTACACTTTAAAAGTGCCAAACTTCATTTTCAACTTCAACTTCAACTTCAACACATGAAGTCCGTCGCGTGTTTAGCGAAGTTTGAGGGTTTTGAGGTACATACAAGAAACCTTGGGCTCTGGTTAGCATGAGTAGCTAGCAAAACAAAGTAAAGGCTAACTGGTATTGTAATGGCTAGCCAGCACCTACCTGTTGGGAATAAAGCGCTGATGTAACGCCGTAAACGCCCGTCGCGCACCAAAAAAACGCATTAATTCGTCACAACTGTCTAAGCGACGGGATAGCTCCGAATCTCGTCCTCAATCCGAGTGTTTTCGGTGGATAAAAACAGTACGAAAGTTTTCCTATTCCCCGGTCCAACTCGACGCACACACGCGCGCGGCACTCGTTGGATCGGGGCTCGAGCGCACTCGGAATCCTTGGAAACGCCACCCTTCTCTAGCTGGGGGAGCCAGCATCCAATCAGATTCTTCCTAACACTTTACGTTTAAATTTCAGCCAATCATTGGCGCTGTTACAAATTCTATTTTCTTTAACCAATCTGTTATCTCTTTCACTTATTCTACAATTCTTTCTAATCTTTTTATTGCTCACTAATACTTTTTTGTTGTTGTTTAAAAACACATCTAGCGTTTTTATGAACAACAGTGTTTTGAAGTGCTGATGTGCAACAAAAAAGTTTTAGGGAGTTTTAAGAAATGTAACTTATAGGGTATTATTTTAGTAGCACTGAAATGCAGTTTTCACAGAGCATTCGAATTAAATTGTATAATTCCAGTTGTTATTTTAATTTCAGCTTGCATTTTTGCGAATTTGTGTTTTGTCAGTTTATTTAATTTCTTCATTTAATGTCTTCAATTCATTTAATTCATTTAATTTATTTAATAGTTTATTATTAATATTATTAATATTATTTTCAGTTTTATTGTATTTATTGTAACTACATCAAGTTGAACCAGAAAAAATTGAAATGTTGGCAATAAAATTAAAATTAAAATTAAAATTATGTTTGTATTAATGGTTTTACTAGTAGTAAATAAGTTTTCAGAATCAATTTGGTCCAAAAAAAAATAAAATTTACTGAAACTGACCACTACACTGTATACCCAAACAAGTGTAGAAATTCATAAGGATTTTCTTCATGTTTACTCTGGATGTCTGAAATACTTGCTACATATTGGATGCATGTCATGAAACTGAAAGTTTGTTTAGAATAATTTAGTAAAATGCATGGACCATCAACCCAACAGTTCAAATTTGTTTTTATGATCAGACCCTAAACAGAAGATGAGGGTGAAAGTCGACAGACTCTATACCCCTGGGGATGTCTTCTCCTCCCATCTTTGTTTAGTTGTCATATGCTTCCAGAACAAATGGAGCAATGGTGTGGGATGGAACGTCTTGTTAGGACGTTTTGTCTCTAAACACAAAAAATGGACAGTGCTGTTTTTTTGTATATCTCACCCTGTGCACAGTCTGACCAGACAATACAAAGAAACTGTTTGTGGTACTCGTCCCAGAGATTCAACCTAAATTACTGGACACTGTTAAGCTATTTATACAAGATTTCATAGGTATTTTATGTATAGATACTCCAGACACTTGTCTTACATTATCATTTTTATTCTTGACCACCAGAGCATACTTTTAAATTATGTACAGCTGTCAACAATTGCATTGACAAAGACAATCTAAGATAATTATATACTTTTGTCCATAAACGAAATCCCTCAAATTCTTGTTCCCTCTCTCCCTCTATGTCTTTAATACAACTGTTTGTCTGGATTACTGGAGTCACATGTTGGTCCGGTTCAAAGTAGGGTCGGGCTGTTTTGGCATGCGATTGGCAGTGGCTGTGGAATGTCTGCGCACACACACACACACACACACACACACAAAGCGGACGCAAGAGGAGCGGCTGTTATGCTCACAATCTGACAGAGCTCCACTACACTGCATTCATCATCTAATTGCAATCCCAGTGCACTTAAGTCAGTGTCCATATTTAGCAAAATATAAGTCATATGCACAGTTCATCTTGTAATATCACACTACAACACTATTTTAGGAAGCATTTCTTCTGTATATAGATTGCTACGTGTAAATATTAAACTATATATGGGTATTAAAGAGTATAATACTATATATACTATTTATGTATATATAAATGCACACACATGCATGCATTTATTTAAGAAAAATGTTAAGTTTATATACATTTAAATATATAATTAATATGAATATAAATGTGTGTATATTTATTATATATACACATAATAAATATACAAAGTAAACACACATATATTATGTAAACAGAATGTTTTATTTTGGATGCAATTAATTACAGATAAATTATTTGACAGAACTATATATATATCAGTACCAGTCAAATTTTTAATGCTATTTTTATGCTCTTCTACTTACTAGGCCTGCATTTATTTGATCCCAAATGCAGCAAAAACAGAATTGTAAAATAGTTTTACTATTTAAAACAACTGCTTACTACATATACAATTTAGCAATGCTTTTATCCCAATCGACTTACATATGAGCAATAGTTTACAAGTGCTGTGAAAAATCTTGATTAGTACAGTACACATAGCAATCATTTTAATAATAATAATAAACGTTTTTTGAGCAGTTAATCTGAATATTAGAATGATTTCTGAAGGATCGTGTGACTGGAGTAGTGATGCTTAAAATTCTGGAATAAATCACTGAAAAAAAAATAGATTTTTTTTTTAAATAGTAAAATATTTCACAATATTTGTTGCTGTATTTTAGATAAATGCAGGCTTGGTGAGCAGCAGAGACTTCTTTAAACATTGTATACTGATCTTATTCTTTAAATAAATCTTAAACTGTTAAAAACCTCTTGACTAATAGTACATATACTGTATATATATAGTGAGTGAATTACGTTGCACATGTTTAAACTGAAGAAATGACCCAATGCTTGTGTTATTCTCATTTCTACGCACTCAGGAAAAAGGTACCAAAAGCTTGTCTGTGTAATAATAAAGACAAAAAAAGAGGCGCTTTTTATTTTATTTTTTGTAAACTAAAAATTGAAAGTGTATAAATCAGGCCCTGAGTGCCTCAGCTCCGTGCAGACAATTGTATTTGTTTTCAACACGTCAACAAGCAAAATGTATTTCTATCGCAATCGCACAATATGCAAGAGTTATTCTATTCCAACTGTAGGGAAGAATAAAACCATTTTTGTACAATTTCCGCCTAAACAAATTTCTCCCCAAGTTTCAAGTCTCCCTAATACCAACATACAGTGGAATAAATGCAATATCTTGGTGTCATTTT
>JAUCMT010000047.1:2263951-2276558 GCA_032357475.1 Enteromius thamalakanensis
TATCGTATCGTATCGATATCGAGATATCTGGCATGAAAATCGAGATATGAAATTTAGTCCATATCGTTCAGCCCTAGCTGGCATATGAAATAATAGTCACAAAAATCACATTTTCTTATTTTACTCATTTCAAAAACAAGGTTAAAAGGTTTATATCATATCATATTTGATACGTTAGGCTTTTATGGCTTATCAATATGATATAGTAAAGAGCATATGGAGGAGGAAAAGCACTCCGAGTTTAACTCAAAAATATAAAGTTTGGGTAGTTGTTCATATTTACTTGAACAAAAAGTAAGATGAATTTCTAATTTAAAATGTAACAATATGGCAGAATACTTATATAAAATGCATTTTAAACATAACTTTTATAACAATTTGTGAAGATTTCACAAGCCTTGGTAACACTTTAATATAGAGACCTATTCTTCCTATTAACTAATTGCTTATTAGCGTGTCTATTATTAACACATTGGCATCAAATATGATACAGTAGGCTATTAGGCTATTTAGATTATTATTATACATTATATTAGTACAATATTTTCCACATACATTTGGATTAGTTGAGATGGTCACTTACAGTCTGGGAGATATCCTGTCCCGCTGGGAACCCGTTTCACCAGCAAACTGTGACAGACACAAAACGAGCCACTTAATACGTGCAAGCTTTCTTCAGAAAATATTCAGGTTTGTACTGGTCTATCAGTCCGTGCTCTCACCCAGCGACTTTGATCATCTTGGGCCTGAAGGCTTGTACGTGATCCAGAAGAGTCTTCATGGTCTTTCCAGTGTCCACGATGCCCTGAAGGAGGAAAGACACAGGGATGACTGAGAGGCTGTTAAAAAGTAGCATCTTGGTATTGCATGAAATCATCATGTCGCTAAGGCACAAAATAAAATGTACTGTAATGTGTCTTATAAAATACTACTGCACCATGACATCATCATAATCTATAAGTCTCAAACAAGTGTAATTAATTGATATAATAGCAAACATTTTATATTGTCAGTACATATAGTGCCTTTTTAAAATTCTTATTATATTATTGTTGAAAACAATCCTTAAATCCTTAGGTGAAAGTAAAAAAAAAGTCTTTACTGTCACTTTGGGTCAATTTAACGCATGCCAAATGTATTTTTTTACAGAAATGTTTTTGTGCATTTTTCTAGCTGTGTCAGACTGTGAACAAAGAAAATCAAATGTATTGAAAACAAACGCACACAAGAAAATGTAGGGCACATATGGCATTATTTAAAGCAGCACGTTAGCAAAAAATGCCAATTAAGATTAAAAACAATCGTCTGGCTTCTTAGTCATATGAAATGAATGCTGCTTTTTTTGCTTGAATAAACAAAGGCACAACACGACTCGACTGACCGACCACATTCAAGCATATAGAGAGAGCGTAAATCTGCTCTACAGCATCTGAAAGCCCTTTGTTTATTTGAAAGGATATTAAAGTGACTGAGCAAGTGATTTCATCCAGACAGACAGACAGCAGACGTACCTCCACAATCAGGACGTTCTTCAGGACATGAGAAGAGACAAACAGAAGATGAGAGTCAGAATGCTCCAGATATATCAACAATATACTTACCATAAAAATAACTCGCATACATAAACAACAACAACGCAGAATAAGCACAGCGCTCAGACTAGGTCAGTAAAATACAAAAATCATCAGGATGCACTGCACTAATGAGAATTTATGGGAACATTTTTTTATCTAATTTATTTTGGAGTAAAATGGGTCCTGTTTTTATTAGATTTTACATGTGGGTAATTTTTTAATAATATATATATATTTTTAATAATAATAATAATGCATTTTTTATGGAAAGTTGTAAAAAATAAATAAAATAAAAAATAAATAAATTAAAATATATATATATATTATACCAATAAATAAATAAATAAATATAAATGTATATATAAAAATACTAGAATCTTTATTATTGAGCACATACATACCATCATACAAGCTGGACTATTTCCTAGTTAAAACAATATTTAAAGAAAAGATGCTTTAAAGAACTGTGTGTGTATCACTGACTCACACACTGTATCACAATCCTGAGCTCTGCTGGGAAATCCAATTACCTGAGTGACTGAGCAGATCAATCCTCTTACTGAAGAATTAGACATCATAAACCTCTGACAAACTCTTACCTCTCACTTACGAAGAGGTAGTTGGATCTAAATCCAGTATAATTATAATTATTAATAAAATTAAATAATTTAGAAAATATGGGAACCATTAAATAAAATTCATACAGTTACATTGACAAAATAGTATCGTTATAAAAAGGGTTTAATGAAGGGAAATTTGTAAACACAACCACTAATTAGAATTTTCTCATTTTCACAAATTATAGTGTCTAATACTAAATATCAAATGGACAGAAATTATATGTGAACAGAATGCTATCATGTGTGTGTGTGTGTTTTGCTTGTGAACCTTTGACCATGAGATGAGTCAGCTTCAAGCATTTATCTTTCAAAAACTCCCCACACTGCTCCTAACTAACACATTTCAACAAACTTAATTTAAATCATCTTCCAAAGATGAATCTCGAAAGACATGTCCAGGTCAGATTTGACATTAAAAAACATTTTACTCATATAGAAAAAATTCTCCATTTTTGGATGGTGACATTATTAGTCCAGGTTTCTTTACCTTCCCACTCAGCACAGACAGGTTCTCTGCTCCTTCTATGTGAAGAACTTGAGTTGACTGGTCATTCTGGTGTGACATCAAGATTCAAAATATTACTAGCATTATATTTACTGTTTTTCACTTTTTAAATGTAAAATACAAAGAAAAAAACACTAGAACAAATGTTTACTATAAAAAAGTCAAGAAATCAGATCAAGTTAGTGTCATCTGTCATTAAATTAAGACAAAGTCATTCAGTAAATGACAAACAGTCTTTAGTTGTAAAATGTCCAGAAAAAAAGCACTCAAAGCTAATACGCAAATCAGCTCATGATCTCAAACGCTGCTGATATGAAGTCATGACGCCCTCTGTTGACCATATACACACGATACAGTTATTCCTGAAACTGAGCAAAGTATTTCATTGTCATCTAGTGGATATGTAGACGCAATTGTACTCACAGTCAACAGAATGCATTAACGGGACAATCAAGCGAAACCGTAGAATTTAGTTTTTTTTCTTAGCTATCATTTTGTAAGTTGTATATACAAAATGTATATATTTACTTGATCCGTTTATTTGACTCCAGGCCTTTACAGACATTTTAGTGACTTATACTGATGAAATCCACTGTATCGTGTTTTCTACTAAAAACAGAGCAGCACGGCTGGTTCTGAACACGGATGATAATCAGAAATGTTTGGCGGCCGGCTGGGTTTTGGTCTCTTGTTTGACGTCACAGCAGTTTACACGCACGAAAGCTGTAATTTATTACAATCATGAGGGGAAGCTGAGAGAATCGCAAACAAAGTGACATTTGTAGAAGTAAATATTCGTGACTGTGCGCACATGTGTGAAAGAAACTTGTGATTGATCACATGATGCTGATTAAGCATGCAAAACACTTAGGAAAATCAATTTCAAATGGAAGATGATGAAAAAAAAAAGGCAGAGAGTGAATGTGCTCACCAGGTAGCTCTTGAGCCGGATGAAGTCCACTCTCATGGGAAGAGTCTTGTTGTAGTTTCGGCACAGGACTTTGACGCAGTCCACCAGGTCAGCACAGAACTGATAACCTCCCTTCAGCACACACAGCACCACAATGTCATGATCGCCGAGATCATCCATGATATTTCTGGCCAGCCTCTCTGACCTGAAAAATCCCATGACAACCCGACAAAATCTAATTATTCATATTCAAGAAAAAAAAACACCCATTTTAAAAAGATATGGGTACCTCTAAATTCAAAGTTTTTAATATGAAACAAAGTAAATTATTTTCTACAATCCTCCTTTTTCTTTCTTTATTAATTTACTGTTTAACTCTTTAATATATATTTTTATTATACTTTATATGTATTTGTTTCTTGTTCCTACTGAATATTTGTAAAAGTATTTATGTAATTGCTATCGTTACATTTTAATGATTTATTTAATTTATTTTTTCATATTGTGGTATTACCACAAAAGGAAAAAACAGTGAATGAAAGAAATTAAATAAAACTGTATATATATATATATATATATATTATATATTATATATGTATGTGTATACATTTATGTATATGCGTGTATGTATGTGTATATACACATAAAGTGGCATCTTTCTCTTGGCTCATAATAATCATGATCTTTTAATGTGGGTATCAAATTCAGATTTTTCAAAAGCTGGTTTTTCATTTTACTTGCAATCAAGACTAAAAATGACAAGCTAACAAGCGTGTTATGTAAACTCTTATTCACAGTCAGGGATAATTGCAGAGTAATTGCAAAATGAATCCACATGCAAATTAATTGTCTTTAACTTCTTGAAAGGAAAGGCAATTTGTTGCACTGCTTACATATCGATTCAATCAAGAAACGTTCTTTTAGTATAAATTAGTCACTTTGCTGTAAAACAGAAGTTATAAAGAAATGGTCAGTTCTAATTTTTGCTACTAAAAACATCTTTACAAACTCAAATGCAGTGTTGATTTTTTTTAAGATTATATAAACGAACAGCACAAAATAAAGCTGGTTTATTTTAATAAGTACATATGCATATGCAATGGGGTCCAAAAGTCTGGGACCTACAATCTAATTTAATAAGCATAATGATCTAGAAAGTCTGCACTGTGGACGTCACCATTAAGTGGTTGGATGCCTTTTTGATTTAATTTCCAGTACCTGTCCATGATAACTCCGTGTGGGATGTAGACGCACTCCAGATCTTCTGAGTAATGCTCGGGAAAGGAGAATAGGTCGAGCGGGTGACCGGGCCAGTCATCTGGGATCTGTGAAGCACAGTTGAGTTGAGATAAGACGCATGCATTTTTTTTCACGTGTTGCAAAGTTGCAAATGCGTGTTGGCTACTTTTACAGCGCGCTCACAAAGTTAACAAGTCCGCGAGCTTTGATTGCACGCGCAAGTTGAATTGTTAACTTCATCTGCGATGCTTTTAATTTGCGTACGAGCGCACAAACCACAATTCCTTTATCCACGTCTGTTTGTTTGCGTTCACTTCCTGCCATGTTGGATTCTTTCAGAGCTTTGACCCAAAATCCACGAATCAATCGAACTCTTCTCGCGTGCACGTCGCTGGGGCTGCTGATGACGACACTCGGCGTGACGTCACCGGCCGCGCACATGATGGGTGTCACCGCTGGCGGAGCTTGGCGCATCGCTATGTCCAAATCATGATTCTCACTCTGCTAGTAGAGTTCAATTACACAGCAATAACAAGTAGCCAAACATTTTGGAGTAGAAAGAAGGAAAATAGTATTTTAATAGTAATGTGCCTTGACATTATATTTTAAGAAGTTTCTTTCTTGCTGTCATCTACCAAATCTGTACTGGTTGGCTTTAACCACTTTAAATGGGCTCTTCTGGGCTTATCAGTCTCAACGACCTTTCTTCTGAGGGGCTGCTAGTTGATATATGGTATATCAGGTACCACACTTGTCATTTGCTAAGCTATATTCCCATAATTTTTTGGTGTTGGTGAAATGCGAGTCACAAATAATTATGTTTTAATGTGCTGTATAAAAAATGCTGTAAATAGGAGTTGACTAGTTTCACATTATAAATATATATATATTCTGAGCCAATTTTTTCAGTGCCTACAAGCCATTTTTTCCCATGGGGATGATTTACGGTTGCTGCCAATATACTAGACAGGTTTTGCAGTCCTTGTGAGTATATTTTGGTATCTTTCGATATCCCACAATATAGACATAAATTCTGGAACAGATTTGGAGAAATGTAGCATTGCATCACTTGCTTATGCCGTTAGAATTAGAGTAAAAACAGCTGAAAAAATCTTCACAATAATCCACACCGCTTCAGTCCATCAAATAACAACTTTGAGGTGAAAAGCTAAATGTTTGTATTGTGCATTATTTTTCTTACTTTGGTTTTTTAATTTATTTTTACTTTAAACCGTGTGTCTTTAATCTATGATAATGTTTTCTCCAGTAAAAAATGGGAAAAAAATCCATTCTGTTTTGTCCTCTTACATTAAAATTTCTTATTTGTTTAGTATTCTTTTAGTCTGTTTTTGTAAGCAGTGATTGATCTGTGCATATTTCTGATTTAGACAGCTTTTACAGTGGAAAAGTGACAATAGACACGGTCTTCTGCAGAACTGAAGATTTAAAACATATATTGCTATTCTTCTGTTTATTATTGTGAAGCTGCTTTGAAACAAGTGCTACGAAGCATACAACATAAAATGCATTGTGCAGATAACAGGCCAATCTTGTACTTTCTACTCATAACATTATAATTTTAATAATACACGTGTTCAAATTATTGGTCTGTAATTCACATTTTTACACTATCCTACAGTAAGATTGTCCATGATCATATTTATCTTAAATTGTAAGGAAACTAACAGTTAGTTTTTACTATACATTTTGTATGAGCTTAATAGAGGCGAGGCTTAGCACACAAAACAATGCATTTTTAATATCAATGAGATTACGGAGGATGAGAATGGACAAGAAATGCTTAATATGCCCACGAGAACATCCCGTACCTCCATCCCTCACCCCACCCAAGTGCCAAAGACTGACAGGAGCGATGGCCATTCACAAGTCTCCAGTGCAGTAACGAGAGAAAGATGCTTTTGAAAACAATCAGCCCCCCGCCAGCTCCGAGCGAGCACTCGTTACTGATGGGAGTAGTGAACGCTACAGTAACCCACGGCAGAAACGATGCTGTAGATATTTGCCACAGTCCTCCAACATCTCCGAGACTCGACGGGTCGGATCCCACAGATGTGGGTGGCGTGGTCGGGGTGAGGATGTGTCCGATTTGAACAATTTGAGTTGAGTAACTTTTGAGAATGCACGTCTGTTTACGTTGAGCCGAGGAATGAAGTGAATGTCAATGGAGAATGTTCACGGTCTTCGTTGGCGTCGAGGCATGGATGCGTTCCTGCTCTACCTTCTTCTGCTGATGGGAATCGCGAAAGGATCAAACTATGGCTACGTGGAATGGTCTGAAAACGACAAAGACCCCGAAATCAAGGCTAAATATCCGCTTTACAGCACCGGGGAGACGACGCGCCAGCAGCCGACCATTTCAAGCACTGAGCGGGCGGCGGTGGCACATAAGCTCGAGGAGGATCTGCCGCGGGTGGTCACCGCTTTCCTGCACACGGGGGACTCCTCCACCCTGGAGCATGTCAACTGCTCTCGGCGGTACGAGCTGAGCAGCCTCCGCGGTGGAGCTCACGCCGCCTCGCACTCCTCCCTCCACGGCGTCCTCGACACCATGGCGCACGCCACCAACTTCCTAAACATGCTCCTACAGTCCAACAGCTCCCGGGAGCAGCATCTAAGGAAGGACGTCCAGTGGTCCCACGCGCTGGTGACGAGTATGCTGGAAGGGAATCCTAAAATCCACCGGGCGGTGGTCACATTTCACACGGAGTCTCCTGAGGCGCCCGGTCCGCAGGTGTTCCTACAGGCGACCAGAGTGGAGGAGGAGCGCGTAGTGCTCCAAGATCTGTCCAACACCGCGCGCCATCGCCTTAAAAACAGGACCTCAGAGTCCGACTGGTACAACGAGTTTCGGGACCGAAAGAGACCCCAGAGGCTGGGCAAAGGTCGAGGGTTTCCAGCAGCGCAGGGCGGATATTTTCTGGACAGAAGTCACGTTAAGTGGTCTGCGCCCTATCTAGAGTGTGAGCACGGCAGTTTTGTGCCGCACTGGCTGCTGACGCTCTCCGCAGGTTTCTATGGCCTGAAGAATCACACGGCGCCGGAGTTTAGGTAAGACACTCTCAATGCAGAACTTTAGCAGAAGTCACAAACATCAACGCAGATTGAATTAAATTTTTACAGATTGCGTTTTGTAACTCAATCTCCAAATCCATGTTTATGCAAGAAAGGTAGGTATAGCACGAGATCAGTTCACATACCTGATATGATTGTAGGGGGAACAAGTTGTTACACTTACAGTGGTGGAAAAAGTGAGTAGAACAGTAGCATTTAAAAATGCATTTAAGTCAGTTATTTCTATCTATTGCTGTAGTGTGTAAATATATCAGTTTAGGTAACCAAACATTCATTTTGCCATTAATTGTACAGCCAGTGCTCCACACAGAGATCTGATCTCATCATCATCCAGTCTGTCATGAAGGAATGACATGAAGAAACAGAGCAAACTGAGACAGACTCAATCCAGAAGAATTGTGGCAACGTCTTCAAGAAACCTACCTGCAAAGCTTCCTAAAAACCAGGGCTAAAGCTGCATTAAACACAAAAGATGCTCACACCAAATGTTGATTTAATTTATTTAATAGATGTCAAATTAGAATGTCTGTTTATGACAGTATTTTTGACATTTTTATGTTTCTAAAACTTTAACAGTGCTGCAGGTTTGCAGGGATGGGTTTTGAAGCATCACAGTTTTGAAGACCATTTTTTAGCTGGTGAAAATACTGCTGTTCTACTTTTGCCCACCTCTGTATCTTAGTGAGTGTTTCATCAGTATATGTAAAAGCCAATTTCTATTGCTACATATCTTAAAGGTTTGGCTACCAAAACCTTGTCCTTAAACGTTTCCTCAAGAATGAAAGATTAGTTCAGTGAACATATGTTGAGGTGTTATGTCTTTTAAATGCTGCAACACAAAACATCAAAATCAAACAATTTTAAAATTACATTCATAAGATCTTTAAAATCACTTAATTAGTTGAGTCCTGTCTTAATAGTAGTGTTATTTACTTGTTTAAACTGTAAATAGCAAACATGATTATATTATGATAGATGAATATTAGGTTTGAGGCGAGAATTGTCCAAACGTACTGTATGTTGTGAAATTATATGGAGTTGGTGTACAGTTACTGAGTTATGGCCATATACAATATGTAGGTTATTTAAGAACTATAGCCACATTTAAATGTCTGTATGGATAACATCAAGGTTTGCACAAGCACACTTGATAAGTAAAACATTTAACAAGTATATTCTTAAATGAGCGAACAATATATATTGTTCAAAATGCATATTCAGACACTTTCTAGGTGTGAAAGGTTAGTGGGTCATGTTGAACGACTGAGACCTGTTTATTAAAAGTCATTGCAAAGATATCTTGGCAGCATTTGCACACAGATGCCACTTGCTTGATATTTTGTCATTAAATGCATTGAAACTCAGACATATTTAATGTAGAGAAAGTGTCTTGAACACATGTAAACGCTTAGTGATTGCACAGACGGATCGCTGGTTTTCTTTCAGCATAGTAATGTGAATATTAATGTGCTAAATTGCTAGGTATCACCCAGAGACAGCATCAGGTCACAAACCCTATTTCAAAATCAATCAAATCATGAATAAATTACTGAGGCTGGTTGCATGAACACATTTTGTGTTTGGGCCAGCTGCACTTGAACTCTACACATGATATGATGTACATGTGAGTTAAATGTTTTATAATGCAACAGTGATTGGAGTTTGTTGATATTGTAGCTCTAATGGTTTTCTGCCAGATGTCATCAAAGCCATGAAATGAAAATTATCCATTTGAATGGTGGTGTGGTAAACTATATGACAATATATGACATATCAACTCATGAGTAACTCATGGCAATCTTTACTGAAAAGTTCATTAAATAATTACTTTCTGTCACATTCTGTGGTTGGACAGACATACAATAATGAGGGACCATGCCTGTGAAGTTCAAAAAAACACCGTAGTCTGAATTAATGTTGCTCTATAAACCATAATCAGGTAAGACACCAGTTTATTTTTTGGTGAATAAACACAAGGATCAGGACTAGATGCTCAGTCCATTAAATGTGTTGTCATGTTTACACAATCTATATCTTTCATTCCATATATATTGCATTAATTTAGTTTGTCAAGAGAATGAAAGCATGTTTTTGCAGAATATGCACGAGTGTTTTTGTGCTCTTCACTTCTAAATAGGATAGTAAAATGCCCAAAAAGATTTATTTTAAAGAGTGTTGAATTTCGGTGATTTCTCCAACAATGCATTGCACTACTTGTTAAGCACACGCTGCGTTGTTGTATGGGAAACACATTCTAGTCTGGAACGACATGAAAGTAAGTAAACGATGACAAAATTTTCAGGTCATTGTGCAGCTCCTCTTTAGTTTCATTGCCTTTGTTTCATTTTTAAGAAGCGCATTACATCACTTACAAAGACAATGAAGCAAATTAATCCCCCTTCAAAGTGTTTTACATAAGGTCTGTACAGCCTGCTTAGACTTATACGGTTAGTGCTGTTTTATTTAATGGTCTGTTGCATAAATTGGTGTGCTTCAGCAGTGGATATTTTAGTCTCCCGACAGACATGTGGGGTTCACTGCTGTCAATCAAACTGGAAACAAACCAACTCCTTCTCAAAGCTATATTTTTGTCTCCTTTGGAAAAAGCATGCTGCTGACCCTGCCGGAATGAAACATTCAGCTGAAAATGTATGCAGCTTTTTGCCAAAACCTGTTAAAACTCTTATATGTGAGCTATTATTTGGATAGTTCACCCAAAAATGAAGATCATCAATTACTATTAACCTACTACATTAATGCAAGAATTCAGGTTCTTTGTTTGTGTTTCAGAAGTCTCAATGTTGGCCATATATGGGTTCTCAAAGGTTTTTCAAGCCTCGGAGTAGGCTATGTTAAAAAAGCTTTACCTAATTTGGTGTTCCTGGTCAAAAAATGACAGACCTTTTAAAAATTGCTTGTGCATTTAATCAAATATTGGATTCAATCTTTTTTCTTTGAATTATAACTGGTTTGGTATTTCTGACTTTATAAATGGGAAAAAGAAAATCCTCTCTGGGTCAAAACGACTGAAACCCAACATGAGGGTTAAAACAACAACAGGGCTACGTTTCTTCCTACTCTTCGGGTCATTGACCACTGAGTAATTGGGAATGAACGCTTTGAAAGCTTTCAACACTAGCTGAATATAGCTGATACTTCTGCAGCAAATTGGAAGCTGAGAACACTGTAGCGAAGAAGCGTCTTTGATGTCTTATTTTATGATGGGAGGAGATTTGTGTGGCTGTAAAACACATTTGGCTGGCAATGCATTGTAAAATGTCATGCATAGCTGTAGTTGTCAGTAAAGTGCATAATAGTTTTGTAAATTGCAAGCTTAATGCTCATATTTGGAGCTTAGTTACTTGCAGTGGGTGTCACGTCAGATATTGGTTTGTCATGGTGTTTTAGTGTGAAAAGCAATGATTGCTGTTTTCAGTATGTTTCACATAAGTTATTTTTATCCTTATGTAAGTTATTTTTATGTTTGATCATCAAGACATTGCAATAGAGTTGGAGAACAGGATTGTAAACATTGTTAACATCCCTCGACTTGAAAGAGCAGTGCGTTGAGCAGATAATTCTCACATTTCACTCTGTCTCATTTCTCAGCGACACTCTCTCTTTCTCTCTCTCGCGCTCAAGCTCCATTTTCTTTGCCTAAAGATAAGAGAGAGCGCTGGCAGCTCCAGCTATCTGCAGGTGTTTGTTTCACATCTCAGCAGACAGATGGCTTCTGCCTTTGGGCCTTCGCTGGAGTCGAAAATGAAACGGGAAGAAATGAGCAGAGAGGAGTGATTTGGGGGCTCATGCAAATAACAATCAGTGTCATTCCCCTGTGGCGCCAGACTCCGCCGCCAAATAGAGAGGAAATCAAAAAGGAGAACTCTCAGACTTCTAATAAAATAGATTTTTTTGGAGTCAAAGCAACAGGAACAAATGCATCCATTTATAGGAATGAAACCTTTAATTAAAGCCTGCAGTCTGAAACTGTTGTTGACGTTTTAGAGGAGCACGTTCTTAAATTGTTCACAATTACACCAGAAAATGATTAACAAGAAGAAGTTTGATTTTTAGTTTAATTTATTGAAGACTCTTATGCTCACTAAGCATGCATCTATTTGATCAAAAATGCAGTAGAAACAGAATACTGTGAAATATTGTTAAAATATCAAATAGCCGTTTCCTATATGAATAGATTTTAAAATGTAATTGTGATGCAAAGGATCGCTCCACAGCATTCGGTGTTTCATTGCTCCAGCCTTCAGTGTCACATCACCCTTAAGAAATACTTGTAATATGCTGATATAAAACATTTCTGATATGTTTAACAAAGCTGTGCTGCTTATTGTTTTTAAGATAACCATTATATATTTGGTGCATCCTTGCTGAACAGAAATACTTGCTAAGTAAAAAAAGGTAACACTTTAGAATAAGTAACACTTGTTAACTGTTAACTTAAGGTAGTTGTTAAGCTGGGTAGGATTAAAATAAGTAAGGGATAATGTACAGGCAGCCCGCTATTATCCCGCTTATTACACGGCTACTTGCCACATAAGAAAAAAAACTGAACATGAATATGAATTCGAAATATTTTATTGGCGTATTTGTTTTAAATTAACATTTTCATCCTTCCGCGAAATGATATAGTACCACGTGACTAACATTC
>JAUCMT010000047.1:2319655-2337455 GCA_032357475.1 Enteromius thamalakanensis
ACGCGATTAAAAAATTTAACGCGTTATTTTTTGTGTAATTAATTAATCTAAATTAACGCGTTAAAGTCCCGGCCCTAGTTATTTCTATAATGTATATTTTATATTGTTCCCCTTGTAGTACTCACACTTTCTGTGTTGTTTTCATCTCTCATAGACGGTCCAGATAATGATCGGTCTGCTGACTCTTCTGTTTTCAGGAGTCATTATGTTTTCAGTTTATGGAGATATTGTCTTTGTCTATAGTGGTCTTACTTACTGGGGATCTCTCATCGTAAGAAACTATTATATAATTAAGTTTCCCTTTCGATTTGAACGTCGGAATAGACTGACAAATTTGTGATCATTTTGGGAGACAAATCTACTTTAAGGTGTAACAAAAAAGCTGCTCTGCAGGGCCGTGGGAGTATTTAATGAGCTGTAGGTGCATTGCATATTTGCTTCGGAGACAAACACTTACTGTTCCTGCGTGTTTTGTCTGCAGAAGTGGTAGAAAACAAGCTACTCAGTTGGGAAGGAGCCTCTGTGTGTCGTGCAGATGTTACGGCACTTCAAAAAAACACAGCTCGCTAGTGAGGCTGGGTGGGGTGCTCCCAACAGGCTTGCACTATTGTACCGTTTTGTAGCCACCGCCATCTCCCTGTGTGTTTCAACACCAGCAGAGCGAAAACACGGTATGGTTTGGTGTCTTTTTCAAGACTCAGACCATGTGTTACTGGATGCAGTCGCTACCTGCCCAACGGCGATGGTCATGATTGCTGCAGGTCTACCAGGCTAGAGCGCTTAAGGAACTGGACAAGGGAATTTTCAACCCAGGGGTTATGCAAGAACTGTGTACAGTCTCGAAAATCACTGCTCGCTCCTTGGGTCAGGCAGTATCCACCTTGGTGGTTCAAGAGCACTTGCATGGTTTCTGAGAGCCTGGCTAGTGCTCCCAGGCCATCTCACTGCCTCATCCATACCATCAGATTCAGCTATGTGATCTAGTTCACCAGGCATCCCCCAAGTTCAGTGGCATCCACTTTACTTCTGTGTGGAGTGGCTTACGGACAGAGATCTGCATCCTATTGGTGAAGGGCGTGAGTCTCTACATTTGAGATTGAGCTCATTGATTGAGCTGGTCTCTACAGCCAATATGAAGGCAGGGTTTTACAGCCCCTACTTCTTTGTGCTCAAGAATGGTGGTGTGTTATTGTTAAGTTTCTCCGACACTCCCCAGCACTTATACGTGGGAGAACGTCTAATGCCAGGCCTACACCCATATGCATTATGAACCTGTGATAGGCAGGATGTCCATATGTAGTGGTCCCTGTGGGGATCCCATATGTGTATTCTTCTGTCTTTGGTGTGTTCCCCCTACAGCTAGGCTGGAAACACCCTAGAGGCTTCCTACGTTGTACTACCCTAGTTGGCAAGCCCATATGTGTAACTGCCACAATTCATATTCCTACGTCTGCAGCATCTCCTCCACTTCTACGGGGCAGGCTTTCCCAGCATTGTTCAATAGTCAAACTGTGTGGTTATTGCGGAACAGCAGTGGCTGACTTTCTCTGCTTAGAGCTCTGGGCGGTCCAGGTATCTCAAGCAGAGTGCTGGAAGGGCCAGCAACAGTGGCGTGTTGGTAGATATCCCCACATCGTCGTTTCATTTTTACATACATTGAATGTGACTGACTGAAAGGGACGTCCCCTGATAGCACACGTACATCTAGGAGATAAGTATTTGACCTCTGCAAGATGTATTATTTAGGTTGTTTGCTCATCTGCAATATGTCTATTGGATGTCTCCTTTTAGATATCAAATATACATCTATTAGATATCTTTAAGATGTTTATGATTTAGAATGTATGTAAAACTGACATCTGAAAGATGTCTGCCAGATTTGTTGGCCACAGATGCTTTCCAGATCAAGAGATCTTTAACAGACATCTTGTAGACGTACATGTCCTACCTGGGTTTCGGTTACATGTGTAACCCTCGTTCCCTGAAGGAGGGAACAGAGACGTACTGTCGCCGCAGTCATTGTAAAGGAAAATACGTGATGCACCTGCTGCTCATTAAATACTCGCATGGCCATATAGAGCAGCTGTTGGAAATTACTGCATGCCAATGTGCATTGGCTCGTTTTTGTTATACTTGAAGTATATTGGTCTCCCAAAGCGATCCCAAATTCGTTTGTCTGTTCTGACGTACGTCTTTGTTCCCTCGTTCAGGGTCTTGGTTCTGGTTCTGTCTTTTATAAAATCAAGCTACATATTCCAATCTAATCTTTCTCTCTTTTCTCAGTACATTACAGCAGGCTTACTCTCCATTGCTGCAGAAAATAAAATTAATTCACCATCCAGTGTGTGCTTGGTAAGTACTTCAAAAAAGAAATATCTGCCATTTTAGTGAATCTTAATTACATTTTGCACACTTCAGCTAGGGATGCTGCTGGTAAAAATGTATCATAGTAATATTAATTAAAGCATTGTCGATGCATTCACATCCCAGACAGCACACGTACATCTAGGAAACATCTATTTGACGTCTGCATTTACATCTGCAAGACGTATTATGTAGGTTGTTTCCTCATCTGCAATACGTCTATAGGACGTCTCCTTTTAGATGTCAAATAGACGTCTAAGATGTCTTTAAGATGTTTATGATTTAGAATGTATGTAAAACTGACATCTGTAAGACGTCTGCCAGACGTTTGTAGTCAGCAGATGCTTTCCAGATCAAGAGATCTTTAACAGACATCTTGCAGACGTACATGTGCTACCTGGGATGATTGGTGAACAGTTGGCACCCTTTTTTGTTCAAAGAAATTACCTTAATGTCGTTAACACAACACCCAAACATAATGAAACAATATAATAATTTGAGAATTCACACAAAATTGTGACAAATTTGACAAAAAAGCCAAAAGTGTATTTTTGACCACACTCCATATACTTTTATATATGCATTTATCTTTTAACACAATGTTTTAATGTTCTTGCTAATTTATTAATCTCTCTTTTTTACTAGGTGAAGGCTTCACTTGCAATGAACATTTTCAGTGCTAAAACTGCGGGCATTGTCATTTATTTACTTTCAAAGGATTTGTTTATAGTTACATCACATTTCTGCACTGCTGATGAATGTAATAACAGAGAGTATAAGGTAAGTCATCAACTATTAATTTCACATTTAATGTGAAATTTTGTCAAAATAGCATTAGCAAGCAAACATTTATTTTTTTGTTATTTCATTTAGTAATTACAGTAAGATCACTGTGTGGCCAGTAAACAAGTCATTCCACAAAACATAAAAAAGTAAACCAAAATGTATTGTTTTTCTGAATACCCATCAGCATTAATGATATATTTAACTTCCAGGTTATTTTAAGATTTGGGGACTATTAGTATTCAACCCTGTTTTGGACACAATGGAAGCTTTCTGAATATGATCATAATATGTATTTGCAATTAAATCAACATTTTCCTATTAAGTTACATAAAAATCTCAACCTTTTGGAATACTAAAGCCTTTAATGGATTGTTTTGTGATTGGGTTGAGTCGTTAATTTTGCCACCATAATATTAATAAGTGTTAACATGTTGTTCCGAAGACTTCTATGATGTCACATACTGTTAATAATGTCACATAAGGATCAGTTCTTTATTTTTATGGGAAGGAGAATAATTTGTGTTATGGGGCTGAGGGGTTGCTAAAGGATGGAAATAAATAATATGGTTTTAAAGAATAATAATGAATTTACTTAAATAAAAAACATTACCAGCAAAAAAGAACAGATTGATATTTCTGAGAATGTCAGAATGTTGAATTTTCAAAAATGTTGTTTGTTTGTTTATATACGAGGGACATGACAAAATAATTGGTATCAACAGAAAAAACAAGATCATTTCTAAAATAGAAATAAAATGTATGCAATGTTTTTAAACCTTATTAAATGAGACAAATAAAAACACTAAAAAATAAAACACTGCCGCATAATTGTCTGGACTCTCTAAGAAATTAAAAACCAAAGTAATGTTGAAATGTACCCTTTGGGAAGCTACAATTGGGTTGTTAAGAAAACAGGCCTGTCCAAATATACCCAAAATCCCCCTAATAGCATGCATACATCTAGGAGGCGTCTATTTGATGTCTGCATTTACATCTGTAAGATGTATCATTTAGGTTGTTTGATCATCTGCAATATGTCTATTGGACGTCTCCTTTTAGATATCAAATATACATCTATTAGATGTCTTTAAGATGTTTATGATTTAGAATGTATGTAAAACTGACATCTGTAAGACATCTGTCAGATGTTTTTAGACAGCAGATGCTTTCCAGATCAAGAGATCTTTAACAGACATCTTGCAGACTTATGCATGCTATCTGGGCCTAAAGCCCAAAAAATCAAACTGTGTCAGCACATGTGGCAGATCGTTCTAAACCCGTTTTATGAACATCATAAAAATTAAAAATCATATTGCTGCACCAGAATTTGCCCAAACTGCTTTTTATAATCATTGTTTAGGTCAGGGGTGTCAGACCCTGGAGGGCAGTCCTGCAGAGTTTAGATTCATCTCTGTTCCAACACACATACCATGTAGTTTTCAAAATAAGCTTTAATTGCTTTATTAGCTGCATTAGTTTTGTTTAATTAGGGTTGGCCCTTCAGTTTGGCACCTCTGCTTAATGTGGTTACAGGTTTCTTAACGATATGTAATGTATTTTTTCATGCGGCTTCAATGCCTTTCAATGTGTTTGAACCCCGGTAATCGATGTTGGCAGCTTTATTTATGATTGGTTTTGTGTTAATTTTGATTTTCTCTCAGGCTGTCTTAAGGGGAATCAGTGGTGTGTTGTTGTTATTCGCTGCGCTTGAGTTTATCATCTCCATCTGTCTGTCAGCATTTGCCTGTAAAGCCATTGCCTGCTGTTCTCCTCCTCTGGTAAGTAATAAACCAAATCAAAACCAAAACCAAAAGGACTTCCCCTCAGGAGTTCTCAGCTAAACCCCCAGATATGTATATAAAATGGAAATAGTTACTTTCAAGGCTGCTGACACTTAGGTTCATGCTTTACAAGAAATAACAAACATTATGTTACAGTACAAATCTTTATTTCCTAAATTCTTACTCTCAAATCTTCAAACTCTCAAGTTGTTAGTTTTTAACTCAACTGAGTTTTTATTTTTTTACCAAGTTTTTAACTCCAATCGACAGAAATGTTAAATGTACAAGTAAAGTGGACTTGGCTCACACTGAGCCCCTAAACACTTGCAAAGATAGAGCTTGTGGGAAGCAGCATTTACTGTAAACTTGTGGTTGACCTAAGAAAGGAGCAGCACATGGATCTCCATCTTCTCTTGATCGACTTGACAAAGGCTTTTGACTCCATCAGCAGGCCAGGCATCTGGGCCATCCTTGGCAGGCTTGGTAGCCCACCCAAGTTTGGGCAGCTCATCCATTCCTTTCATGACTGTATGCTCGGAAGAGTGGTTGAAAATGGTGTGGCTTCAGAACCATTCCAACTGACAAGGATGTGTGCTGCCCCAACACTTTTCAGCCTGCTGTTAACCCAGATGCTGTTGTGTGACCTTTCCTTAATGAATGGAATTAATATCCAATACAAAATGGATGGCAACTTCTTCAACCCGTGGCACGGAAGCTGAATTAAGTGGTTCACCATGCTGTAATTTGTGGACAACTGTGCACTTGCAGCCCACTCAAAAAAAGACCTTCAAGAACTGGCAAACTGTTTTTTCCACTGCATCCAAGGCATTCGGCTTCACTGACAGCTTGCCCCTGATATAGACCCCCTTCCCCGATGAAAGGAAAGCTCCTCAACCATGCAGAGACTTTTAAGTACCTGGGCTCTTGCATTAATGCTGCTCTCAACATAGACGATGAGATCGTTTAAGTTGAGAGTCTCACCAAGACCAGCCAAGTCTACGGTTGGCTGCAGATTTAAATGTGGAACAAATGCGGCATCTCCACCAAGACCGAGTTGAGCGTGTATCATGCAGTCGTCCTTCCTTCCCTCCCTCCTTTATGGCTGCGAGACATGGACATGTTATTGATGACATATCAAGAAGCTGGACCAGTTCCACCTTTGAAGTTTGCAGAGAATCCTAAGGGTGAGTCGGAAGAAGTGCATTCTAAACCAGGACATCCTTCAGAAAGTCTGTATCCCTAGGGTTGAGGCCTTGCTGATGCAGACCCAACTGCACTGGACCGGACATGTCCTCCACATGGAAAGCTTGAGAATCCCAAAGCAAGTCTTTTTCTCTGAGCTCGTCCATGGCAAGCTCCACCAAGGTGTTCAGAGAAAACACAAGAAGGACACCTTAAAACAAACCTGAAGTATTGCTGGGCAATATATTCCATGATATATTCATGCGCATCTTGTCAGTAAAGTCAGTTCTTTAATTAGCAGTAAATCTCTATCAGCTGTTTTCAAAAGAAGCAGGGTTTATTTGTGATACTGAATGAAATGAAATGAAATATTGTGTAGCTTGTCAGTGATCTACGGCTCTACCCGGATAGCCGGCATGCTGTACATCTAGAAGTCTGCATTTACATCTGCAAGACACATTATTTAGGGTGTTTGCTCATCTGCAATCTGCACATTAGACGTGTCCTTTTAGATGTCAAATAGGTGCCTATTAGATGTCTTTAAGATGTTTATGATTTAGAATGTATGTAAAACTTACATCTGAAAGATGTCTGCCAGACGTTTGTAGACCGCAGACGCTTTCCAGATCAAGAGCTCTTTCAGACATATGTGTTTGTGTATTACCTGGCACTCAATTTAAAAACAGGTGATGGAGATTTCCCGCTAATAAAAGAACCAGCTTTATTGATGAGAGTCACATGAATATATTATTTAATATATTACTCAGCTCTAACCTGAAGTCCTGCAACATCCTGTTGGACCACTGGCAGTTGCTAGCCCATATTTCAAACATTCGATTCTGTTCAGTTTAGTTTTTTTCCAGTTTTCCAACTTGTTCAGAGTCCTGGTTGAAATTCTTCCTAAATGTTAGTCTTCTGTTACAGTACGGTTTATAAACCTGTAATACTGAAACTGTCTGCCAATGTTGTTGCATTTATGGCATCTCACAGTAAGAAGGCATTAAACACTACACGTGTATTTTTCCCAAAGGTGCAGTATGCTCAGGTTTTACCACCACAGCCATCTGATTTCAGGACCATTAATTTCTGGGATGTAAATAGATCAAAGGTAAGAGAAGCCATAGCACCAATTTAATTAGAATTTTAAAAAGTGCATTATTTGAATATGTGACCCTGAACCACAAAACCATTTGTAAGTAGCACATGTGTATTTGTAGCAGTAGCTAATGAAACATTGCATGGGTCAAAATTATCTGTAATATCAAAACCTAATTTTCAATCAGTAATATGCATTGCTAAGAACTTCATTTGGACAACTTTAAAGGTTATTTTCTCAAATTTTTTTTTTTTCGCACCCTACAGATTCCAGATTTTCAAATAGTCGTATCTCAGCCAAATATTGTCCTAACAAACCATACATAAATGGCAAGCTTATAATGCAATAATGAGTGCAATAAAATAATAAATTAGCAGTCAAGCAAGAAAGACGATTATGCATGTTTTTTTCCAGATACCTGGGTCCAGCGGCTCTTCCATTCATCACCAGCCTGAAGATGCTCCTCCACTATACAGTGACAGCAAACAATATGAATAAATGGACAGTTCCCTTACGAAACAAAGTGATATATATATATATATATATATATAATTTCCATAAATGGCAAACTATACTGCAATATATTCATGTGCCATGTATTGATAGAATTTGGCGCATATAAAATGCTTGGGTTTATATATAGCTGAGCACATTCATAAACATTTTTATCACTTTATGACATATGTCACTAAAATAACTAGTGTAACTCTAAGAATGAATATACATTGGTGTATGACATCATCTTCTTAGATTTTCGAAACACTCTCGATGTACTTTAAATCAAACCAACTCAAAAATCCTGGCCAGGATGTATCCAGGAAAAATGGTACGTGGTTAGCAATGCTGGAACAGATATGTTTTGTGTGTGTGTGCACACTTAAACTTTCCTTGTAATATTAAAGGAATAAACTGTAAACACTTACTGTCTTATTAATAATGCATCACTGTATAAATGTATGTTTTTTTTTAATTTGTGTACAAATAATATAATATAATAATATTATGTAATTTAACATCTAGGTGGAAAAAAAATAGCAATTTGTAATTCTGTCTGTTCAAAATAAATAAAAAAGAAACCAAGCACAAGTTTTTTTTTTTTCTTGCTGTACCGAAATCATATCGAACTGCGACCCCCGAACCAAGGGAATATACCAAACAGTGACATCTTCCCATAAGGAGTTCCACCTTTTATATACAGTTTTGTGCAAAAGTTTGGGCACCCCTTGCAGAATCTGACAATTTTAACAAAATAAAAGAGATTATACGAAATAATTTTTTATTATTATTTTTATTTTTTTTTATTTAGTACTGTCCTGAGTAAGACATTTTACACAAATTAAGAAATAAACACTTGAAATATATCAGTCTGTGTGGAATGAATTTATACATTATACAAGTTTCACTTCTTGTAAAGAATTAGTAAAATAAATCTTTTTTCTTGATTATATACTAATTATACGACCAGCACCAATACAGTTGCTGTTGTTGAACAATTTTAAATATGCAAAACAAATGGCCAATAAAGTTTTTTAATTTTCTGTTTGACACAAGATTCTTGGATAAATGTTATCCACCACGTTCTCTAAAAATGTATGCATGTTCTATGTAAATTTTAACACAAATATCAGCAGCTCTATAAGATCATCCTTAATGAACTCTGCACAGAAAACCCTTCCAAGGCCTCAGCAGCTTCTTCATCCTCCATGCAACATTAAAAATTGTCACTTTTAGACAAATTTTAGAAAACCACTATTGCAAATTTGACATTATAGCCTAACCAAGACTTAACATAGTTAATATTATAGGATTACTACATTTTAGAAAATTACATTATATTTTAGTTCAGTATTTATATTTGAATTTGTTGAAAGGATATATTGCTGAGTGCGTTTGCTCTATTTGTTTAATGAAAATATTTCGATCTCAGAGCAGAACAGTCGCAAATATGCAACACACAGAGCAGCACTGTTTTTTATGAATGATTTGAGTTTTTGAATTTTGAAGCATTTGAGTCAATCATTTAATGGTAAATTCATAAGGACAGACACTACTTTATTCTTAAATTATTCTGTCTGAACTAGTCTGAGTCTGAACCAGAGTGCGGATCGGGACGCATTTTTCTGTCCACACGGGGCAAAAAGAGCCATGATAACACAGGCGCACATTGGAGCTGATGTGACTGAGCCCGACCCGAACCCGAGCATCCTTTCTGAATATCTGTCCGAACCCGGCCCGGCCCGTCGGGTACCGTCGGGTATATCCATCCTTTAGTCTGAACAAATTGTTTGTAGGCTTTAATGACTGATTTATTAAAAAAGTCGCTTGCTGTCGCCTACAGTAGGCTACTTTCATCTTTTTTCTCTCCATGATTTCATATATATGTATACATGTCACGTGCTGCGTGTAGTAAATCACGAAGGCAGATACAAAACTCTGAAGAGAAAATCCTTTTAATAATACAAATCCACGAAGACACAGACAAGCAGGGAATCCACACGAACAGATGCTGAATAACATTAATGAACCGACAACAAAAACTAAACTGAACATAACTTATATAGTGTAGACAATGACGTTAATAAACAAGACACACCTGAACTTAATCAACAATAGACAGAAACTAGGTCACAGAGAGCACATGGGGAAAGGACAACAAACACAGTGTGGGGGCGTTACAATACACTACATGTATATTAAAACAACTCAACATTACGCTGTTATAAGTTTGCCTGCAAGTGTAAGCATTCATGCTATATTTTAGCTACAAATACCAGTCATGAATGCATCTGAATGCTGATTCTGTTTCTTCTGCAGTGGAATGATCAATTTTGTGGATGTGTGTGATTTCATATGAGGGCGATTCTTTGCAATGTGTTGGAAATTACGGTGGTGGAAATTACAATCCGACAGTATTTTGTAAAAAAATCTACACTAGCATAACATATTAGCTATGAATTGTTATCTAGCATTTATTGCATGCAAAAAACATCCATGTACGTTAAAAAATCAAATTATTTACAAACTGAGTTGATGTTACAGCATGTTTGGAAATTACAATAAAAATATTTTCATTTCAAGAGATATTTACCTTCACTTTTCTTCAAAAGTTGGTTGATAAATTCAAAATTTCCTCCATATCAGACATGTGCTGTGATGTCACTTGTCATGTAGGAGCTGTAATGTTGTGCCTCCCAGCGAGGCAAAGGAGCAGCGGTAAAGTGCATGCAGGTGTACAAAACAACAGGTGAGACGATTAAACTAATGAGGGAGAAACCAAATAGACAGGACAGAAAATGCTGAGTGGCTACAAAATTTGGAAAACAACTAGCCACTTTTCTGGTGAGCAAAAAAGTTAATGTCAAGCCCCGGTGAGCACTGAGCCAGAGCAGGTGCTGGGAGGATTGTGGATTACTTTGGAAACACAGGGCATTAAGGAGGTTGAGGTTGAACACTTCTGTAAGTGAGTCTCTGTTGAGTTTCTCCTAAGAACAGTAATAGTGTGAGAATGTGTGTTTGAAATATCATCTTTGTGCAGTTATGTATATGCTGTGAATCAATTTTCCATCTAAAATCAGAAAAACGTTTTGGTCAGCAAGCTACATTCAGTAAAGAAAATTAGCTAGTCATTTTTAAGAGTGTATGTCGGGTATACTACAAAAGACTAAGATCTACACCCGTTTAAGAGATGATATGTGATAATCTGACACAAAGCTTGAATAAAAATATACTAACCCATTTGGCACTTTATATCGAAGTAGGCCTCAGCATCCTAGTTCATCACCTCAGGGAAAAGAAGCCTGTGCCATTATATCTCGATGCAACGGGAGGTGTGGTTTGACATCTCCCAGAGCAAAGCAAGAGTGCTGTATAATGCAATCACTTTGCCTGAAAAAGGAAGAGATGCTTCACCTCTTCCTGTGTGCTACATGCTCAGCAATGAACACAGTATTCCAGCACTTACTTTTTGACGGATTACAGCTGGGCGTTAATGCTAGTTGTTGTTTTTACCTTTAGTAGACAAAGCATTGACACATACCTGGAGTGAAGATATGCCATGTACATGAAGACCAAGACATGTGCAGGGATGAAAAAAAATACTGTTTTGCATCTCTGTGCTGCCTGCGTCATCAAGGCCGTTATTGGCAAAAAGACTAATGACAAAGGTCTGAATGACTTCTCCATGTTTGTGCTTGGCAGGCTTCAAAACACAGTAAGCGTGGAAGTGGCAAGTGAATTCTCCAAGCACTTCTGTGTTGTGCTCCCGGCCAGATATGAATGTGCATAAAAGCTGTCTATTCCTTGACGAGCTGATTAGAAACAAACAAGTAGCCATTGAAGACTTTACAGATAAAGAATACATTGACATGTGGAAGAATGAAGAAGAAAGTCAGCTGATACAATTGTGGGCCGATCCCCATATTCAAAAGTGTTCAAAAAAGTCTTTGAAGAAGCAAAACACACTGTGGATTCCGAGGAGATGAAAGTAACAGGAATGTTTAACACTGTCCAGAAGTTCCCATTGTCCTAATAAAAAATTATATTGGAATCCACCCTCTGTGAAAGACTGATATTGTTGGTCACCAAACATCCTCTCCATCAGGTGCTGGATGGTGCTAGGAGCATTGCAGAGTCCAAATGGCATTCCTTTCCACTCAAAAATGTCAAATGGCATACAAACAGGAAGTATCCTCCTGTACCACTGCCTAACAGAGGTTTCATTTTCAAGGGGACGTCTTGAGAAAGGAGGTTAGTGCACCCCCAGTCTCCCTCCTGAGACCCACTCAAAGTGGTACTTCTGAAGCAGGGTGCGAAACTGAGCTTGTTCTTCCTTTGACAAAACTGACAAATATACAGAATCAATCTGCTCCTATACAGTAGGGCCTACTAGGGGCATTGGTATGGGTACTTACCATAGCAGTATCTAACCTTACTTTACTATCAGATTACCTAACGATGTTCTAGGGTAAATAATACCGCAAAGAACAGCAAACCAACAGGTAAACCCGGAAAACAGTATTGTTACACTGCAGGTAATGCAAAAAGAGCTGCACCATGCTGTCCAAAAAGCTCCTGGTAGCACTGGGTAAGAACATTCATTCCCAACATCCCAGGGACAGAAAAAACGAAGCCACGAGGAGAAGCCCTAAAAACCAGCATGCCACAATTTTAAACTATTTTACTGCAAAGCTTGACATCTAGCTCAGTATAGCCAATATAAGGGATTGCTAGACTATTAGCAGCGGTAAGTTGCAACCGCTGACACGACTTAATTTGCTCCTGCCCCCATGACTCAAAATGTTGGAGAAAACGGCTCTCTGTAATGGTAGACATCTATCAAGCAGGGCACCTTGACCCCGCCAATAAAAATATTAAGATGAGGGCAGGAGGACACCTAACATGGTGACAGGGTGGTAAAATGTTCAACACTTGAGCTAAATGACTCCCCAACCAAGCTGTGGCTCTGCACCTTATTCTAAATAGTTTTTAGATAGCTGCGATGGATGAGACTGCCTACTACCAATCCACATTACACTTCTGAGCAAAATGGCCAGGGCATTGACCCCTCCTACATACTACATGACCATAACATGGGGATCTGCTTCATGAATAATAGGCCTGCAAAGAGCAAGACCTTAGAGCATATTAAACTACTTGTTTCAATTTTAACATTTCCCTTAGTTCAGTTAACTCTGACTTTGAAGACTACCAGGACCTATACTCCACCTAGACAGCATACTTAACCCTGTATGCTAATGGATTAAACTGGCTTCATCCTCTTGAACCCCCAGGTATTACCTTCCATCTAATGGCCTCGCTACACATCTCCAACAGTGTAGAGAATGGGTTACGATTGACTAATTTCTTAAGTTAAGGCTCGGCTCCCGCTTACCAATCTACAGTTCCTCCAGAACCGTCACATATATGCAATATCAACAGGTCCCTCCCCTACACTTTTCTTTCTATGACGGTAACAGTTACACTTTTTTATAACAGGCCTGTAAATGAACCAAACCCACCTAAACTAACTTGAACACAACACACATAACATCACTAATACAAAAACCTGTCTTGCTTAAATTACATAAAAATGTAAACTCTAAAGAAATACCCACAATGTACCTGGTTGGAAGCGCTGACTGAAGTCGACGGTCACGTCTTATCAGTGCAAAAGACACTAATATAACTGTTGATTTTGTCACACAAATATTATGCACCTTTCGAATCTGTTAGGTGTCTACTTTTTTGAGTTCACTCTCAGTAAAAACAAAAGTGTGCTTTTGCAAAATAAGGAAAATGAGCAGTGTGCACGTTTTTCTTTGTTTTCTCCTAGTCACTAAAATGAATTGAAACCCCGCGAAAACATGACACACACACGAGAAATATATCTATAGAAAGCTTGATGCGTCTACTTTTAAAGGCGACCACGCACACGAGCAACTTTCATCAATCTTCGATGGGAAAAACAGCAAAATAATATAATTACCATAACCTTTACCATTACATTACACCTGTCTTTGACGCGTTTTTCCTCCCCTTCTTTTCCTCCCCTGGGCACCAGACAGTTTGACACGTTTTGACATGTTGAGCTTGTTGACTCTGCTTGTTTAGCTTGTTGAAAACGAGCACCGTGTAGCAGGTAAAGTCTGGTTATTCAGAAGAGGGTGGGGGGCATCTTAGGCAAGTAGGCTATATTATCATTATTAATAATAATAATAATAATAATATTGCTACTACTACTTGGCTATGTAGTTAAAATAATGCGGGCTTATTCTTTTCATCTAGTTTTAGCCAACAAATTTTAAGTGGAAGTGACACTTTTTTTCTTGCTCCATTTCTGGCGCCCCCTGGATGTACGGCGCCCTTAGCATTTGCCTATACTGCCTATGCCACGGGCCAGCCCTGCAGTCAGCTCTTTCCAGACCGTAAAACAAAGAGGATCATGCATACAAACAAATATTTCCAGTAAAAATAAAAACTAATGATTCAATGGGATAAAAAAGTTGATAACAAAAAGACTAACAGAGGACCAACATAGTCAATAATCAAATAATCAAAAGGGTTGGAAACCACAGAAATTGGCTGTAATGCAGCAACTGGCACTTTTTGTTTGGGCTTACCTGACATAATCTAACATGTATGACGTATATATTGGCACATCCCATTTAAGACACTAGAGATGAGGAGGCATATTTGAGAGGCATAGCTTTATTTAAAAAAAAAAAAAAAAATCTAGAAAGTTAATTGTTTGCTTAGTTACGCAATTTCATGTGAAAATATTTCTGATGTAATAAAGAAAACTGCACTGAAAATAAATATTAAAGTTTCGTATATTTGGTCAATTGGATGTCTTGTTAAAAAGCAGGTTATATATGGTATTTTAAAAAGTCCAGATTGTAACATTCTGGGTTTGTTTTGTTCCATTCTTAGTTTCGTTTTCTTGTCTTCATGTTTTGTTTTGTTTTTTATTTCAGTTCATGTCTTCCTGTCTGCCCTTATTTGGTCCTTCCTGTGTCTGCATATCATGATTGGTTTGTTTTATCCACCTGTGTTTTTCCCCAGCTGTGTCTTGTCTTATGATTAGTCCCCAGTGTATTTAAGCCATGTCTTTTGAGTTCATTGCTGTCCGTCAACCATTGCATTAAGTCTGTGTTTCATGTATGTTTGGATTAATGCTCCACGTTTTTGTTTATATTATTAAAAGTCTTTTTGTTTGATTTTACATCTGCCTCCGCGTACTCCTTCGTCTCCCACGGACGAAACGTTACACAGATATTGTGGACAGGCTTAAATACATCTAAGGTCAGAATTTTTTGTTTTTTCCAGAATATGCATTTAATAGAATCATTTTGCATGATTTCGATGCAGTTCGTTTGAATCAATTTGGATATTAAGGTCCGTAAACCGCTCCCTTCCATAAGCCAACTTTGTTGAGTTAACGTTTGACACATGGATGTTAAATAAGAGACACATTCAGCAATGTAGACACTACAGTTTTGTTTTAGTTTTTTTTGTGAGAGACGACGCTGAGCTGAATCTCTCTTTTAAATACTGGATTGATCATTTTGTTTATGTTGTCTTTGTGACACCAGGGGACAGAGAGGAGGTTAAGTGAAAACTCAGAGTTTGGTAACCCTGAGATAAAAGCCTGTTTCTGAAAGAGAGGTAACTTAACCAGGTTTTATTCAGTTTCTGTCAATCTCCTTTCCTTTTTAAAAGACGAAGCGGTATTTCTCGCTTTAGTCTTAGTCATTCAATGCCTAAATTTCAGTCACAAACAGAGAAGAAAGTTACGAGGCTTGTCCTTTTTTGGAGGATCCCCTAGATGAGGAGGCTGCATTAATTCGTAGATAATTTAATTTACGTTGGGCAAAGATTTTGAGACCCAGACTGGATTTTTTGTCTTTTCCCCATACATTTTTGTTTGAGCGTTACCGTTTTTCATTGCCATCAATTACATACATCCATGATCTAATCCAACCTTACATTAATAACATCACCCATTGTGTCCGGGCTCTTACATCCGAGCAGATACTATGTGCAGCTTTACGTTTCTTCGCTAATGGAAGCTTTCTGTGCAATATCGGGGATGTGCAGCATATTAGAAAGGCCACTGTATGCAGAGCTGAACGGAAAGTGTGCCCACAGCAGCGATTCAATGTGGCACACAGCAAAACTAGAGGCAGGGTGGAGATGACTGTTGAAAGCACGTTTCCAGTGCCTACGTCACCTCAGGGTCACCCCTGAAAGGGCCTGCGACATCATTGTGGCATGTGTAGTTCTCCATAATATTAAAAGGGGAACAATATCCTGCCCTACACATACAAGACCCACTATATGAGATATTATGAGCCTATGAGACCTTATATGTCACAATTCATTCTCGGATTACTTCAGCCACCACCACCACACACAAAAAAGAAGAAATAAACACAAGTCACAACAATTTATTTGGTCTTCTTTATTTCCTACAAATTAAAAAGCAAGTGTTAAATTTCTATATTCTTAAAAAACTTTTATATTATCCACTAATCACAATACACACCTGTAGCTTGTGTTTCAGGATCTCGATCTCCATATCTGACTTTAGGATCTGTCGATCCAAGTATATCATTTCTTTATTGTTTTTTTTTTCTATTTGTTTAGGCAGATGCAGTCTATAATAACTCCTTTACTGATAACTGAAAATACAGTAGATTAGGGTTACATCATGTTGTACATGACTTCCATTGAATAATACTCTGGCATTAGCATTAGCTCTATAGGCTTCTCTGTATCAGCAGAAATGGTGTCATCATCCCCTACATTCGGAGAAGAAGAACATTTGGTTGAGCACACTTTATATTATTACTTAGCTGACTCAATACACCACCAGTAATTAGGACACTTACAACTGCCTGGGGTTCTGATAAGACAGGAGGCTCCAAAACGCAGATATTGCCATCAGAATCTATTGACACCAATTAAAAAATGAAAGATATATATGTGTGTGTGTGTGTGTAGCCCTCTTACATTTTATGTTGGCACTTGTGTCCTGTGGAGTGACTGGCTCTGATAAACACCCTGCAGGAATTCCCTCAGCCACCTGCCTTCCAGTGTTCAGACTCAGGGCCATCTGAAAACAGCATTAGACATGTAGTAACGCAGAAACTCACCTGTTTCCCGCTCATATTCCTCTGGGACATTACGATAAACCATATAAACACATTGTTTGAGGTCTCGGGAGAATAGAGCAAATTGACCGATAGCGCCATCTGCTGTTTTAGAAGAGGAAGTGCATTTGTGAGATTGCATTTGAAATCTGTCTGCACACGCGTGAGAGCCAAGTTTTCTTCCTAAAATATATATATTAGCAACCCACAATGCATATATTTGTTATACCTCTGCATTGTCTCTCAATATGACTTGTGTTTGTTTGAAAGTTGATTTTTTCTTTGCAAAGCAGATTGTGTTTGTTTGCAAAACGCTGGATTTTGTTCCATTTTGTTTGTTTAATTTTGGCACAAAAATAACTCCATACTTTTACTTTTCAAAGTGGAGGCTGTCCTGACCGCAGTGTTATTCTAACTGATCTGCTCTATTCCAGCTGTGTCCTGACCGACACACCTGCTTCACTACGATACCTTACTAGCCTTAATAACTCAGAGCAGCACTACCTACAAACTGGATTGTTATGTGTCTGAAAAACATTTGTAAGTTAATTTCATATAAATAGATAGACATAAATTAAGCTTATCATCATTTTACAACATTAGAGGCTAATATATGATGGCTATGCATTAAAGACTATTTAACAAATCACAACCACTTTCCAGTGAAATGCATCACGGTTGTTTTTAATGTTAAACAAATAAAACTTGATTCACATTTGATTCTGACTGTCCTCCATCTGCACTGCTCCTCTAAATTCAGCAGGTGGCGTTGTCAGTAAAAACCTAGAGACTCAAAGTCCTCCTGGTCAGGTGACACATGAAAGTTAATCTATTACAGCAGGATCTGTTTTGTCAGACGAGGAGGTCAACTACACTAAGAGAGAAAAACACAGTGAGTATTTTTAATCTTTGAGTTCAAGTAAAGCTCAAATAAAATCAAT